>CANSZD010003357.1:0-123500 GCA_947648045.1 Beta corolliflora | reverse complement strand
TTATAGTGTACAAATAATCCTAAACGGATTAGAACTATTAAAGCAAAGTAACCTAATCCTAGTAGAACTAGTAAACCATAAAAGATAAACAAAACATAACAAACTAAACTAACCTATCATCACACGGGCGTGACTCGATTTTTTTCACACGCCTAATGTGATTAGGACTCCTAACACAACTCAAACTCTAATAAAGTCTAATAAAGTCCTAATGCAATTGAAACTCTAAACAAACTATGAATTAAAACCCTAAATTACATAGAATTCTAACGAGAACTAGAACTCCACATAACTAATACTTCTATTTCACATCAAACTCCCCTTCTTGAAAGAAACTTGTCCTCAAGTTTCGTCAGTGAAAAACATGGGACGAGATCACTCGAAGTGAGAGTTGCACAAATACCATCACTAAGTAGAACTTTGAACGTTTCATACCCAATTTGCTCAATGATTTCGAAAGGGCCTTCATCCATTGGTTCGTCGTACTTGTGATTGATATGCGATTTTGGGCGTTTAAAGACAACCAAACACGATCACCTTTGGCTAGCTTACTACCGTGTCGCAATTGGAGGTAAGTAGCTCGACGTTCCTTCTTGTTGTTAGCGGTGTCCAACAGCTCATGGTGGCAAGAAGCAAGACAAACATGCGAACCATGCTTAGGTGGTGGTTCCTCCATTACTACAGCAGCAGCAGCATCGGGAGGCTTGGGGCGCCTAGTTTGTGGAGGTAAAGACTTGCAATATCATGCGTTTATCCCCCATTAAAACCGAATAAGCATTGGTTTTGCCATTATGCATCACATGCCTATCACTTTGCCAAGGACGGCCTAGTAATAAAGAGCATGCGATCATGGGCAAGGCATCACACCATAGTTGATCCATATATTCACCCACACTGAAGCCAACTAACGCTTGTTTACACACCCAAACGCCATCATCATTCAACCAACTCAGTTTATATGGATGCGGATGCTTGCGAGTTTGCAAATTCAATGATTCAGCCAAAGACAAATCAAACACATTAGTACATGAGCCGCTATCTATGATAAAAGGACAAACTTTACCCTTGATGACACAATTCGAGTGAAAGAGATTGTTGCGTTGCTCATCTTCAGTCTCATCATGGCTGGAAGTAAATAAAGATCGACGGATGAGCAAAGTAGGATGCTCATGTTCCGGAGCACAAATTGGTTGCTTCGACCAAAAGTCATCATCATCCATAGGAGGATCAGTTGAGGCCGAAGTAGAAGAGTGAGGTGCATGCATCTCTTGAGCCAAATAGCAAACTAACTCCTCACGTGTGGTGAGAGTAGTGTTGGGACAGTTGCGAGCAATATGACCGAGGCCTTGGCAACGAAAACATTGAGGTTTTTTTGCCTTTAACGTGGCACTAGGAGCAGTGGTAGATGTGGTGGAGGACTCGGTCTCCTTGGGCTTGTCACTCACCAAATCAGTCGTGGTTGGAGGAGTGCTCGACGAGGCATCCAACGAGGCAAGCAGCGTTTTTAAACCACGAAGTCTTCTTAAATCGAGTGTCGTTTAGTTGGCGTTCAATTTTGGAAGCGAGGATGCAAACATCATCAAACGTGACATATTGCTGCAATTCAACCAAGTTGGCGATGGATTTGTTCAAACCGACAAGAAAACGAGCAATTTTTTGTTCATCCACTTCTTGAATGTCACACGCCATATGGAGTCGTTCAAATTCCTTAGTGTCTTGCTCGACACTCAAAGTGGCCTGATGCAAGGAGTTAAGGCGCACAAAAAGCTCCCGTTTGTAGGTACGGGGCACAAAACGTTTACGCATCTTAGCTTTGATAGATGACCGGCAATCAATGGCGAAGTTTGTCCTCGCGTGCACGTCTTGTACGCATAGAGTCATACCAAAGGGAAGCATACTTCGTGAGTTTGAGCACAGCATATGAAAAACGAGAGCCTTCACTCAAGTTCTTATGATCAAAGTATCTATCCAACCGTCTTTCCCAGTCCAAATAGGATTCGGGGTCTAGGTCACCATCAAAAGAAGGCAAATCGGCCAACTTTACATCATCCTCACGCCTAGGTTGATGTAGAGGTGGTTTAGCAAAGTTTGCATCTCGTTCAATGGTTGTAACTTTCGTGGACATAGCAGCCATCCGAGCAGCAAGTTGTTGGATGGCCTGTTGCCAAGTTTCGGGTTCATCGGGCATGGGGTGGAAGTTTAACGCGGCACGAGAACTCGTTACGTATTAGAACGTTATGAAATTTTGACACAACAAACCGCCAGATGTTTTAAATCCAACGAACCAAAAATCGTAGAATTCCGATTGCACACGCTCTGTCACGCGCCGTTTCAATCCAGCAGTGTCAAAGTGGCGACCGAAATTTGACGCAGATGTATTCGATGACTGCGACTTTGTTACTGAGTCAAATGCGCTCAAATTTTAACACAAGATAGATCTCTTTGTCAGCTTTCCAACGAACTAAGAAAATCTGAATTCCGACTTGAAACGAGTGCAAACGAACAGTTTTACCGGACTGACTGCAGAATTGACGCAAATCAGCATATTTGAATCAACAAGAAAACGTAAGGTGGAGGCAGCAGCCACACCACTTGATGTGATTCTTGAAACAAGAAACACGAAATTAGGCTCTTTTAATGTAGTTTAGTGGCTTTCTTTAACTTTCTTGATTAAAAGATAAGATCTTTAATGAAAATCAGTAGCAAGAAACAAGTATATTGGCGTATTTCGTCTCAATAACTCGTTTGGTAACCAGGATATGGAGAACTTAGGCGTATTTCGTCTCAAAGTTCAACTAGGGGTTTTTGGATTCTCTCCGGATTCGTTTGGATTCTCTCCTAAATCTGTAATTCACAAGAATTCACTTAAACATACTCTCCTTTATTAATATGACCGAATGGTCTATTTATAGTGTACAAATAATCCTAAACGGATTAGAACTATTAAAGCAAAGTAACCTAATCCTAGTAGAACTAGTAAACCATAAAAGATAAACAAAACATAACAAACTAAACTAACCTATCATCACACGGCTGTGACTGATTTTTTTCACACGCCTAATGTGATTAGGACTCCTAACACAACTCAAACTCTAATAAAGTCTAATAAAGTCCTAATGCAATTGAAACTCTAAACAAACTATGAATTAAAACCCTAAATTACTTAGAATTCTAACAGAACTAGAACTCTACATAACTAATACTTCTATTTCACATCATAAATGAAAGTCAAATAAAGTCAAATAAAGCTAATTGAATCAAATGAAAGTCAAATGAAGTAAAACAAAGCTAATTGAATCAAATGAAAGTCAAACAAAGTCAAACATAGCAAATAGAATCAAATGTAACTCAATGCATTCAACAAAGCTAATTGAATTAAATGATATTCAAATGCATTCAACAAAGCTAATTGAATCAAATGAAACTCAAATGCATTCAACAAAGCTAATTGAATCAAATTAAAGTAAAATGAAGTCAAACAAAGCTAATTGAATCAAATGAAACTCAAATGCATTCAACAAAGCTAATTGTATCAAATGAAAGTCAAATAAAGTAAAATATGCTAATTGAATCAAATGAAACTCAAATGCATTCAACACAGCTAATTAAATCAAATAAAACTCAAATGCATTCAACAAAGCTAATTGAACCAAATGAAACGCAAATGCATTCAACAATGCTAATTAAATCAAATTAAAGTAAAATGAAGTCAAACAAAGCTAAATGAATCAAATGAAGTCAAACAAAGCTAATTGAATCAAATGAAAGTCAAATAAAGTCCAATAAAGCTAATTGAATCAAATGAAACTCAAATGCATTCAACAAAGCTAATTGAATCATATGATTCTCAAATGCATTCAACAAAGCTAATTGAATCAAATGATACTCAAATGCATTCAATAAGCTAATTGAATCAAATAAATCTAATGCATTCAACAAAGCTAATTGAATCAAATTAAAGTCAATGAAGTCAAACAAAACTTATTGAATCAAATGAAACTCAAATGCTTTCAATAATGCTAATTGAATTTAATTAAACTCAAATGCATTGAACATAGCTAATTGGATCAAACTAAAGTAAAATGAAGTCAAACAAAGCTAATTGAATCAAATGAAAGCCAAATGAAGTCAAACATAGCTAATAGATTCAAATGAAACTCAAATGTATTCAACAAAGCTAATTGAGTCAAATGAAATTCAAATGCATTCTACAAAGCTAATTGAATCAAATTAAAGTCAAATGAAGTCAAACAAAGCTAATTGAATCAAATTAAAGTTAAATGAAGTCAAACCAAGCTAATTGAATCAAATGAAAGTCAAATAAAGTCAAACATAGCTAATAAAATCAAATGAAACTCAAATGCAATTAACAAAGCTAATTGAATCAAATGAAACTCAAATGCATTCAACAAAGCTAATTGAATAAAAAAACTCAAATGCATTCATCAAAGCTAGTTGAATCAAATGAAACTTAAATGCATTCAACAAAGCTAGTTGAATCAAATTAAAGTAAAATGAACTCAAACAAAACTAATTGAATCAAATGAAGTCAAACAAAACTAATTGTATCAAATAAAGTCAAATGAAGTCTAATATGGCTAACTGAATCAAATGAAACTGAAATGCATTCAACAAAGCTAATTGAATCAAATGATAATCAAATGCATTCAACAAGCTAATTGAATCAAATAAAACTCAAATGCATTCAACAAAGCTAATTGAATCAAATGAAACTCAAATGCATTCAACAAAGCTAATTGAATCAAATGATTCTCAAATGCATTCAACAAAGCTAATTGAATCAAATGATACTCAAATGCATTCAATAAGCTAATTGAATCAAATAAAAATCCAATGCATTCAACAAAGCTAATTGAATCAAATTAAAGTCAAATAAAGTCAAATAAAACTTATTGAATCAAATGAAACTCAAATGCATTCAATATAGCTAATTGAAATAAATTAAACTCAAATGCATTGAACATAGCTAATTGGATCAAACTAAAGTAAAATGAAGTCAAACAAAGCTAATTGAATCAAATGAAAGTCAAATGAAGTCAAACATAGCTAATAGATTCAAATGAAACTCAAATGTATTCAACAAAGCTAATTGACTCCAATGAAATTCAAATACATTCTACAAAGCAAATTGAATCAAATTAAAGTCAAATGAAGTCAAACAAAGCTAATTGAATCAAATTAAAGTTAAATGAAGTCAAACCAAGCTAATTGAATCAAATGAAAGTCAAATAAAGTCAAACATAGCTAATAAAATCAAATGAAACTCAAATGCAATAAACAAAGCTAATAGAATCAAATGAAACTCAAATGCATTCAACAAAGCTAATTGAATAAAAAAACTCAAATGCATTCATCAAAGCTAGTTGAATCAAATGAAACTCAAATGCATTCAACAAAGCTAATTGAATTAAATCAAAGTAAAATGATGTCAAACAAAACTAATTGAATCAAATGAAGTCAAACAAAACTAATTGTATCAAATGAAAGTCAAATGAAGTCTAATAAGGCTAATTGAATCAAATGAAACTGAAATGCATTCAACAAAGCTAATTGAATCAAATGATAATCAAATGCATTCAACAAGCTAATTGAATCAAATAAAACTCAAATGCATTCAACAAAGCTAATTAAATGAAATTAAACTCAAATGAAGTTAAACAAAACTTATTGAATCAAATGAAACTCAAATGCATTCAATAAAGCTAATTGAATTAAATTAAAATCAAATGCATTCAACATAGCTAATTGGATCAAATTAAAGTAAAATAAAGTCATACAAAGCTAATTGAATCAAATGAAAGTCAAATAAAGTCAAACATAGCTAATAGAATCAAATGAAACTCAAATGTATTCAACAAAGCTAATTGAGTCAAATGAAATTCAAATGCATTCTACAAAGCTAATTGAATCAAATTAAAGTCAAATGAAGTCAAACAAAGTTAATTGAATCAAATTAAAGTTAAGTGAAGTCAAACCAAGCAAATTGAATCAAATGATAGTCAAATAAAGTCAAACATTGCTAATAAAATCAAATGAAACTCAAATGCAATCAACAAAGCTAATTGAATAAAATGAAACTCAAATGCATTCAACAAAACTAATTGAATAAAAAAACTCAAATGCATTCAACAAAGCTAATTGAATCAAATGAAATTCAAATGAATTCAACAAAGCTAATTGAATCAAATAAAAGTAAACAATGTCAAATATAGCTAATAGAATCAAATGAAACACAACTTCATTAAACAAATTAAATTGAATCAAATGAAACTCAAATGCATTAAACAACACTAATTGAATCAAATGAAAGTCAAACATAGCTAATTGAATCAAATGGAACTCAAATGCATTCAACAAAGCTAATTGAATCAAATTCAAGTCAAATGAAGTCAAACAAAGCTAATTGAATTAAATGAAAGTCAAATAAAGTCAAATAAAGCTAATAAAGTAAAATGAAACTCAAATGCATTCAACAAAGCTAATTGAATTAAATGATATTCAAATGCATTTAACAAAGCTAATTGAATCAAATGAAAGTCAAATGTATTCAACAAAGCTAATTGAGTCAAATGAAATTCAAATGCATTCTACAAAGCTAATTGAATCAAATTTAAGTCAAATGTAGTCAAACAAAGCTAATTGAATCAAATGAAACTCAAATGCATTCAACAAAGCTAATTGAATCAAATGATAATCAAATGCTGATATGATTTTCGAGGCTATTTTCGGACTCTTTTTGTGTTTTGTGCCTTTTGTGGACGAAAGTAATAAACAAGGATATGAACAATTCAACTATCTCGGTATGAATTGAACTAGGTTTGAAGAATAAAGCTATCTCGGCTAAATTCAACGGTGTTATTTTGCTATCTCGGCAAAAACAACAATAATTCACAAAGGAATCACTTTTATCAAAACTCAAAACTCCTCTTCTTTATTGATTAGGCGCCTATTTATAAGGCTAAGAGCGAAAAGAAATCCTTGCTCTCAAGGCAATACACCACACGCCAACTAGCACATAATTTTAGGAAAGTTTCCCTAAACCTAAGCCTAGAATCTAGCTAGAACTTAAGGAAACAATAGCTTTAAGGAAAGAGATGCAACACTTTCCTTAAATACCAAAAAAAACACACGCCTAAGTCTAAGCTAATTACAACTCGATTTTCGGCCCTTATTACAACCAATAAAAATGACTCAACGACATTAACTAATTAAACTAACAAACATAATAAAAGACATATTTTTCGTTACATGTAAAACCTCTACTTTAAGAGTAAAGTAAAACCATGCAACCATCCTAACAAAACAAATAAAGATAGTTCACAAACAAATCCTAACAGACCTAGAATTTGTCCATCCATAACAAATCCTAACAGACCTAGAGTTTGTCCGAGAATTCAAGATCAAATGGTGGGATAGATTCTCTCTAACAAATACATTACTGCGAATAATGTTCGTAATTTTATTCAATATGGGAAAAAAGTCGAATGGTCATTCAAGAGTTCTTCCCCTCCAAAGCATTCAATGGCTTCTTCCTCAAAGGATAAACCACTTGATCAAACCGAGCATCAAGCTCTTCAACTGCTTATTGCAGATCCTTCTCAAGCTCGCAGACTGATAAAGCTTTTCAAATCAGAAGACACTGATGACTCTTCAAGTGATTCAAAATCTGGGTCTGACTTTTCAGATCCCCACGGGGGTCCGTTTTCTCAAGATCCCTTTGAATATATTTTAAAAAAAAAAAAAAAAAAAATGTCCCGCTAAGAATTGTTTTTCTTAGGCAAAACTTAGGGACACCTTTCTTTTCTAATTATTATTTTATGCAGGTATTCAAATTCGGGTTAAATCCAGAGCCCGCCCGGAAATTCACTATTTAGTTCAAGATTTCAAATTATTTCCAAAAGCCAACAGATGACTCATCAAATCAAAAAGGTCTTTTGTCTTCATCTACCGACATACTATTTTCGGTGTAAAAGCAAAAGCACGAGTTCAATATTTTCAAAAGGAGAAAATTACTTTTCAAAAAGCTACGGCTCCTTTTTCTCCAGCACAAAAGATAAGCATCTCAAAAGCAACGGCCTCAATTTAAAGACTTCAACACTTGGCATCATCCAATGTATTCATAACTATTGGCTTTACTTTTCATTTTCTATAAATAGACTCATCCTGCCATTGTTCAGGGCAGAGCGAAGTTTAGCAAGCACTACTGTAATCACAAAAATACTCTCCCTCACTAAAATCTCCTTCTTTAGTTTTATTTTGTGAAGTTATCTCCAGATTCAAAACTTTGTAAGTTTTAATATCAATACAATTCAAGTTATTCAATTTTGATTATCTTTATTTTAAATTTTTACTTTTCTTAAGATTTTCTGTTGTTTTATATTTTGTGAAGTCAAACCAAGCTAATTGAATCAAATGAAAGTCAAACATAGCTAATTGAATTAAATTAAAGTAAGATAAAGTTAATCAAAGCTAATTGTATCAAATGAAAGTAAAATGAAGTCCAATAAAGTCAAATAAAGCTAATTGAATCAAATCAAACTCAAATGCATTCAACAAAGCTAATTGAATCAAATAAAATTCAAATGCATTCAACAAAGCTAATTGAATCAAATGCAACTCAAATGCATTCAACAAAGCTAATTGAATCAAATTAAAGTAAAATGAAGTCAAACAAAGCTAATTGAATCAAATGAAACTCAAATGCATTTAATAAAGCTAATTGAATTAAATCAAACTCAAATGCATTGAACATAGCTAATTGGATCAAACTAAGGTAAAATGACGTCAAACAAAGCTAATTGAATCAAATGAAACTCAAATGCATTCAATAAAGCTAATTGAATTAAATCAAACTCAAATGCATTGAACATACCTAATTGGATCAAACTAAGGTAAAATGAAGTCAAACAAAGCTAATTGAATCCAATGAAACTCAAATGCATTCAACAAAGCTAATTGAATCAAATAAAACTCAAAGGCATTTAACAAAGCTAATTGAATCAAATGAAGTCAAACAAAACTTATTGAATCAAATGAAACTCAAATGCATTCAATAAAGATAATTGAATCAAATTAAACTCAAATGCATTGAACATAGCTAATTGGATCAAACTAAAGTAAAATGAAGTCAAACAAAGCTAATTGAATCAAATGAAAGTCAAATGAAGTCAAACATAGCTAATGAAATCAAATGAAACTCAAATGCATTCAACAAAGCTAATTGAGTCAAATGAAATTCAAATGCATTCTACAAAGCTAATTGAATCAAATTAAAGTCAAATGAAGTCAAACAAAGCTAATTGAATTAAACGAAAGTCAAATAAAGTCAAACATAGCTAATTGAATCAAATGGAATCAACAAAGATAATTAAATCAAATGAAACTCAAATGCATTCAACAAAGCTAATTGAATAAAAAAGACTCAAATGCATTCAACAAAGCCAGTTGAATCAAATAAAACTCAAATGCATTCAACAAAGCTAATTGAATCAAATTAAAGTCAAATGAAGTCAAACAAAACTTATTGAATCAAATGAAACTCAAATGCATTCAATAAAGCTAATTGAATTAAATTAAACTTAAATGCATTGAACATAGCTAATTGGATCAAACTAAAGTAAAATGAAGTCAAACAAAGCTAATTGAATCAAATGAAAGTCAAATGAAGTCAAACATAGCTACTAGAATCAAATAAAACTCAAATGTATTCAACAAAGCTAATTGAGTCAAATGAAATTCAAATACATTCTACAAAGCTAATTGAATCAAATAAAAGTCAAATGAAGTCAAACAAAGCTAATTGAATCAAATTAAAGTTAAATGAAGTCAAACCAAGCTAATTGAATCAAACGAAAGTCAAACATAGCTAATTGAATTAAATTAAAGTAAAATAAAGTTAATCAAAGCTAATTGTATCAAATGAAAGTCAAATGAAATCCAATAAAGTCAAATAAAGCTAATTGAATCAAATCAAACTCAAATGCATTCAACAAAGCTAATTGAATCAAATAAAATTCAAATGCATTCAACAAAGCTAATTGAATCAAATGCAACTCAAATGCATTCAACAAAGCTAATTGAATCAAATTAAAGTAAAATGAAGTCAAACAAAGCTAATTGAATCAAATGAAACTCAAATGCATTCAATAAAGCTAATTGAATTAAATTAAACTTAAATGCATTGAACATAGCTAATTGGATCAAACTAAAGTAAAATGAAGTCAAACAAAGCTAATTGAATCAAATGAAAGTCAAATGAAGTCAAACATAGCTAATGAAATCAAATGAAACTCAAATGCATTCAACAAAGCTAATTGAGTCAAATGAAATTCAAATGCATTCCACAAAGCAAATTGAATCAAATTAAAGTCAAATGAAGTCAAACAAAGCTAATTGAATTAAACGAAAGTCAATTAAGTCAAACATAGCTAATTGAATAAAATGGAATCAACAAAGCTAATTAAATCAAATGAAACTCAAATGCATTCAACAAAGCTAATTGAATAAAAAAACTCAAATGCATTCAACAAAGCCGATTGAATCAAATAAAACTCAAATGCATTCAACAAAGCTAATTGAATCAAATTAAAAGTCAAATGAAGTCGAACAAAACTTATTGAATCAAATGAAACTCAAATGCATTCAATAAAGCTAATTGAATTAAATTAAACTTAACCGCATTAACATAGCTAATTGGATCAAACGAAAGTAAAATGAAGTCGAAACAAAGCTAATTAAATCAAATGAAAGTCAAATGAAGTCAAACATAGCTACTAGAATCAAATGAAACTCAAATGTATTCAACAAAGCTAATTGAGTCAAATGAAATTCAAATACATTCTACAAAGCTAATTGAATCAAATAAAAGTCAAATGAAGTCAAACATAGCTAATTGAATCAAATTAAAGTTAAATGAAGTCAAACCAAGCTAATTGAATCAAACAAAAGTCAAATAAAGTCAAACATAGCTAATAAAATCAAATGAAACTTAAATGCAATCAACAAAGCAAATTGACTCAAATGAAACTCAAATGCATTCAACAAAGCTAATTGAATAAAAAAAACTCAAATGCATTCTACAAAGCTAGTTGAATCAAATAAAACTCAAATGCATTCAACAAAGCTAATTGAATCAAATTAAAGTAAAATGAAGTCAAACAAAGCGAATTCAATCAAATGAAAGTAAACAAAGACAAATATAGCTAATAGAATCAAATGAAACTCAACTTTATTAAAAAAATTAAATTGAATCAAATGAAACTCAAATGCATTAAACAACGCTAATTGAATCAAATGAAAGTCAAATGAAGTCAAACATAGCTAATTGAATCAAATGGAACTCAAATGCATTCAACAAAGCTAATTTAATCAAATGAAACTCAAATGCATTCAATAAAGCTAATTGAATCAAATTCAAGTCAAATGAAGTCAAACAATGCTAATTGAATTAAATGAAAGTCAAATAAAGTCAAATAAAGTTAATTGAATCAAATGAAAGTCAAATGAAGTAAAACAAAACTAATTAAATCAAATGAAAGTCAAACAAAGTCAAACATAGCTAATAGCATCAAATGAAACACAAATGCATTCAACAAAGCTAATTGAATTAAATGATATTCTAATGCATTCAACAAAGCTAATTGAATCAAATGAAAGTCAAATGAAGTCAAACATAGCTAATTGAATCAAATGAAACTCAAATGCATTCAACAAAGCTAATTGTATCAAATGAAAGTCAAATAAAGTAAAATAAAGCTAATTGAATCAAATGAAACTCAAATGCATTCAACAAAGCTAATTGAATCAAATGATACTCAAATGCATTCAACAATGCTAATTAAATCAAATTAACGTAAAATGAAGTCAAACAAAGCTAATTGAATCAAATGAAGTCAAACAAAGCTAATTGAATCAAATGAAAGTCAAATAATGTAAAATAAAGCTAATTGAATCAAATGAAACTCAAATGCATTCAGCAAAGCTAATTGAATCAAATAAAACTCAAATGCATTCAACAAAGATAATTGAATCAAATGATACTCAAATGCATTCAACAATGCTATTTAAATCAAATTAAAGTAAAATAAAGTCAAACAAAGCTAATTGAATCAAATGAAGTCAAACAAAGCTAATTGAATCAAATGAAAGTCAAATGAAGTCCAATAAAGCTAATTGAATCAAATGAAACTCAAATGCATTCAACAAAGCTAATTGAATCAAATGATACTAAAATGCATTCAACAAAGCTAATTGAATCAAATGATACTCAAATGCATTCAATAAGGTAATTGAATCAAATAAAAATCTAATGCATTCAACAAAGCTAATTGAATCAAATTAAAGTCAAATGAAGTCAAACAAAACTTATTGAATCAAATGAAACTCAAATGTATTCAATAAAGCTAATTGAATTAAATTAAACTCAAATGCATTGAACATAGCTAATTGGATCAAACTAAAGTAAAATGAAGTCAAACAAAGCTAATTGAATCAAATGAAAGTCAAATGAAGTCAAACATAACTAATAGAATCAAATGAAACTGAAATGTATTCAACAAAGCTAATTGAGTCAAATGAAATTCAAATGCATTCTACAAAGCTAATTGAATCAAATTAAAGTCAAATGATGTCAAACAAAGCTAATTGAATCAAATTAAAGTTAAATGAAGTTAAACCAAGCTAATTGAATCAAATGAAAGTCAAACATAGCAAATAAAATCAAATAAAACTCAAATGCAATCAACAAAGCTAATTGAATCAAATGAAACTCAAATGCATTCAACAAAGCTCATTGAATAAGAAACTCAAATGCATTCAACAAAGCTAGTTGAATCAAATGAAACTCAAATGCAATCAACAAAGTTACTTGAATCAAATGAAACTCAAATGCATTCAACATAGCTAATTGAATAAAAAAACTCAAATGCATTCAACAAATCTAATTGAATCAAATGAAACTCAAATGAATTCAACAAAGCTAATTGAATCAAATTAATGTAAAATGAAGTCAAACAAAGCTAATTGAATCAAATGAAAGTAAACAAAGTCAAATATAGCTAATAGAATCAAATGAAACTCAACTTCATTAAACAAATTAAATTGAATCAAATGAAACTCAAATGCATTAAACAACGCTAATTGATTCAAATGCAAGTCAAATGAAGTCAAACATAGCTAATTGAATCAAATGGAACTCAAATGCATTCAACAAAGCTAATTGAATCAAATGAAACTCAAATGCATTCAATAAAGCTAGTTGAATCAAATTCAAGTCAAATGAAGTCAAACAAAGCTAATTGAATTAAATGAAAGTCAAATAAAGTCAAATAAAACTAATTGAATCAAATAAAAGTCAAATAAGGTAAAATAAAGCTAATTGAATCAAATGAAAGTCAAGCAAAGTCAAACATAGCTAATAGCATCAAATGAAACACAAATGCATTCAACAAAGCTAATTGAATTAAATGATATTCTAATGCATTCAACAAAGCTAATTGAATCAAATGAAAGTCAAATGAAGTCAAACATAGCTAATTGAATCAAATGAAACTCAAATGCATTCAACAAAGCTAATTGTATCAAATGAAAGTCAAATAAAGAAAAATAAAGCTTATCAATCAAATGAAACTCAAATGCATTCAACAAAGCTAATTGAATCAAATAAAACTCAAATGCATTCAACAAATCTAATTGAATCAAATGAAACGCAAATACATTCAATAAAGCTAATTAAATCAAATGAAAGTAAAGTGAAGTCAAACAAAGCTAATTGAATCAAATGAAGTCAAACAAAGCTAATTGTATCAAATGAAAGTCAAATGAAGTCCAATAAAGCTAATTGAATCAAATGAAACTCAAATGCATTCAACAAATCTAATTGAATCAAATGATACTCAAATGTATTCAACAAAGCTAATTGAATCAAATAAAACTCAAATGCATTCAACAAGCTAATTGAATCAAATTAAAGTCAAATGAAGTCAAACAAAACTTATTTAATCAAATGAAATTCAAATGCATTCAATAAAGCTAATTGAATCAAATTAAACTCAAATGCATTCAACTGAGCTAATTGGATCAAATTAAATTAAAATGAAGTCAAACAAAGCTAATTGAATCAAATGAAAGTCAAATGAAGTCAAACAAAGCTATTTGAATCAAATTAAAGTTAAATGAAGTCAAACCAAGCAAATTAAATCAAATAAAAGTCAAACATAGCTAATTGAATCAAATTAAAGTCAAATAAAGTTAATCAAAGCTAATTGTATCAAATGAAAGTCAAATAAAGTCAAACATAGCTAATAAAATCAAATGAAACTCAAATGCAATAAACAAAGCTAACTGAATCAAATGAAACTCAAATGCATTCAACAAAGCTAATTGAATCAAATGATAATCAAATGCATTCAACAAGCTAATTGAATCAAATAAAACTCAAATGCATTCAACAAAGCTAATTGAATCAAATGAAACATCAAATGCATTCAACAAAGCTAATTGAATCAAATGATTCTCAAATGCATTCAACAAAGCTAATTGAATCAAATGATACTCAAATGCATTCAACAAAGCTAATTGAATCAAATTAAAGTGAAATGAAGTCAAATAAAACTTATTGAATCAAATGAAACTCAAATGCATTCAATAAAGCTAATTGAATTAAATTAAACTCAAATGCATTGAACATAGCTAATTGGATCAAACTAAAGTAAAATGAAGTCAATCAAAGCTAATTGAATCCAATGAAATTCAAATGCATTCTACAAAGCTAATTGAATCAAATTAAAGTCAAATGAAGTCAAACAAAGCTAATTGAATCAAATTAAAGTTAAATGAAGTCAAACCAAGCTAATTGAATCAAATGAAAGTCAAATAAAATCAAACATAGCTAATAAAATCAAATGAAACTCAAATGCAATAAACAAAGCTAATTGAATCAAATGAAACTCAAATGCATTCAACAAAGCAAATTGAATAAAAAAACTCAAATGCATTCATCAAAGCTAGTTGAATCAAATGAAACTCAAATGCATTCAACAAAGCTAATTAAATCAAATTAAAGTAAAATGAAGTCAAACAAAACTAATTGAATCAAATGAAGTCAAACAAAACTAATTGTATCAAATGAAAGTCAAATGAAGTCTAATAAGGCTAATTGAATCAAATGAAACTCAAATGCATTCAACAAAGCTAATTGAATCAAATGATAATCAAATGCATTCAACAAGCTAATTAAATCAAATAAAACTCAAATGCATTCAACAAAGCAAATTGAATCAAATTAAAGTCAAATGAAGTTAAACAAAACTTATTGAATCAAATGAAACTCAAATGCATTCAATAAAGCTAATTGAATCAAATTAAACTCAAATGCATTCAACATAGCTAATTGGATCAAATTAAAGTAAAATAAAGTCATACAAAGCTAATTGAATCAAATGAAAGTCAAATGAAGTCAAACATAGCTAATAGAATCAAATGAAACTCAAATGTATTCAACAAAGCTAATTGAGTCAAATGAAATTCAAATGCATTCTACAAAGCCAATTGAATCAAATTAAAGTCAAATGAAGTCAAACAAAGTTAATTGAATCAAATTAAAGTTAAATGAAGTCAAACCAAGCAAATTGAATCAAATGATAGTCAAATAAAGTCAAACATAGCTAATAAAATCAAATGAAACTCAAATGCAATCATCAAAGCTAATTGAATAAATTGAAACTCAAATGCATTCAACAAAACTAATTGAATAAAAAACTCAAATGCATTCAACAAAGCTAATTGAATCAAATGAAACTCAAATGAATTCAACAAAGCTAATTGAATCAAATTAAAGTAAAATGAAGTCAAACAAAGCGAATTGAATCAAATAAAAGTAAACAAAGTCAAATATAGCTAATAGAATCAAATGAAACACAACTTCATTAAACAAATTAAATTGAATGAAATGAAACTCAAATGCATTAAACAACACTAATTGAATCAAATGAAAGTCAAATGAAGTCAAACATAGCTAATTGAATCAAATGGAACTCAAATGCATTCAACAAAGCTAATTGAATCAAATTCAAGTCAAATGAAGTCAAACAAAGCTAATTGAATTAAATGAAAGACAAATAAAGTCAAATAAAGCGAATTGAATCAAATGAAAGTCAAATGAAGTAAAACAAAGCTAATTGAATCAAATGAAAGTCAAACAAAGTCAAACATAGCTAATAGAATCAAATGAAACTCAAATGCATTCAACAAAGCTAATTGAATTAAATGATATTCAAATGCATTCAACAAAGCTAATTGAATCAAATGAAAGTCAAATGAAGTCAAACATAGCTAATTGAATCAAATGAAACTCAAATACATTCAGCAAAGCTAATAGTATCAAATGAAAGTCAAATAATGTAAAATAAAAGCTAGTTGAATCAAATGAAACTTAAATGCTTTCAACAAAGCTAATTGAATCAAACAAAACTCAAATGCATTCAACAAAGCTAATTGAATCAAATGAAACGCAAATGCATTCCACAATGCTAATTAAATCAAATTAAAGTAAAATGAAGTCAAACAAAGCTAAATGAATCAAATGAAGTCCAACAAAGCTAATTGAATCAAATGAAAGTCAAATGAAGTCCAATAAAGCTAATTGAATCAAATGAAACTCAAATGTATTCAACAAAGCTAATTGAGTCAAATGAAATTCAAATGCATTCTACAAAGCTAATTGAATCAAATTAAAGTCAAATGAAGTCAAACAAAGCTAATTGAATCAAATTAAAGTTAAATGACGTCAAATCAAGCTAATTGAATAAAATAAAAGTCAAATAAAGTCAAACATTGCAAATAAAATCAAATGAAACTCAAATGCAATAAACAAAGCTAATTGAATCAAATGAAACTCAAATGCATTCAACAAAGCTAATTGAATAAAAAAACTCAAATGCATTCAACAAACTAATTGAATCAAATGAACTCAAACAAAACTAATTGAATCAAATGAAGTCAAACAAAACTCTTTGTATCAAATGAAAGTCAAATGAAGTGTAATAAGGCTAATTGAATCAAATGAAACTCAAATGCATTCACCAAAGCTAATTGAATCAAATGATAATCAAATGCATTCAACAAGCTAATTGAATAAAAAAAAACTCAAATGCATTCAACAAAGCTAATTGAATCAAATTAATGTCAAATGAAGTTAAACAAAACTTATTGAATCAAATGAAACTCAAATGCATTCAATAAAGCTAATTGAATCAAATTAAACTCAAATGCATTCAATATAGATAATTGGATCAAATTAAAGTAAAATAAAGTCATACAAAACTAATTGAATCAAATGAAAGTCAAATGAAGTCAAACATAGCTAGTAGAATCAAATGAAACTCAAATGTATTCAACAAAACTAATTGAGTCAAATGAAATTTAAATGCATTCTACAAAGCTAATTTAATCAAATTAAAGTCAAACAAAGTTAATTGAATCAAATTAAAGTTAAATGAAGTCAAACCAAGCTAATTGAATCAAATGATAGTCAAATAAAGTCAAACATAGCTAATAAAATCAAATGAAACTCAAATGCAATCAACAAAGCTAATTGAATAAAAAAACTCAAATGCATTCAACAAAGCTAATTGAATCAAATGAAACTCAAATGAATTCAACAAAGCTAATTGAATCAAATTAAATTAAAATGAGGTCAAACAAAGCTAATTGAATCGAATGAAATTAAACAAAGTCAAAAATAGCTAATAGAATCAAATGAAACTCAACTTCATTAAACAAATTAAATTGAATTAAATGAAACTCAAATGCATTAAACAACGCTAATTGAATTAAAGAAAAGTCAAATGAAGTCAAACATAGCTAATTGAATCAAATGGAACTCAAATGCATTCAACAAAGCTAATTGAATCAAATGAAACTCAAATGCATTCAATAAAGCTAATTGAACAAATTCAAGTCAAATGAAGTCAAACAAAGCTAATTGTATTAAATGAAAGTCAAATAAAGTCAAATAAAGCTAATTGAATCAAATGAAACTCAAATGTATTCAACAAAGCTAATTGAGTCAAATGAAATTCAAATGAATTCTACAAAGCTAATTGAATTAAATTAAAGTAAAATGAAGTCAAACAAAGCTAATTGAATCAAATTAAAGTTAAATGAAGTCAAACCAAGCTAATTGAATCAAATGAAAGTCAAACATAGCTAATTGAATCAAATTAAAGTCAAATAAAGTTAATCAAAGCTAATTGTGTCAAATGAAAGTCAAATGAAGTCAAATAAAGTCAAATAAAGCTAATTGAATCAAATCAATCTCAAATGCATTCAACAAAGCTAATTGCATCAAATAATATTCAAATGCATTCAACAAAGCTAATTGAATCAAATTAAAGTAAAATGAAGTCAAACAAAGCTAATTGAATCAAATGAAACTCAAATGCATTCAATAAAGCTAATTGAATTAAATTAAACTCAAATGCATTGAACATAGCTAATTGGATCAAACTAAGGTAAAATGAAGTCAAACAAAGCTAATTGAATCAAATGAAAGTTAAATGAAATCAAACATAGCTAATAGAATCAAATGAAACTCAAATGCATTCAACAAAGCTAATTGAATCAAATTAAAGTAAAATGAAGTCAAATAAAGCTAATTGACTCCATTGAAACTCAAATGCATTCAACAAAGCTAATTGAATCAAATAAAACTCAAATGCATTCAACAAAGCTAATTGTATCAAATGAAACTCAAATGCATTTAACAAAGCTAATTGAATCAAATTAAAGTAAAATGAATTCAAACATAGCTAATTGAATCAAATGAAGTCAAACAAAGCTAATTGTATCAAATGAAACTCTAATGAAGTCTAATAAAGCTAATTCAATCAAATTAAACTCAAATGCATTCAACAAAGCTAATTGAATCAAATGATACTCAAATGCATTCAACAAGCTAATTGAATCTGATGCGGATCCAAAGGCATCAAGTCAAGAAGAGCCGGTTTTACTTTTGATGGAACACATGGGTTTCAATTTGATGGCTAACAAGCATGCATTTGTGTCGTGTGTCACATGGCTCGTGGAAGAAACTGATTAGCATTTTAAATTAGTGTCATTATTAGTTTAAAATGTTAGTTAATTAGTTGAGTTGTTTCTAGTTCAATAAAAGTCCGAAAATCCCTTAGAGATTTCGGTGGTTAGGTGTTTAGTTGTCATGGTTGTATTTTAGGAAAGTTTCCTTAATTTGGTAGATTGGAGTGGCGTGCAAGGTAGCAGCCTTGGGCGTGTGTTTGAGTTGTAATTAAGGAAAGTACTTGTTGTCTTTCCTTAAGTTAGAGTTTCCTTAAGTTTAGCTTGATTCTAGGCTAGAATTAAGGAGGAGATACTTTCCTAAATTGATGGTGGATGCCGTGTGGTTTAGTAGGCTTGAGGAGCAAGGTTTTCTTGCTTACTCCTTATAAATAATGGTGCCTAACCTCTTCAATGGTTAGAGTGATTTTTATGACTAAACATTGTTATTGTTTGTGAATTAATTCATAAGCTTTAATCTTCCATTAATTGATATTCAGGAGTGTTTATTAATTAGTGTTTAAACAACTTAATTCCAGGAGTGGTTTGAGTGTGTTTAAGATTCTTGTGAGTGTTTCAGGAGTGATCATTCATTAAGAAATATCCCTTGTTACTTGTTCTTATTTTCGGATTCCTCCATTGGACGTGTTCTTTGAGTGTTTGACTATTCTAGTTGAACATTCATATCAAGTGGTATCAGATTTTCCAGGCGGGAGAGGATAGAAGGGATTCTACTCTTCAAAGATCCAAGGTAAATTGTTACTTTTCTTCTTAAAGTTTCGATTTTTACATTGGGATAAGTGGTACTAGGGTTCTTTTGTGCTTCCTAGTGTGTCGAAGTGTTGTTATTGGTTAAGATAATGTCGAGTGAATTGGAAAAATTAGCTAAGGCTATTGAGGACATAGCTAGGATGCAATTTGATTTCCAAGCAAAATATAATGCTGATTCGAATCATGTTAGTAGACTTGAAACTAGAATGGATGCTATAACTTCTATTATCACTAAGAAGTTGGATAAAAACAGTGTTGATTACATTGGACTTTCGGATGAAGAGGATGAAGTTAGGGTTGTTAAACCTAATTTCAATGATGATAGGGGATTAAAATTGGATGATTTCACTGGGTGATTCTAGTCCTGGAGGATTTACTTGAGTGGATTCGACAATTGGAGAAGGTGTGTGATTATAGGGGTTTGATGATCAAAGGAGATTCAAGATAGCCTCGCTAGATTGACCAAGTATGCTGGTATTTGGCTCGAAAATTTGAAGGCAAAACGTGCAAGAAAGAAGAAAGACAAGCTTAGTAGTTGGGCTAAGTTGAAAGAGAAGCTCAAGGAGAAATTTTTTCCAAGTGATTACGAGCAAAAACAAGACATAAAGTTGACTACTTTGTGTCAAGATACGTTGAGTGTGCATGAGTACACTATGGAATCCGATAAACTGTGCCTTATTTGTGACATAGAAGAAAGGGAAGCAATGAAAATTGCTCGTTACATCAAAGGCTTGAACCGTCCTATTGCAAGGAAGGTAGAGGTGTCAACTTACACTACGTTTGATGAAGCATGTAGATTGGCACTTAAATTTGAATCTCATGAGAACGAGGACAAACCGAAAACTTCCTATGCTAAATGCGGTAACTCGTTCAAACCTTCTTCTTCTTATTCTTCTTATTCATCTTCTAACAAGAACTATGAAGGGTCTAAGAAAGAACATACAACGAAAGATGATAAAAGGGTCGAAAAACGGAAAGTTTTCGTTCCTAGGGAAAAGTGTGAAGAAAATCGGAAGTGTTTCAAGTGCCAAGGAAGAGGACACATTGCTAGTAATTGTCCAACAAAGAAATCTCTCACCATGAGGCAATACATGGAATTGAATGAAGAAGAGGAGTTATGCGAATTTGTGCCTAGAGATGACACGGTTGAGAGTGAGGAGGAGGATGCATATGCCGAAGATGACGATAGGCTTATTGGTGTTGTTAGGAGGGTTTTACATGTTGATTGCCTTCCAAGCAAAGAACAAAGGGAAAACTTGTTCCATACTCGTTGCAAAGTGGGTGAAAACACTTGTAACATGATCATTGATAGTGGGTCTTGTACCAATGTAGTGGCGTGATTTGGTGAGCAAATTGAGTCTTATTGTGAGAGATCATCCACACCCCTACAAGTTGAGTTGGCTTGATGATACGGGACTTAGGGTGAAGAAGCAAGCATTACTTTCTTTCTCCATAGGAATTACAAGGATGAGCTATGGTGTGATGTACTTCCCATGAATGCTTGTCACATTTTACTCGGGAGACCATGGCAATTTGATAGAAAGGTGATACATGAAGGGGACTCCAATGTGTATACGATTTCGGTGGGTTCCAAGAAGATTAGGTTGCATCCTTTGGCTCCTAGTGCCGTGATTCACAAGAAGGAAGAGAAAAGACTAGTTTGTTTCTTTCTTTCAAAGAGTTCGAGAAAGAGATTGAAGATGAGGGCGTGTGCTATGCTTTAGTCATCAAACATGTCGTTGCAAGTGAAGTGAAGCCAAGTAATCCACAACTTGATTCACTCATGAAGGAATTTTGTGATGTATTTCCGGAAGACCTTCCACAAGGGCCGCCACCCTTAAGGGAATTGAACATGCCATTGATTTAGTTCCGGGAGCTCCTTTGCCTAATAAACCCGCTTATAGGTGTGATCCAAGTGCTTCCAAAGAGCTTCAACGACAAATTGAAGAATTGATCGAAAGGGGGTATGTAAGAGAGAGCATGAGTCCTTGTGCGGTTCCCGCTTTACTTGTGCCTAAGAAAGATGGTACATGGAGAATGTGCATTGATAGTAGGGCCGTGAACAATATCACCGTGAAGTATAGATTTCCCATGCCGAGGTTGGAGGATATGCTTGATGAACTCATCTGGAGCCTCGATTTTCTCAAAAATCGATCTTAGAAGTGGTTATCATCAAATGAGGATTCGAGAAGGGGATGAGTGGAAAACAAAGATTCAAGACTAAACAAGGTCTTTATGAATGGATGGTAATGCCTTTTGGCTTATGCAACGCCCTAGTTCTTTCATGCGACTTATGAATGAGGTACTTCGTTCCTTTTTAAACAAATTTGTTGTTGTTTATTTGGATGATATCCTTGTTTATAGTAAGAGTGTTGATGATCATTTGATACATTTGAGGAGTTTGTTTGAGAAGCTTAGAGAACAAAAACTTTTCGGCAAGATGGAAAAGTGTGAGTTCCTTGTGTCGAGCATAGCGTTTCTTGGTTACATTGTTTCCAAGGAAGGAGTTCATGTTGATCCTTCGAAAGTGCAAGCAATTTCTTCATGGTCGGCCCCTACTAATGCTAGTGAATGTCGAAGCTTCCATGGTTTGGCTTCGTTCTATAGAAGATTCATTCAAACTTCTCTTCCATTATGGCTCCTATCACTGACTTTGTTGAAGAAAGGTGAGTTTGAATGGTCTCCTTTGGCGCAAAAAGCTTTTGAAGAAGTAAAAGAGAAGTTGTAGTGCTCCTATACTTGCCTTGCCGGTTTTCAACAAATTGTTCGAGGTAGAGTGTGATGCAAGTGGATCGGGAATTGCCGTTTTGATCCAAGAGAAGCGCCCCTATCTCATACTTTAGTGAGAAGCTCAATGGTGCCAAGTTGAACTACTCTAATTATGATCGTGAGTTTTATGCTATTGTTCGAGCTTTGGACCATTGGTCACATTATTTGAGGCCTAAACCATTCATCCTTCATTCGGATCATGAGGCGCTCAAACACATTCATGGCCAACAAAAACTCAATCATAGCATGCCAAGTGGGTCGAGTTTCTCCAATCTTTCACCTTCTCTTCCAAGTATAAAGAAGGAAAGAGCAACATTGTGGCGTATGCACTTTCAAGGAGATCTTATTTGCTAGCTATGGTGGATGCAAGAGTAATGGGGTTCGAACACTCGAAGGAGCTTTATAAAGAAGATGATGACTTTGGTTCGATTCTTGCTGCTCCTAAAGGGTTGTTCATGGTTCAAGAGGGTTTTCTTTTTAAAGGAAACAAGTTGTGTGTCCCAAAGTGCAAGGTACGTGAGCTTCTAGTTCGTGAAGTGCATAGTGGAGGTATTGCTTTGGTCATTTTGGCATTCAAAAGACACTTGATACTTTGAGTGAACATTTTTATTGGCCTAGCATGATCAAAGATGTGCATATGGTAGTGAGCAAGTGTGCAACGTGCCAAAAGTCCAAAAGCACCTTTCATAAAGGGCTTTACACACCTTTACCAGTTCCGGCTCATCCTTGGGATAGTGTGAGCATGGATTTCATTGTTGGTTTGCCTAGAACTCAAAGAGGCAAAGATGCTATCATGGTGGTTGTGGATAGATTTTCGAAGATGGCTCATTTCATTCCCATGCACAAGACGGATGACGCTTCCCATGTGGTGATTTGTATTTCAAAGAGGTAATTCGACTTCATGGCATTCCTAGAAGCATTGTTTCGGGATAGGGATTCTAAATTCCTTAGTCACTTTTGGAGGTGTTTGTGGAAGATGGTGGGAACGAAACTCCTATTTAGCACGAGTCATCATCCTCAAACAGATGGTCAAACCAAGTTACAAACAGAACTCTTGGTTCTTTGTTATGTGGTCTTGTGACTAAGACACAAAAAGATTGGGATGTGAAGCTTGCACATGCGGAATTTGCTTACAACCGTTCACATTCAGCCACAACTTTACGTTCTCCATTTGAGATCATTTATGGAGTTAATCCTTTTCTCCCTATTGATCTTGTTACTCTTCCTAGAAGTGAGATACATGCGGATTCAAAGAAAAGGCTGGAAGCTTTTAACAAGACTTGTGCGCAAGTTAAAGCTCAAATTGAGAAAATGAATCAGAAATACAAGGCACGAGCCAACAAGCATAGGCGCCAACCTAAGTTCAAGGAAGGTGACCTAGTATGGATACATTTGAGGAAGGAAAGGTTTCCGAGCAAAAGGAAAAACAAGTTGATGCCTAGAGCTGATGGTCCGTTCGAAGTCATTGGAGTCGTGGGTGATGGAGCTTACAAAATCGACTTACCAAGTGATTATGGCAATGTGAGTGCTACTTTCAATATTGGTGATCTTTCTCCTTACCATGAGGATGAGAATTTGAGGGCAAATTCTTTTGAAGAAGGGGAGAATGATGCGGATCCAAAGGCATCAAGTCAAGAAGAGCCGGTTTTACTTTTGATGGAACACATGGGTTTCAATTTGATGGCTAACAAGCATGCATTTGTGTCGTGTGTCACATGGCTCGTGGAAGAAACTGATTAGCATTTTAAATTAGTGTCATTATTAGTTTAAAATGTTAGTTAATTAGTTGAGTTGTTTCTAGTTCAATAAAAGTCCGAAAATCCCTTAGAGATTTCGGTGGTTAGGTGTTTAGTTGTCATGGTTGTATTTTAGGAAAGTTTCCTTAATTTGGTAGATTGGAGTGGCGTGCAAGGTAGCAGCCTTGGGTGTGTCTTTGAGTTGTAATTAAGGAAAGTACTTGTTGTCTTTCCTTAAGTTAGAGTTTCCTTAAGTTTAGCTTGATTCTAGGCTAGAATTAAGGAGGAGATACTTTCCTAAATTGATGGTGGATGCCGTGTGGTTTGGTAGGCTTGAGGAGCAAGGTTTTCTTGCTTACTCCTTATAAATAATGGCGCCTAACCTCTTCAATGGTTAGAGTGATTTTTATGACTAAACATTGTTATTGTTTGTGAATTAATTCATAAGCTTTAATCTTCCATTAATTGATATTCAGGAGTGTTTATTAATTAGTGTTTAAACAACTTAATTCCAGGAGTGGTTTGAGTGTGTTTAAGATTCTTGTGAGTGTTTCAGGAGTGATCATTCATTAAGAAATATCCCTTGTTACTTGTTCTTATTTTCGGATTCCTCCATTGGACGTGTTCTTTGAGTGTTTGACTATTCTAGTTGAACATTCATATCATTCAAGCTGATGAAAAGAAAGTGCAAGCAATCAAGGAGTGGCCTACTCCTACCTCTATGCAGCAAGTTCGAAGCTTTCATGGTCTTGCATCCTTCTATAGGAGGTTTGTGCGCAACTTTAGTGCACTTATGACCCCTATTACTGAACTCACAAAGCTCAAGAAGTTTGAATGGAATGAGCAAGCTCAAAAGGCCTTTGAAGAGGTAAAGAATCAACTTACTACTGCTCCTATATTAGCATTGCCTAATTTTAATGAAGTGTTTGAAGTGGAATGTGATGCTTCCGGAGTTGGCATTGGTGCTGTCCTTTCACAAAATGGACGACCTATAGCCTACTTTAGTGAGAAGTTGAATGAAGCTAAGAGGAAGTACTCCACTTATGACAAGGAGTTTTATGCATTGGTTCGAGCTCTTAATCATTGGCGCCACTATCTCATTGCTAAGGAGTTTATACTCCATTCTGATCATGAGGCACTTAAGTTCATTCAAAGCCAACACAAGCTTCAACCACGCCATGCTAAGTGGGTGGAGTTCCTTCAAACATTCCATTTCACCATCAAGCACAAGGCCGACAAAATGAACAAAGGAGCTGATGCACTTTCAAGAAGGTACATGCTTTTAACTTCTTTAAATCCTAAAGTTGTTGGATTAGAGTTGTTGAAAGAATGTTACAAGAATGATCGAGATTTTGGTATTATATTCGAAAAGTGCCATAGTCATGCTGTTGGCGAGTTCTATCTCTTGAAGGGGTTTCTTTTCAAAGGAAATCAACTATGCATTCCAAGATCAAGTGTTCGAGAATCTTTGATCAAAGAGTTTCATGAAGGTGGTCTTGCTGGTCACTTTGGCATTGAGAAGACAATCTCATTGGTTAGTGAATACTTTCATTGGCCGAAGCTAGCAAGGGATGTTGAGTTCTTAATCAAGAGGTGTTTGGCTTGTCAAAAGGCTAAAGGTCATTTGCTGCCTCAAGGATTATACACGCCCCTTCCAATTCCTCAAGCTCCATGGGAGGATGTGAGCCTTGATTTCATTGTTGGACTACCTAAAACTCGAAATCACAAAGATTCAATCATGGTGGTAGTTGATAGGTTTTCTAAAATGGCTCATTTTGTTGCTTGTCATACTACATATGATGTTGTGCATGTGGCTAACTTGTATTTCAGGGACATAGTTCGAATCCATGGCATCCCTAAGTCTATGGTGAGTGATAGGGATTCGAAGTTCCTTAGCCATTTTTGGCTAACTTTGTGGAGGAAAATGGGAACCAAGCTGAAGTTTAGCACTTCTAGCCATCCTCAAACCGACGGTCAAACGGAGGTCACCAATAGGACTCTTGGCACCTTGCTACGAGCCCTAATCACAAAGAAACCAAGCCAATGGGAAGAGTTGCTACCCCACGGTGAATTTGCATTCAAGAGGGTGCCTAGCAAGACTACTGGTCTTAGTCCCTTCTACATTGTCTATGGCTTGGATCCTTGTACTCCTTTAGACCTTGCTCCTTTTCCCACCACCACAAAATATAGCCATGATGCCAATACACGAGCCCTTGAAATCAAACACCTCCATGATCATGTGCGAGATCGGATTGAGAAGGCTAATGCAAGGGTGAAAGAGAGGATTGATAAGAAGAGGCGTGAAGTGTCCTTCCAACCAGGTGACATGGTGTGGATTCATCTTAGGAAGGAACGATTTCCATCCAAAAGAAAGTCTAAGTTGAGTCCAAGATCCGATGGTCCATTCAAAGTACTCGGCAAAGTGAATGACAATGCTTACAAGGTTGAACTTCCGGATGACTATGGAGTTTCCGACACCTTTAATGTTGCTGATTTGAGTCCTTTCTATGAGGAAGATGAGCTTTTGCCCAGTTTGAGAGCAAACTCTTCCAAAGAAGGGGAGGATGATGGAGGTCCATCTACACAAGATCCGAAACTGATTAATATGGTGGCTTTGACAGTGCGTGAGGTTTTATCGTCTTTGATTCCTACTATGTTCATTGTTGAGTCCTTGATTAGCCATGTTCATTAGTTTCCTTTAGTGATTGTCGGTTTGTAAAGAGTTGATGCAAGTTGGACTATCTTTATTTGCTTTCGTAGAATTGTTGCATGGTTTTACTTTGCTCTTAAAGTGAAGGTTTTTCATGTAACTAAAAATATGTTATTTTATTATGTTAGTTAAGTTAGTTGAGTTGTTTAGCTTTAATAATCCGAAAATACTTAGAAAATTCGGTGCAATAGAGAGTCTAGTGTCGTGGCTTGTATTTTAGGAAAGTTTCCTTATTTTTGAGTTGTAAGTGGCATGCAAGGTGTGTATGTTGCAGCCGTGGGATTCTAGTGTTTTTAGGAAAGTCTTGAGCATCTTTCCTTATGCTTGAGTTTCCTTAATTTCTAGCTAGAATCTAGGGTTTAATTTAGGAAAGCACTTTCCTTATTTCCTTAATGTTGGTCATGAGTTGTAATGCCTTGGAGGGCAAGGGTTTCTTGCTGCCCTTATTATAAATAGGCGCCTAGTCCATAATAAAAAGGAGGTGAATTGATTTTGAGAATTGTGAGCGTTGCTTATTTCGGTTGTTAACCAAAACAATACTTGTTGCGACTTGTATTCATCTTCTAATTGCGATTAGGAAGAGACCCTCTTATTCCTGCGAGAATCAAGAGTACTATCCTTGTTTTATTTCTTATTTTCAGTTTTCATTCATAAAAACACCAAAAAAAACGTCACTTAGATTCTAGGGTATACTTTGTGAATTTTCGGACTTTCGAAATCATATCAGTTGGTATCAGAGCAGTAAGGTTGTGGAGGCTTGTGAAGGCGCGTGCTAGCTTAGATTGAGCTGAAATTTTGTGTGGAGACAGTAAACATCTTGAAGTTTATTGTGCTAAAATTTCGCAGCAATCCGACCAGTAGCGAAGTCACAGCAAGCAGAAACGTTTGATGAAAATTCCTGACAGATTCGAGCAGTTATCAGGTAAACTTTGAGCAATTGGTTCTCCTAGAATACAACGAATTTTTGAGAGTTTCTTGACTTAAGATTGGACTACTTTTTGTCTAGTTTAAGACTGGAAAGTTTCATAATTTTTGAAGAAGTTTTGCTATTTAGTCGAACACATTTAAGATAATTGATCAAAACCGAACTATTCTGGACCAGTTTTGTGAGAATTAAAACTGCAAACAATTGGTTGGGTATTTGTTGATGAAATTTTGGTAGAGTGTTGCAGACATATAGGGCTATGTTGTGACAAAATTTCATGAAATTTAGAGCTGTTTTACTTAGGTTTTAAATCTCGAATTTTTATTGAAAATTTCTGGACAGTTTCTGCATTATATTAAACCAACTATGAATTGTCGTTTCTATTCTTATGATGAGTTAACAACTGATGAAATTCTTGAGGAATTATCACTACGACTACAACCAAAGTGGGATTTGATGTATGACTCAGATCAATATTTGGATGAAAAGCTTAGTAGTTATCTTGAAGATGTTCCTTGCACTGTAGAAGAAGAAATTTCAGATTTGGTTTTCATTGTTGAAGATGAAGAAAAGATTGAAACTTGTAAGGATAAAGATTTGATCTTTGAAGTTTCTCATGTTGAAGATGAATTCAAAACTGAATCTTTGGATTGTGCAAATAACAAAGATCCATCCTTTGACATTCATGATGATTTAAAGCTTGACTTTTTGGCTTGTACAACCATCAAAATTCCGATCTTTGATATTCCATGTGCGAACAAAGCTACAAAGCCGTGTGGATTACAACATTATGAAGCATCCTCTACTGATTTTTATTGTCATGATGTTGTTATTTGTCATACACATCCACAAACCTCATGGATTCCACTTCTATTTCTCATATGTGTACTTGTTCTTATGGTTCATGGTTATCGTGCGTGGATGATTGCTTGGTTACATCAAAACTTGAGACAAGTTTTGTTCAAGACGGGGAGAATGATGCAAGTTGGACTATCTTTATTTGCTTTCGTAGAATTGTTGCATGGTTTTACTTTGCTCTTAAAGTGAAGGTTTTTCATGTAACTAAAAATATGTTATTTTATTATGTTAGTTAAGTTAGTTGAGTTGTTTAGTTTTAATAAATCCGAAAATACTTAGAAAATTCGGTGCAATAGAGAGTCTAGTGTCGTGGCTTGTATTTTAGGAAAGTTTCCTTATTTTTGAGTTGTAAGTGGCGTGCAAGGTGTGTATGTTGTAGCCGTGGGATTCTAGTGTTTTTAGGAAAGTCTTGAGCATCTTTCCTTATGCTTGAGTTTCCTTAATTTCTAGCTAGAATCTAGGGTTTAATTTAGGAAAGCACTTTCCTTATTTCCTTAATGTTGGTCATGAGTTGTAATGCCTTGGAGGGCAAGGGTTTCTTGCTGCCCTTATTATAAATAGGCGCCTAGTCCATAATAAAAAGGAGGTGAATTGATTTTGAGAATTGTGAGCGTTGCTTATTTCGGTTGTTAACCAAAACAATACTTGTTGCGACTTGTATTCATCTTCTAATTGCGATTAGGAAGAGACCCTCTTATTCCTGCGAGAATCAAGAGTACTATCCTTGTTTTATTTCTTATTTTCAGTTTTCATTCATAAAAACACCAAAAAAAACGTCACTTAGATTCTAGGGTATACTTTGTGAATTTTCGGACTTTCGAAATCATATCAAGAGTCCTAGTAAGTTTGGAGTCTTCGTTTGTTTGCATTGAAAGAGTCCTATTTGTTGTTTTTGATATTTTCGGGTGATTGTTTTAGGACAAGTTGTTAATAGTTGAGTCATGTAATAAAGTTGTTAGGCAAGCTTGAAGCCACGTCCAACCATGCAGCAAGCAAGGAGGAGTTGAGGCCACGAGGATAGGAACTACTTCCTACATTGTGGCGCCATTATTCAAACTAGTGGACTGCATTGAGGAGTGGTTAGTTTGTTCCACAATTTGAGGCGTGTGAAGTCCTCCTATTAGCCGTGCATCTCAGCAAAACTAAGAGCATATTCTCCACACTATAACATGCCTACATTTGGGGAGAAGTGCAGCAAGAAGTGGAGCTAGTGGAAGCATCCATAACGGCTAGTTTATGTACTTCTTTCCCACGTTCTTCTTACATGGTTTAGTGGAGATCATGGCTATAGTTAATGTAGTTTATTTTCGTAATTTTAATTATGTCAAAAAAATCAGAATGGCTTGTAAGACTTGTATAAATACCATTGACATCAATGAGAAAGACATCAAGTTTTATGACCAAAAATACATGTGTGTATTAATCCTTGTTTTTCTTTGGCGTTTCTTGGATTGGAAACTTATAAGAAATTCGTCCTTTGCTTAATTAACTTTGGCAAGTTAATTTGTGATCTTAGGAAGTTCTAAATTCATTGAGTGGTATTTCTGTATCTCTTTAAGAGTAAAGCAAAACCATGCAACAACCCTAAGAAAGCAAATTAAACCTATCTTGATCTTGTATCACTAATTGAATCAAATGATACTCAAATGCATTCAACAAGCTAATTGAATCAAATAAAAATCTAATGCATTCAACAAAGCTAATTGAATCAAATTAAAATCAAATGAAGTCAAACAAAACTTATTGAATCAAATGAAACTCAAATGCATTCAATAAAGCTAATTGAGTTAAATTAAACTCAAATGCATTGAACATAGCTAATTGGATCAAACTAAAGTGAAATGAAGTCAAACAAAGCTAATTGAATCAAATGAAAGTCAAATGAAGTCAAACATAGCTAATAGAATCAAATGAAACTAAAATGTATTCAACAAAGCTAATTGAGTCAAATGAAATTCAAATGCATTCTACAAAACTCATTGAATCATATTAAAGTCAAACAAAGCTAATTGAATCAAATTAAAGTTAAATGAAGTCAAACCAAGCTAATTGAATCAAATGAAAGTCAAATAAAGTCAAACATAGCAAATAAAATCAAATGAAACTAAAATGCAATCAACAAAGCTAATTGAATCAAATGAAACTCAAATGCATTCAACAAAGCTAATTGAATAAAAAAAACACAAATGCATTCAACAAAGCTAGTTGAATCAAATGAAACTCAAATGCATTCAACAAAGCTAATTGAATCAAATTAAAGTAAAATGAAGTCAAACAAAGCAAATTAAATCAAATGAAAGTAAACAAAGTCAAATATAGCTAATAGAATCAAATGAAACTCAACTTCATAAAACAAATTAAATTGAATCAAATGAAATCCAACATAGCTAATGAAGTCCAATAAAGCTAATTGAATCAAATGAAACTCAAATGCATTCAACAAAGCTAATTGAATCAAATGATACTCAAATGCATTCAACAAAGCTAATTGAATCAAATAAAATACAAATGCATTCAACAAAGCTAATTGAATCAAATTAAAGTCAATTGAAGTCAATCACAGCAAATTGAATCAAATTAAAGTTAAATGAAGTCAAACCAAGCTAATTGAATCAAATGAAAGTCAAATAAAGTCAAACATAGCTAATAAAATCAAATGAAACTCAAATGCAATCAACAAAACTAATTGAATCAAATGAAACTCAAATGCATTCAACAAAGCTAATTGAATAAAAAACCTCAAATGCATTCAACAAAGCTAGTTGAATCAAATGAAACACAAATGCATTCAACAAAGCTAATTGAATCAAATTAAAGTAAAATGAAGTCAAACAAAGCTAATTGAATCAAATGAAGTCAAACAAAACTAATTATATCAAATGAAAGTCAAATGAAGTCTAATAAAGCTAATTGAATCAAATGAAACTCAAATGCATTCAACAAAGCTAATTGAATCAAATGATAATCTAATGCATTCAACAAGCTAATTGAATCAAATAAAACTCAAATGCATTCAACAAAGCTAATTGAATCAAATTAAAGTCAAATGAAGTCAAACAAAACTTATTGAATCAAATTAAACTCAAATGCATTCAATAAAGCTAATTGAATCAAATTAAACTCAAATGTATTCAACAAAGCAAATTGAGTCAAATGAAATTCAAATGCATTCTACAAAGCTAATTGAATCAAATTAAAGTCAAATGAAGTCAAACAAAGTTTATTGAATCAAATTAAAGTTAAATGAAGTCAAACCAAGCTAATTGAATCAAATGAAAGTCAAATAAAGTCATACATAGCTAATAAAATCAAATGAAACTCAAATGCAATCAACAAAGCTAATTGAATCAAATGAAACTCAAATGCATTCAACAGAGCTAATTGAATAAAAAAACTCAAATGCATTCAACAAAGCTAATTGAATTAAATGAAACTCAAATGAATTCAATAAAGTTAATTGAGTCAAATTAAATTAAAATGAAGTCAAACAAAGCTAATTGAATCAAATAAAAGTAAACAAAGTCAAATATAGCTAATAGAATCAAATGAAACTCAACTTCATTAAACAAATTAAATTGAATCAAATGAAACTCAAATGCATTTAATAAAGCTAATTGAATCAAATTAAAGTTAAAAGAAGTCAAACATAGCTAAATGAATCAAATGGAATTCAAATTCATTCAACAAAGTTAATTGAATCAAATGAAACTCAAATGCATTCAATAAAGCTAATTGAATCAAATTCAAGTCAAATGAAGTCAAACAAAGCTAATTGAATTAAATGAAAGTCAAATAAAGTCAAATAAAGCTAATTGAATCAAATGAAAGTCAAATGAAGTCAAACATAGCTAATTGAATCAAATGAAACTCAAATGCATTCAACAAAGCTAATTGAATCAAATAAAACTCAAATGCATTCAACAAAGCTAATTAAATCAAATAAAACTCAAATGTATTCAACAAAGCTAATTGTATCAAATGAACGTCAAATGAAGTCCAATAAAGCTAATTGAATCAAATGAAACTCAATTGCATTCAACAAAGCTAATTGAATCAAATGATACTCAAATGCATTCAACAAAGCTAGTTGAATCAAATAAATCTCAAATGCATTCAACAAAGATAATTGAATCAAATTAAAGTCAAATGAAGTCAAACAAAACTCATTGAATCAAATGAAACTCAAATGCATTCAATAAAGCTAATTGAATCAAATTAAACTCAAATGCATTCAACAAAGCTAATTGGATCAAATTAAATTAAAATGAAGTCAAACAAAGCTAATTAAATCCAATGAAAGTCAAATGAAGTCTAACATAGCTAATAGATACAAATGAAACTCAAATGTATTCAACAAAGCTAATTGAGTCAAATGAAATTCAAATGAATTCTACAAAGCTAATTGAATCAAATTAAAGTTAAATGAAGTCAAACCAAGCTAATTGAATCAAATTAAAGTTAAATGAAGTTAAACAAAGCTAATTGAATCAAATTAAAGTTAAATGAAGTCAAACCAAGCTAATTGAATCAAATTAAAGTTAAATGAAGTCAAACAAAGCTAATTGAATCAAATTAAAGTTAAATGAAGTCAAACCAAGCTAATTGAATCAAATGAAAGTCAAACTTAGCTAATTGAATCAAATTAAAGTCAAATAAAGTCAATCAAAGCTAATTGTATCAAATGAAAGTCAAATGAAGTCAAATAAAGTCAAATAAAGCTAATTGAGTCAAATCAATCTCAAATGCATTCAAATAAAATTCAAATGCATTCAACAAAGCTAATTGAATCAAATGCAACTCAAATGCATTCAACAAAGCTAATTGAATCAAATTAAAGTAAAATAAAGTCAAACAAAGCTAATTGAATCAAATGAAAGTCAAATGAAGTAAAATAAAGCTAATTGAAATAAATAAAAGTCAAACAAAGTCCAACATAGCTAATAGAATCAAATGAAACTCAAATGCATTCAACAAAGCTAGTTGAATCAAATGATACTCAAATGAATTCAACAAAGCTAATTGAATCAAATGAAAGTCAAATGAAAGTCAAATGAAGTCAAACATAGCTAATTGAATCAAATGGAACTCAAATGCATTCAACAAAGCTAATTGTATCAAATGAAAGTCAAATGAAGTCAAACAATGCTAATTGAATCAAATGAAACTCAAATGCATTCAGCAAAGCTAATTGAATCAAATAAAACTCAAATGCCTTCAACAAAGCTAATTGAATCAAATGAAACTCAAATGCATTCATCAAAGCTAATTGAATCAAATTAAAGTAAAATGAAGTCAAACAAAGCTAATTGAATCAAATGAAGTCAAACAAAGCTAATTGTATCAAATGAAAGTCAAATGATGTCTAATAAAGCTAATTGAATTAAATGAAACTCAAATGCATTCAACAAAGCTAATTGAATCAAATGATACTCAAATGCATTCAACAAGCTAATTGAATCAAATAAAAATCTAATACATTCAACAAAGCTAATTGAATCCAAATTAAAGTCAAATGAAGTCAAACAAAACTTATTGAATCAAATGAAACTCAAATGTATTCAATAAAGCTAATTGAATTAAATTAAACTCAAATGCATTGAACATAGCTAATTGGATTAAACTAAAGTAAAATGAAGTCAAACAAAGCTAATTGAATCAAATGAAAGTTCAAATGAAGTCAAACATAGCTAATAGAATCAAATGAAACTCAAATGCATTCAACAAAGCTAATTGAATCAAATTAAAGTAAAATACATTCAACAAAGCTAATTGAATCAAATGAAACTTAAATGCATTCAGCAAAGCTAATTGAATCAAATTAAAGTAAAATGAAGTCAAACAAAGCTAATTGAATCAAATGAAGTCAAACAAAGCGAATTGTATCAAATGAAAGTCAAATGAAGTCTAATAAAGCTAATTTAATCAAATGAAACTCAAATGCATTCAACAAAGCTAATTGAATCAAATGATACGCAAATGCATTCAAAATAAGCTAATTGAATTAAATGAAAGTCAAATGAAGTCAAACATAGCTAATAGAATCAAATGAAACTCAAATGTATTCAACAAAGCTAATTGAGTCAAATGAAATTCAAATGCATTCTTCAAAGCTAATTGAATCAAATTAACGCCAAATGAAGTCAAACAAAGCTAATTGAGTCAAATGAAATTCAAATTCATTCTACAAAGCTAATTGAATCAAATTAAAGCCAAATGAAGTCAAACAAAGCGAATTGAATCAAATTAAAGTTAAATGAAGTCAAACCAAGCTAATTGAATCAAATGAAAGTCAAATAAAGTCAAACATAGCTAATAAAATCTAATGAAACTCAAATGCAATCAACAAAGCTAATTGAATCAAATGAAACTCAAATGCATTCAACAAAGCTAATTGAATAAAAAAAACTCAAATGCATTCAACAAAGGTTGTTGAATCAAATGAAACTCAAATGCATTCAACAAAGCTAATTGAATCAAATTAAAGTAAAATGAAGTCAAACAAAGTTAATTGAATCAAATGAAGTCAAACAAAGCTAATTCTATCAAATGAAAGTCAAATGAAGTCAAATAAAGCTAATTAAATCAAATGAAACTCAAATGCATTCAACAAAGCTAATTGAATCAAATGATAATCAAATGCATTCAACAAGCTAATTGAATCGAATAAAACTCAAATGCATTCAACAAAGCTAATTGAATCAAATTAAAGTCAAATGAAGTCAAACAAAACTTATTGAATCTAATGAAGCTCAAATGCATTCAATAAAGCTAATTGAATCAAATTAAAGTCAAATGAAGTAAAATAAAGCTAATTGAAATAAATAAAAGTCAAACAAAGCTAATTGAATCAAATGAAAGTCAAATGAAGTAAAATAAAGCTAATTGAAATAAATAAAAGTCAAACAAAGTCCAACATAGCTAATAGAATCAAATGAAACTCAAATGCATTCAACAAAGCTAGTTGAATCAAATGATACTCAAATAAATTCAACAAAGCTAATTGAATCAAATGAAAGTCAAATGAAAGTCAAATGAAGTCAAACATAGCTAATTGAATCAAATGGAACTCAAATGCATTCAACAAAGCTAATTGTATCAAATGAAAGTCAAATGAAGTCAAACAATGCTAATTGAATCAAATGAAACTCAAATGCATTCAACAAAGCTAATTGAATCAAATAAAACTCAAATGCCTTCAACAAAGCTAATTGAATCAAATGAAACTCAAATGCATTCATCAAAGCTAATTGAATCAAATTAAAGTAAAATGAAGTCAAACAAAGCTAATTGAATCAAATGAAGTCAAACAAAGCTAATTGTATCAAATGAAAGTCAAATGATGTCTAATAAAGCTAATTGAATTAAATGAAACTCAAATGCATTCAACAAAGCTAATTGAATCAAATGATACTCAAATGCATTCAACAAGCTAATTGAATCAAATAAAAATCTAATACATTCAACAAAGCTAATTGAATCCAAATTAAAGTCAAATGAAGTCAAACAAAAACTTATTGAATCAAATGAAACTCAAATGTATTCAATAAAGCTAATTGAATTAAATTAAACTCAAATGCATTGAACATAGCTAATTGGATTAAACTAAAGTAAAATGAAGTCAAACAAAGCTAATTGAATCAAATGAAAGTTCAAATGAAGTCAAACATAGCTAATAGAATCAAATGAAACTCAAATGCATTCAACAAAGCTAATTGAATCAAATTAAAGTAAAATACATTCAACAAAGCTAATTGAATCAAATGAAACTTAAATGCATTCAGCAAATCTAATTGAATCAAATTAAAGTAAAATGAAGTCAAACAAAGCTAATTGAATCAAATGAAGTCAAACAAAGCTAATTGTATCAAATGAAAGTCAAATGAAGTCTAATAAAGCTAATTTAATCAAATGAAACTCAAATGCATTCAACAAAGCTAATTGAATCAAATGATACGCAAATGCATTCAAAATAAGCTAATTGAATTAAATGAAAGTCAAATGAAGTCAAACATAGCTAATAGAATCAAATGAAACTCAAATGTATTCAACAAAGCTAATTGAGTCAAATGAAATTCAAATGCATTCTTCAAAGCTAATTGAATCAAATTAACGCCAAATGAAGTCAAACAAAGCTAATTGAGTCAAATGAAATTCAAATGCATTCTACAAAGCTAATTGAATCAAATTAAAGCCAAATGAAGTCAAACAAAGCGAATTGAATCAAATTAAAGTTAAATGAAGTCAAACCAAGCTAATTGAATCAAATGAAAGTCAAATAAAGTCAAACATAGCTAATAAAATCTAATGAAACTCAAATGCAATCAACAAAGCTAATTGAATCAAATGAAACTCAAATGCATTCAACAAAGCTAATTGAATAAAAAAAACTCAAATGCATTCAACAAAGGTTAGTTGAATCAAATGAAACTCAAATGCATTCAACAAAGCTAATTGAATCAAATTAAAGTAAAATGAAGTCAAACAAAGTTAATTGAATCAAATGAAGTCAAACAAAGCTAATTCTATCAAATGAAAGTCAAATGAAGTCTAATAAAGCTAATTAAATCAAATGAAACTCAAATGCATTCAACAAAGCTAATTGAATCAAATGATAATCAAATGCATTCAACAAGCTAATTGAATCGAATAAAACTCAAATGCATTCAACTAACAACAAAGTGTCCTAAAAAATCAATCAAAAACAACAAAGACTCCAAGTACACGAAGACTCTTATAATGCAAAACAAACTAAGACTCCAAACTCACTAAGACTACGTACAACTCGACGTTTTAAGCAAACTAAGAAAGGAAACTAATGAACATGGCTAATCAAGGACTCAATAATGAACATAGAAGGATTTAAAGACTGTAAAACTTCCCGTAATGTTAGAGCCACCATGTGAAGTAGTTTCGGAGCTTGTGTGGACATTGTTGTAGATGGTCCTCCATCATCCTCCCCTTCTTTGGAAGAGTTTGCTCTCAAACTTGGCAAAAGCTCATCATCCTCAAAGAAAGGACTCAAATCAGCAACATTAAAGGTGTCGAGACTCCATAATCATCCCGGAAGTTCCACCTTATAAGCATTGTCATTCACTTTGGCAAGCACTTGGAATGGACCATCAGATCTTGGACTTAATTTGGACTTTCGTTTGGAAGGAAATCGGTCCTTCCTAAGATGAATCCAAACCATGTCACCTGGTTTGAAGGACACTTCACGCCTCTTCTTGTCAATCCGCTCTTTCACTTTTGCATTAGCCTTCTCAATCCTCTCACGTACATGCTCATGTAGTAGCTTGATTTCAAGGGCTCGTGTATGGGCATCATGGTTGTATTTTGTGGTGGTGGTGGGAATGGGAGCAAGGTCTAAAGGAGTACAAGGGTCCAAACCATAGACAATGAAGAAGGGACTATAAGACCAGTAGTCTTGCTAGGTACCCTATTGTAGGCAAATTCGGCGTGGGGTAACAACTCCCATTGGCTTGGTTTCTTTGTGATTAGGGCTCGAAGCAAAGTGCCAAGAGTCCTATTGGTTACTTCTGTCTGGCCGTCGGTTTGAGGATGACTAGAAGTGCTAAATTTCAGCTTGGTTCCCATTTTCTTCCACAAAGTTAGCCAAAAATGACTAAGGAATTTCAAATCTCTATCACTCACCATAGACTTAGGAATGCCATGGATTCGAACTATGTCCCTGAAATACAAGTTAGCCACATTCACAGCATCATATGTAGTATGACAAGCAATAAAGTGAGCCATTTTAGAAAACCTATCAACTACCACCATGATTGAGTCTTTATGGTTTCGAGTTTTAGGTAGCCAACAATGAAATCGAGGCTCACATCCTCCCATGGAGATTGAGGAATTGGAAGGGGCATGTATAACCCTTGAGGCAGCAAATGGCCTTTAGCTTTTTGACAAGCCAAACACCTCTTGATTAGGAACTCAACATCTCTTGCTAGTTTCGGCCAATGAAAGTATTCACTAACGAATAATGTTGTCTTCTCAATGCCAAAGTGGCCAGCAAGACCACCTTCATGAAACTCCTTGATCAATGATTCTCGAACACTTGATCTTGGAATGCATAGTTAATTTCCTTTGAAAAGAAACCCCTTCAAGAGATAGAACTCACCATCACCATGATTATGGCATTTTTCGAACAAAACACCAAAATCTTTAGGATTTAAAGAAGTTAATAGCATGTACCTTCTTGAAAGTGCATCGGCTCCTTTGTTCATTTTGCCGGCCTTGTGCTTGATAGTGAAATGGAATGTTTGAAGCAATTCCACCCACTTAGCATGGCGTGGTTGAAGCTTGTGTTGGCTTTGAATGAATTTAAGCGCCTCATGATCAGAATGGAGTATGAACTCCTTGGCAATAAGATAGTGGCGCCAATGATCCAACGCTCGAACCAATGCATAGAACTCCTTGTCATAAGTGGAGTACTTCCTCTTAGCTTCATTTAACTTCTCACTAAAGTAGGCTATAGGCCGTCCATTTTGTGAGAGGACAAAGACCAATGCCAACTCCTAAGCATCACATTCCACTTCAAAAAACTTCATTAAAATTAGGCAAAGCTAATAAGGAGCAGTAGTGAGTTGGTTCTTTACCTATTCAAAGGCCCTTTGAGCTTGTTCATTCCATTCAAACTTCTTGAGCTTTGTGAGTTCGGTGATAGGGGTCATAAGTGCACTAAAGTTGTGCACAAACCTCCTATAGAAAGATGCAAGGCCATGAAAACTTCGAACTTGCTGCATAGAGGTAGGAGTAGGCCACTCCTTGATGGCTTGCACTTTCTTTTCATCAGCTTGAATGCCGTCACTTGTGATGCAAGATACGTGCATGGATTACTTCACCAACTATGTTTAATTGCTTTCCTAGGTTGTTGCATGGTTTTACTTTACTCTTAAAGTAGAGGTTTTACATGTAACGAAAAATATGTCTTTTATTATGTTTGTTAGTTAAATTAGTTAACGTCGTTGAGTCATTTTTATTTTAGTTTGGTTGTAATAAGAGTCGAAAATCTGAGTTGTAATAAGGTTTAGGTTTAGGCGTGTGATTTTGTAAGTTTTATGGAAAGTTTTGCAAAGCTTTCCTAAAACACTTGTTTCCTTAAGTTGTGCTAGATTCTAGGCTAGTTTTAAGGGGAATACCAACTGATATGATTTTGGAATCCGAAAATTCACAAACTTTACCTTAGATTCTAATGACGTTTTTTTTTTTGGTGTTTTTATGAAGGAATGCTGAAAATAAGAAACAAAAATAAAGGATAGTACTCTTGATTCTCGCAGGAATAAGAGGGTCTCTTCCTAATCGCAATTAGAAGATGAATACAAGTCGCAACAAGTATTGTTTTGGTTAACAACCGAAATAAGCAACGCTCACAATTCTCAAATCAATTCTCTACCTTTTATTAAGGACTAGACATGTATTTATATAGGATGAGCAAACAACCTTGCCCTCCAAGCTATAATAGGGCCGGATCTCCTAAGCAAGAAATAAGGAAACATTCCCCTTAAAACTAGCCTAGAATCTAGCACAACTTAAGGAAACAAGTGTTTTAGGAAAGCTTTGCAAAACTTTCCATAAAACTTACAAAATCACACGCCTAAACCTAAACCTTATTACAACTCATATTTTCGACTCTTATTACAACCAAACTAAAATAAAAATGACTCAACGACGTTAACTAATTTAACTAACAAACATAATAAAAGACATATTTTTCGTTACATGTAAAACCTCTACTTTAAGAGTAAAGTAAAACCATGCAACAACCTAGGAAAGCAATTAAACATAGTTGGTGAAGTAATCCATGCACGTATCTTGCATCAACTAGTGCCCTACATTGAACGTGAAAAAGATTTGGCCCAGTACTCTTATCTCGGAAAACATTTCTGATCGATTCCTGCGCCTAAAGTGGCATTTTTGCATGCTCAACAGATTCCTCAAGTCCGAATGGAAAAAAAATGAAGTCGGATTTTTCGTACCAGTTGTGCCCTACATGGAACCTGAAATGTGTTTTTGGCATAACTCTAAGCCCGAAAAACAGTTCTTAACGATTCTTGTGTCTAAAGTGCTTTTTTTCAATGCTCCTCAGCTCCATCACGTTAGAATGTGGAAAAAATGATGTTGGGTTTTTGGTACATCTAGTGCCCTACATTGAACGTGAAAAGTACTTTGCCCATAATTCTTATCTCGGAAAACATTTCTGATCGATTCCTGCGCCTAAAATGGCATTTTTCCATGCTCAACAGATTCCTCAAGTCTGAATAGGAAAAAAATAAAGTCTGATTTTTCGTACCAGTTCTGCACGAAAGCTCCAAAGTATTTTTGCCATAACTCTTAGCCCAAAAAAACATTTCTAAACTATTCTTGTGCCTAATGTGGTTTTATCCATGCACCACAACGCGCTCACGTCGTGAATGTGAAAAAATGAAGTTGGGTTTTTCATACAAATACTGCCCTACATTGAACTTGAATAGTATTTTGCCCATATCTCTTAATATCGGAAAACATTTATGATTGATTCTTGCGCCTAAAGTGGCATTTTTCCATGCTCAAGAGATTCCTAAAGTCCGAATGGGAAAAAAATGAAGTCGAATTTTTCGTACAAGTTGTGCCCTGCATGGAAGCTAAAAAGTGTTTTTGGCATAACTCTTAGCCCGAAAAACAGTTCTAAACGATTCTTGTGTCTAAAGTGGTTTTTTTAATGCTCCTCAGCTCCATCACGTTAGAATGTGGAAAAAATGATGTTGGATTTTTCGTGCAACTAGTGCCCTACATTGAACGTGAAAAGTATTTCGCCCATAACCCTTATCTCGGAAAATAGTTCTGATCGATTCCTCCGCCTAAAGTGGCATTTTTCCATGCTTAACAGATTCCTCAAGTCCGAATGGGAAAAAAATAAGGTGGGATTTTTCGTACCAGTTGTTCCCTACATTGAAGCTCTATAGTGTTTTTGGCATAACTCTTAGCTCGAAAAAACTGTTCTAAACGATTCTTGTGTCTAAAGTGGTTTTTTCAATGTTCCTCAGCTCCATTACGTTAGAATGTGGAAAAAATGATGTTGGAATTTTCGTACAACTAGTGCCCTACATTGAACGTGAAAAGCATTTCGCCCATAACTCTAATCTCGGAAAACATTTCTGATCGATTCCTGCGCCTAAAGTGGCTTTTTTCCATGCTTAAAAGATTCCTTAAGTCCGAATGGCAAAAAAATGAAGTCGGATTTTTTGTACCAGTTGTGCCCTGCATGGAAGCTGAAAAAGTGTTTTTGGCATAACTCTTAGCCCGAAAAACAGTTCTAAACGATTCTTGTGTCTAAAGTGGTTTTTTTAATGCTCCTCAGCTCCATCACGTTAGAATGTGGAAAAAATGATGTTGGAATTTTCGTACAACTAGTGCCCTACATTGAACGTGAAAAGTATTTTGCCCATAATTCTTATCTCGGAAAACATTTCTAATCGATTCCTGCGCCTAAAATGTCATTTTTCCATGCTCAACACATTCCTCAAGTCTGAATAGGAAAAAAATAAAGTCTGATTTTTCGTATCAGTTCTGCACGGAAGCTCAAAAGTATTTTTGCCATAACTCTTAGCCCAAAAAAAATTTCTAAACAATTCTTGTGCCTAATGTGGTTTTATCAATGCACCACAGCGCCGTCACGTCAGAATGTGAAAAAATGAAGTTGGGTTTTTCATACAAGTAGTGCCCTACATTGAACTTGAAAAGTATTTTGCCCATATCTCTTATCTCGGAAAACATTTCTGATTGATTCTTGCGCCTAAAGTGGCATTTTTCCATGCTCAAGAGATTCCTAAAGTCCGAATGGGAAAAAAATGAAGTCGAATTTTACGTACCAGTTGCGCCCTGCATGGAAGCTGAAAAGTATTTTTGGCATAACTCTTTGTCCGAAAAACATTTCTAAACGATTCTTGAGCCTAAAGTTGTTTTTTCTATGCTCCACAACGTCGTCACGTCCGAAAGTGAAAAAAATGAAGTTGGTTTTTTCATACAAGTAGTGCCCTACATTGAACGTGAAAAATATTTTTGCCCGTAACTCATATCTCGGAAAACATTTCTAATTGATTCCTGCGCCTAAAGTGGCATTTTTCCATGCTCAACAGATTCCTCAAGTCCGAATGGGAAAAATTTTCGTACCAGTTGTTCCCTACAATGAAGCTCAAAAGTGTTTTTGGCATAACTCTTAGCTCTAAAAACAGTTCTAAACGGTTATTGTGTCTAAAGTGGTTTTTTTCAATGCTCCTCATCTCCATCATGTTAGAATGTGGAAAAAATGATGTTGGAATTTTCGTACAAGTAGTGCCCTACATTGACCGTGAAAAGTATTCTGTCCATAAATCTTATCTTGGAAAAAATTTCTGATTGTGGCATTTTTTTCCATGCTCAACAGATTTCTCAAGTCCGAATGGGAAAAAAATGAAGTCGGATTTTTCGTTGCAGTTGTACCCTCCATGGAAGATGAAAAGTATTTTTGGCACAACTCTTAGCCCGAAAAACATTTCTAAACGATTCTTGTGCCTAAAGTGGTTTTTTTCCATGCTCCACAGCTCCATCACGTTTGAATGTGGAAAAAATGATGTTTGATTTTTCGTACAACTAGTGCCCTACATTGAACGTGAAAAGTATTTTGCCCATAACTCTTAACTCGGAAAACAATTCTGATCGCTTCCTGCGCCTAATGTGGCATTTTTCCAGGCTCAACAGATTCCTCAAGTCCGGATGGGAAAAAAATGAAGTGGGATTTTTCGTACCAGTTGTTCCCTACATTGAAGTTGAAAAGTGTTATTGGCATAACTCTTAGCCCGAAAAACATTTCTAAACGATTCTTGTGCCTCAAGTGGTTTTTTTTCAATGCTCCACACCTCCATCACGTTTGAATGTGGAAATAATGTTGTTGGATTTTTCGTACAACTAGTGCCCTACATTGAACGTGAAAAGTATTTTGCCCATAACTCTTATCTCGAAAAACATTTCTGATCGATTCTTGCGCCTAGAGTGGCATTTTTCCATGCTCAACAGATTCCTCAAGTCCGAATGGGAAAAAAATAAAGTCGTATTTTTCGTACCAGTTGTGCCCTCCATGGAAGATGAAAAGTATTTTTGGCACAACTCTTAGCCCGAAAAACATTTTCGAACGATTCTTGAGCCTAAAGTGGTTATTTTTCCATTCTCCACAGCGTCGTCACGTCAGAAAGTGAAAAATATGAAGTTGGATTTTTCATACAAGTAGTTGATGTAGGTGCGTCCATGGCAGCCCAAGGTTCGAAGCTTAATCACAAGGTTTTCATTGCAATACGTGGAGTATTAAAGATTCCATGGTTACTATGGTTATGTAAGCTTTGTTTTTTAATCCCTTAATGTCGATTCATTAGAGTCCATGTTACTTAGGAGTCTTTTAATTCGTGTGTTTGAATTATGTCTCTAGTTGTTTGAGTTGTATTTTCATTCCCTAAAGATGTACTACTAAGAGTCCTTGATTCTAAGTAAGTATAAGAGTCCTAGTGTGTTTAGGAGTTGTTTTATCTTTGTTATTCTTTTCGGGTTATTTGTTCTTTGTTATAGTTTAATCACTTGGTTAGTTATTGAGTCATGTAATGGACAAAGAACGTGTGATAAGAAGAGATGAAGACACGTCCAAGAAGCAAGCGGCAAGAAAGCACAAGAGAAGATGAAGGTTGTTCCTACAAAAGTGGCGCCTGATTTCAGCACAACTCTTTGAGAGTTTGTTCCTATTTTTGTGGCACTTCATTTCCCCACTCTCCCCTTTACTTGGACGTGTGTAGCTGGTTGTTGGAAGCAATTTGAATGATGCTTAGACATGCCTACAATCAAGGAGAATGTGCAGCAAGTAGTGGAGCTAATTGGAGCAGCATCAAACGGCTAAGTAGTTCTCCTTAGGACATGTTCTCTTGCACGTTTTACCCCATGTACTTAGTGGATTAGTGGTAGTTAATTTAGGTAATTTATTTACTTTCTTTTTATGTCAAAAATCAGAAAATAGGTCAATAACTCTTGTATAAATACCGAATGAAATCAATGAGAAAATCAGTGAGTTTTTGTCCAACACAAAGTGTGTGAATTGTGAGTTAGCTTTAATTCTTGGATTGGAATTAAGTGAGCTTGTCCTTTGCTTATTTAACTTTGGCTAAGTTGAATTATGATCTTAGGAAGGTCTATATATTTAGAGTGGTGCAGCTGTATCTCTAAGTAATTAGATTAATTGCCCAAGTTAGGATAACCATTCGGTTCTTCCATAACTTGTTCTATCTTTGAACTTGTGTAATCCTTCTTGTATGAACGATTATACAACATTTGGTATCAGAGCTGGAGGTTGAAGAAAACCATCTTTAACCACCCTAGACCACCCTTAAACACGTCCCAAACACATCCCCAAAACAGCCCCAAAACCGAAAACAAAAACAGTCCAAAAAACACCTAAAACCGAACTATTTGAGCATGGGAGATGAAACAAACCCACCACCAAATTGGCGTGAAACTTTGAGGATCTTGGACGAAGAAAGAAGAGAGAATGATGCTAGAATGGCATTGCTCCAAGACCAAGTGAGACAACTCTCACTTAGACTCACCCGACAAAGAGGTGATGATTCGAGATGGAGAAGCAAGTGATGTTACTTTGCTTCCTAGGAGGAATAATTCTCGTCCTTCTAATGACATCAAAGTCGACATTCCCGATTATGATGGAAGACTTGATGCGGACGAATTTGTTGAATGGATGAGAACCGTTGAGAGAGTCTTTAACTACAAACAAATCCCGAGGAGAAGAGAGTGAAACTTGTTGCTCTCAAACTAAGGAAGTATGCATCCACATGGTGGGCAAGTGTATGCTCTAAGAGAGAACGAGAAGGCAAGGATAAAATCCGGTGCTTGGCCTAAGATGAAGAAGCTCTTGAAGAAGAAGTTCTTGCCAACATACTATGTGCAAGAAAACTTTGCAAAAACTTCATCATTTGCGGCCAAAGGAGGTAAAAGTGTGGAGGAGTATGCTCGAGATTTTGAGGCATACTTGATGAAGTGTGAGCGTTTTGGAAGATGAACCACAAACTTTGGTTCGTTTTCTTGGAGGTTTAGACCCTCACATTGCTAATGTTGTTGAGCTTCATGCTTATTCGACATTAGAAGAGCTAGTTACGTTAGCTCACAAGGTTGATAAACAACAAAGGCCAAAGGCAAGACTACCTCACGTGTCTATGCCAAAAATGATCGATTTTTCCACCACTTCAAAACACTACCTCTAGTCTAAACAAAGCCCCTAGGAGATGTTTTAGATGTCAAGGTTTAGGCCACATTGCCTCGGATTGTCCAAACCAACGAGTTGTGAGTTTGATGGAGGTTGAAGCTTGTCAAGAGGAGGAGGAAGGAGAAATGGCAAGAGGTATGACGTCTAACAATGCCATCATTGAGGAGGAGAAGGACATAGAAGAGCTTGGTCCGATGAAGGAGAATGCCTCGTTGTGAGGAGGGCTTTAAGTGGCGTTGCAAGCCGCGAGGGTATGCAGCAAAGGGAGTCCATTTTCCACTCCAAATGCACCATTGAAGGCAAGGTTTGCACCCCGATTATTGATGGAGGAAGTTGTACCAACGTTGCTTCTCAAGCCCCCGGTGGAAAAGCTCAAACTTCCAACTACACCACATCCTAAGCCATATGTGATACAATGGCTCAATTTAAGTAAGGGCATTCAAGTTAATTCTCGAGTGTTATTATCTTTTAGCATTGGAAACGTTTACAAAGAAGAACTATGGAGTGATGTGATCCCCATGAGTGCTTGCCATGTTTTGTTAGGGAGACCTTGGTTGTATGAAAGGCGTGTGGTCCATGATGGATACAAGAATACCTACTCTTTCCATCACAACAACCAAAAGATCGTTTTAACTCCTCTCATCACTTTACAAGATCACAAGCACCCCCCTACAAAGGCCAAATGTCCAACCTTGATTACCCTACTCCAAGTTGATCATGAAACTAATTTTAATGTCCCAACGCCAACTCTAATCAAGGATGCACATGTTGTTGATCTTCATCCCTTTTATGCTGAAAATGGAGAATTCTTAAGTTTGAGGTCAAACTTCTTTAAAGAAGGGGAGGATGATGTAGGTGCGTCCATGGCAGCCCAAGGTTCGAAGCTTAATCACAAGGTTTTCATTGCAATACGTGGAGTATTAAAGATTCCATGGTTACTATGGTTATGTAAGCTTTGTTTTTTAATCCCTTAATGTCGAGTCATTAGAGTCCATGTTACTTAGGAGTCTTTTAATTCGTGTGTTTGAATTATGTCTCTAGTTGTTTGAGTTATATTTTCATTCCCTAAAGATGTACTACTAAGAGTCCTTGATTCTAAGTAAGTATAAGAGTCCTAGTGTGTTTAGGAGTTGTTTTATCTTTGTTATTCTTTTCGGGTTATTTGTTCTTTGTTATAGTTTAATCACTTGGTTAGTTATTGAGTCATGTAATGGACAAAGAACGTGTGATAAGAAGAGATGAAGACACGTCCAGTAGAAGCAGGAAGAAAGCACAAGAGAAGATGAAGGTTGTTCCTACAAAAGTGGCGCCGATTTCAAAGACAACTCTTTGAGAGTTTGTTCCAATTTTTGTGGCACTTCATTTCCCCACTCTCCCCTTTACTTGGACGTGTGTAGCTGGTTGTTGGAAGCAATTTGAATGATGCTTAGACATGCCTACAATCAAGGAGAATGTGCAGCAAGTAGTGGAGCTAATTGGAGCAGCATCAAACGGCTAAGTAGTTCTCCTTAGGACATGTTCTCTTGCACGTTTTACCCCATGTACTTAGTGGATTAGTGGTAGTTAATTTAGGTAATTTATTTACTTTCTTTTTATGTCAAAAATCAGAAAATAGGTCAATAACTCTTGTATAAATACCGAATGAAATCAATGAGAAAATCAGTGAGTTTTTGTCCAACACAAAGTGTGTGAATTGTGAGTTAGCTTTAATTCTTGGATTGGAATTAAGTGAGCTTGTCCTTTGCTTATTTAACTTTGGCTAAGTTGAATTGTGATCTTAGGAAGGTCTAAATATTTAGAGTGGTGCAGCTGTATCTCTAAGTAATTAGATTAATTGCCCAAGTTAGGAAAACCATTCGGTTCTTCCATAACTTGTTCTATCTTTGAACTTGTGTAATCCTTCTTGTATGAACGATTATACAACATTAGTGCCCAACACTGAACGTGAAAAGTATTTTTGCCCATAACTCTTATCTCGAAAAATATTTCTGATTTATTTTCTGTTCCTAAAGTAGCAGTTTTCCATGCTTAAGAGATTCCTCAAGTCTGAATGGGAAAAAGATGAAGTCGGATTTTTCGTACCAGTTGTGCCCTGCATAGAAGTTGAAAAGTATTTTAGGCAGAACTCTTAGCCCGAAAAACAGTTCTAAACGATTCTTGTGCCTAAAGTGGTTTTTTTCCATTCTCCACAGCGTCGTCACGTCAGAAAGTGAAAAAAAATGAAGTTGGATTTTTTATACAAGTAGTGCCATACATTGAACGTGAAAAGTATTTTGCCCATAAATCATATCTCGGGAAAAATTTCTGATTGAGTCCTGCACCTAAAGTGGCATTTTTCCATGCTCAATAGATTCCTCAAGTCCGAATGGGAAAAAAATGCAGTCGGGTTTTTCGTACCGGTTGTGCCCTGTATAGAAGCTGAAAAGTGTTTTTGGCATAACTCTTAACCCAAAAAACAGTTCTAAACGATTCTTGTGTCTAAAGTGGTTTTTCAATGCTCCTCAGCTCCATCACGTTCAAATGTGGAATAAATGATGTTGGATTCTTCGTACAACTAGTGCCCTACATTGAACGTGAAAAGTATTTTGCCCATAACTCTTATCTCGGAAAACATTTCTAATTGATTCCTGCGCCTAAAGTGGTATCTTTCCATGCTCGATAGATTCCTCAAGTCCGAATGTGAAAAAAATTAAGTCGGATTTTTCGTACCAGTTGTGCCCTACATTGAAGCTCAAATGTGTATTTGGCATAACTCTTAGCCCGAAAAACATTTCTAGACCATTCTTGTGCCTAAAGTGGTCTTTTTCCATGCTCCACAGCTCCATCACGTTTGAATGTGGAATAAATGATGTTAAATCCTTCGTACAACTAGTGCCCTACATTGAACGTGAAAAGTATTTTGCCCATAACTCTTATCTCGGAAAACATTTCTAATTGATTCCTGCGCCTAAAGTGGCATTTTTCCATGCTCAGCGATTCCTCAAGTCCGAATGGGAAAAAAATGCGGTCGGATTTTTCGATGCAGGTTGTGCCTGTATGGAAGCTGAAAAGTGTTTTTGGCATAACTCTTAACCCGAAAAACAGTTCTAAACGATTCTTGTGTCTAAAGTGGTTTTTCAATGCTCCTCAGCTCCATCACGTTCAAATGTGGAATAAATGATGTTGGATTCTTCGTACAACTAGTGCCCTACATTGAACGTGAAAAGTATTTTGCCCATAACTCTTATCTCGGAAAACATTTCTAATTGATTCCTGCGCCTAAAGTGGCATTTTTCCATGCTCAACAGATTCCTCAAGTCCGAATGGGAAAAAAATGCAGTCGGATTTTTCGTACCGGTTGTGCCCTGTATGGAAGCTGAAAAGTGTTTTTGGCATAACTCTTAACCCGAAAAACAGTTCTAAACGATTCTTGTGTCTAAAGTGGTTCTTCAATGCTCCTCAGCTCCATCACGTTAGAATGTGGAAAAAATGATGTTGGATTTTTCGTACAACTAGTGCCCTACATTGAACGTGAAAAGTATTTTTGATACAAGTCAAGGTCAAGGTCAAGCTCCAAATGATCCGATTTGTTTAGTCCTTGAAGTGTTCGGGTTCAAGTTAAATTCAAACTCCTCATTTGTGTCATTTCTTATGTGGAACGATGATTCCATTGATGAAGCTTGAAGGTGACACCATTTCTAGAGTCTTAGTTATTTTAATTAAGCAAATAAAGGTCCAAAAATATCTTGTGATATTTCGGCCATTTAGGCGTGTCTTAGGCGTGTGGTTAGACTCCTTGTGTTCCAAGGTTGCAAGTTGTCATTGAGTTGTAATGTTCCTTGAGTTTCCTTATTTACTCCTTTAATCTCTCCTAGAATTAAGGGATTAACTCCTTTATTTTCTCCTAGAATCAAGGGATTAGGATGTAAGGAGTTTAGGAATGTTTCCTTAATTACTAAGGCTGATTTTCGGCCCTTGTAACTCCTTGGAGGACAAGTTTATTTTATAAATAATAGTTCCATGCTATCATCAAAGGCATGTGAGATTAATACAAATTCTTGTTATTTGAAATCAATTGTTTCCTTACAATTATTTCGGCCATTAAGTCTATTTTCAGGAGTGATTATTTACTTAGTGTTTAATCTACTTAATTCCAGGAGTGGTTTAAAGTGAGATTAAGAGTTAATTAAAATATTCAGGAGTGTTTATTTTAATTATCATATCCGAGTTACTTTGATCAATTTTCGGACTTAGTGAATTGCATCGAACTAGTTCCTCTGCTCGGATTTTCCTTGATTGTTCTTTCATTTGGACGTGCAATCATATCAGTTGGTATCAGATTTTTCCAGGAGGGTGAGGATAGAAGGGATTCTCCTTTCATTGGTAAGTACTTCTACTTTGTTCGATCCTTTGTTGGAGTTTTGTGTGGTTGTGGCTTGCTATTTCTTCTGTGACGTAGCATCTTCTTTATAATGTCTGAATTTGCGGAAATGAAAGCTCTTATTGAACAAATCCATAAAACACAATTAGAAGAAAAAGATAGGGCTGCAAGATTGGAAAGAGCTCATAACATACTTGCGGATCAAGTAAGGAATAAAAACGACCCTAATCACATTGACTATGAATCTGAAGTTGAGGAGGTTAAAATGGTTAAACCGACTTATGATAATGATAGGGGTATTAAACTAAATGATTTTACTGGTGATTCTAGTCCCGAAGATTTGCTTGAATGGATTCGTCAACTTGAGAAAATTTGTGATTATAAGGGGTTTGATGATGAAAAGCGTTTTAAAATTGCCACCATTAGACTAACTAAGTATGCTGGGATTTGGTTAGATAGTCTAAAGGCAAAAAGGGCGAGACTCGGGAAACCTAAGCTTAAAAGTTGGACTAAGCTTAAAAGGAAATTGCATGAAAAGTTTGTTCCAAGTGATTTCATTCAAAGGCAATACATGAGAAAGAATTCTTTGACTCAAGATGTGTTAAGCGTGCATGACTATATGGTTGAATTTGATAAGTTGTGTTTGATTTGTGATGTTGACGAAGTCGAACAAGAGAAAATTGCTAGGTTTGTTAATGGACTTAATAAATCTATTTCTAGAAAGGTTGATGTTGCAAATTATAGCACTTTTGATGATGTGTGTCGTTTAGCCTTAAAATTTGAACGTCATGAATTGGATGAAAAGAAATCATATGGGGGAAAAACCGGCAGCAACAGAGTCACTTCTTCTTTTATTCCTTCTTTTTCTTCTTCTTCTAAACCATTTGAAAAGAAGGACAATCCTTCTAAGGGGGAACAAAAGGGAGAACGACCTAAGTTGGTGATTTCTAAGAAAAAGTGGGAGGAAACCCGAAAGTGTTATAAGTGTCAAGGAAGGGGTCATATTGCTAGTAGTTGTCCATCTAGAAAAACCCAAACTTTGAGACAATACATGACCATAGAAGAGGAGGAGAGAACTTATGACTATGTGTATGAAAAGGAGGAAGAGCACGAAAGTGATGATAATGAGGTTGCATATGCCGAAGATGAGTCTAGAATGCTTGGAGTTATTAGGAGAACTTTGCATGTTGACCATTCTCCTAACTATGATCAAAGAGAAAACTTGTTTCACACTAGATGTCGAATTGGTGAATTTACATGTAATGTGATTATTGATAGTGGTTCATGCACTAATGTGGTTGCTTCTAATGTGGTTTCTAAGTTGAACTTGATTGTTAGAGATCATCCACATCCTTATAAGTTGAGTTGGTTGGATGATAAAACTGGTTTGTTGGTGAAAAAGCAAGCACTTGTTTCGTTTTCTATTGGGGGTTACAAGGATGAATTGTGGGGTGATGTTCTACCTATGAGTGCTTGTCATCTTCTTCTTGGTCGACCTTGGCAATATGATCGAAAGGTTATTGATGAAGGGGAAACCAACGTGTATTCAGTTTCGATGGGTTCTAAAAGGATTCGGTTGGTACCTTTGTCTCCTAGTTCCATGGCACCCAAGAAGGTGGTTGAAAGTACACAAAATTTGTTTCTTTCGGCCAAAGAATTCAAAAAAGAGGTAGAGTTGGAAGGACATTGTTATGCTTTATGTATTAAACTTGCTTTTAACTAACGATGTTTCTTCTAGAAATCCGAAACTTGCAGCACTATTGGACGAGTTTTGTGATGTGGTTCCGGAGGAATTGCCTCAAGGTTTGCCACCAATGAGAGGCATTGAGCATGCCATTGATCTTGTGCCAGGCGCACCTTTGCCAAATAAGCCGGCATATAGATGTGATCCCGTAGCTTCTAAGGAGCTACAAAAGCAAATTGAAGAGTTGATTGACCGAGGCTATGTAAGAGAAAGCATGAGTCCATGTGCCGTGCCCGCCTTGCTGACGCGCTCGTTGTAAACACGTCAAAGATACCTAAACTACCCAATATAGGGCAAGTAAAGGGTCGAATCCACAAGGACTAAGGGAAGCACCAATAAGTATCGATTTATGATAAGCTAAGCAAAGTCTATGTTTTTGAAGATTTATAGAAAAAAAGACAATAAGAAAAATGACTTTGGGAAGGGGTATCCACCAATCAACTCATTCACAAATCAAGCAATCACAATGGGAATCAACAATGGGGATCAGTTGAGGGGAATTGTTCATCCATTGGTACTCTAACCACTCTCTCGAGCTAGCTAGATTGGCCTAGTCTCTTACCGAAGACCTATTCTCATGGCTAAGGCATTCAACCAAGCATATCCATAAACATGATGAACTTAAACAAGCAAACTAGTCCCCTAGGCTAGGTAGTCCCTATTCTCATGGTCCTTCAAGCCTAATAATCGATTTGAGGCAACCCCTTAACTTCATCTCTCGATCCTTCACTAAGGGTACCTAAATTATGCTCCTACGATGGCCAATCACACAAACATTCATGAATATGTCAAATCAATTAACCAAAATTATCCCAAGTCAAAACCCAATGTTGGATTTAGAGGTTCATGAACTCATTAATGGTTTCAAATCCCTCTCAAAGAAATAGCTACTCACAAATCATGATAAATTATAAACTAAAAGACATTAACAACTATTAACATGAACTAAAACAATAATCTAGGATGAACAAGTAAATAGAGTAAAAATAACATGAAAATAAGAAAATAAAGCAATAAAATATGAGAGAGAGTAAGAAATTCTCATTAAAGTTGCAAGGAGATTCCAAATCTTCAAGTTTCCTTCTTAGATTCTTCAATTTCCAAGTTTTCAACAAGTTTCTCTCACTTCTCTCTCTAGAAGATGAGATTTTCTCTCTCCTAGGGTTCTAAGAATTTGAAATCTCACTTTATTAAAATATAATGTAAATTAGTCTAAGTTAAAATAAGAGGAGTCCCTCTTAAATAGTCATAAGAAATAAAACAGAAAATTACAAAACAACCCCCGCATTAAAGCAAACAAAGTCGCAAAAAGGTTTCCGGAAAAATGACCCGACCCGGGCGGGTAAGATGACCCGAGCCCTCGGGTGGCCTGACCCGAGCACTCGGGTCACCTGACCAAGGCGGGTCAGACCAACAGGAGTGAAAATGAGTTTATCGCAGATTGACCCGGGCGGGTCAGTTGACCCGAGCGCTCGGGTCAGTTTTCAGTTTCGTCATTTCATTTTCAAACGGCCATATCTCACTCGTTTTACATCAGAATTAAGCTTGTGACCACTCGTTGGAAAGCTATTGAGCCAAACCTTCATCTCCAACTTGAATCGCTCAAAAATGTTTTGTGTGGTGAAAGTTATAGCCATTTGAAGTTGACCCTTGTGCGCAAACTCTTCCAAAACTTCTTATATTTGCCTCCGGAACTCGGTTATGCTTCCTTGATGCTTCCTTGACCTTCCTCTTCGATATTAATATTCGGGGTTGTGCAAGTGTCCTCCAAGCGTGCTCCTAAGTCCTGAAATGAAACAAATCCCCCAAAGAAAGTGCATACAAGAAGGAAAATTGCACAAATTAAGGAAATAGCTAACAAACTAGCTAAACTAAGTCAAAAACAACTATAAAACCAATTTAAAACTATCAAAAAGTAAAGTAATAAACAAGATATCAAACTCCCCCAAGCTAGTTCTTTGCTTGTCCTCAAGCAAAATAGATTAAAACACAAGTAGGAGAATGAAAACTTATTTGAAAACAAGATGAAGAAGGAAGGGGGAAGAAAAAATGAAAAAGGAAGGAAAGATAAAGAATTTACACTAACTCATATTCGTAGGAATCACGATTGCATTTAGCACATGCAACAAGCTCTTTAAACCCCTAGATCGCTCTAGAGGGCGAGTGGGATCTCGCGAGGGTTTCCAAAGAGTTTTCAAACCCAGAACACTAGTTTTTCATCAACCATTTATTCAATCAAATTCAAAATTAATGCCCAGTCAACTATTAATGAAATGGTTCACAAGCAAAGATAGAGAGCAACTTTCAAAACAACTAATTTCCAAGTGTACTCATAGGTTATGGGTAGAGAAAGAAACTAATCAAGATTGCAATAGGACACCTAATTAAACTTTTTACTCGCTCATTAGAGAACACCTAGCTATCCAAAAGACTTAGGGCCCTTCAAGTGTTATAAAAGCTCAAACCACTAGTCCACCATCCCTAGACACACAAATAGGCCTTATACTCCACTCTACTCGAAACTTTAGAAAAATAGTACTAAGCGTGGGAGGCATCCACAAATTGACCTCTTTTATTGGAATTCTTCTACTCTTTTTGCTTTTCGTTTTTCTTCACTTTTTTTCATTTTTCACACCTTTTTTGATTGTTTTTGGCTTTTTCTTTTTCCCTTATTATGGGAATTTTTGCTATACAAATGTGAAGTTACTCACTAAAGAGAGATATAAGAATTTGTGGCTTTTGTGCCACTTATTGCATACAAAGAGAAATAAAAACTAAGTTTCTTATAGAGCTTTTATTCGGGGACATGATGAGTACATCTAGGGACACAAGGGACCGCAAATTTGAAGCTAAAATTATCCAAGCATGAGCAACTTAGTCAAGATTCAAGACTAAGCATCCAATTGATCATTCATTAGTTTCATTTTGGTAGATCCTAATGCAATCAAGATTAATTAACTCCTAAAACACCTTAATCCATGCTCACACTCTTCCAAAAGAAGCCTCTAAACATATACTCAAAGTCAAAGCAAGGAATCCACATCATATCATTACTAAGCATCTTCCTTGGGCAAGGAAACCAAATTTTTATTTATAACTAACGCTTCTTTTGTTTCTTTTTTTCTTGTTTTTTCAATTCATTCATTTTTTTTTTCATTTTTGACTTTGTTTGAACTAGAGAAAAGAAAATCAAAACTCGAAAGAGAAAGAAAAGAAATGAAAACAAGTCAATTTTTTTTCAGATTTTTTTTTTGTGAAAAAGGGAATAAAATAAATAAATAAATAAAAACTATATACGTACACCTCCCCCAAGCTAGCAAATAGCTACTCCCCCAAGCTAGAATAAAGCATTGTCCTCAATGCTTGAACAAGAAGATCAAAGGGAGGGGGGAGGGGAAATAAACATCCAAACCAACAAGCATATGTTCCACAATCATAAAGCATTAGAGAAAGAGAAAAGGAAGGAAGCTACCGGATAGTAGGTGGGTGTAAATACCCGCAAATGACCCAATTTCTCCACTTATAATCAACTTCCTCAAAACCATGATTTGCTTTCCACGTACTATTGAGAATGAGTGTTATTCCAATTATGTACCTAAATCAAAATAAAAATAGAGAAGAGAAATGAGTAAAATCAAAAGAAAGAAAATGAAAGCAATAAATCACGGGTTACTTCCCGAGAAAGACTTATTTAAGGTCTTAAGCTTGACCTTTCTAATAAATAGCAATTCAAAGATCGCAAAAGTTTGTCAAATGCACTAGCACACATTTCCATTCTTATTAAGTATGCAATGACATAATGCAAAGTGTGCATAAAGTACAATGAAACTCCATGAAAATGAGGAGAATGATGCCTAAAAGAAGGAACAAAAGGAAAAACAAAGAAATAAGAATAAGAATTAAAATAAGAAGAAAAATGAAATGACAAACTCTTCTCAACAAACTCTTTTTTTGTGGCAATCTCACTCTCTTCCTCAACAATAAACAAATTGGGCACTTGAAGGTCAAAAGAGGCAAGAAACTCATCAAAAGGTGGAGTTTTAAGAGATGGGAATGGATATGAAATGGGAGTAGAGGGAATAAGGTCAATCCTTCTTATAAATGGAATATGAGTGGAAGGGATAGAAATAAAGCTTTCACTAACCACTTCACTCACATCACAAGAGTTAAGAGGGGAGACTTCTTCCACCAATGAGTTATCATCAACAACATTTTCATTATCCATCAAAACTTCAAAATCATTACCAACCACCAAATGAGGTATCTTACTTTCTAATTGACTAAGATCTTCACTCAAGCTAAAATTGGTAGGAGAGGATGAGTGCTCCAAGATGGAAAGAGATGGAGTAGAGCTAAACCCACTAGAGTTAGGGACATCATACTCAAAAAGAGAATGCAAAGATTCACAAACATCCTCACTTTCAACAATATCTTCAATAATGGGCATTTTCTCCTCAAAAGCATACCCTTCATCATCACTACTCCAAAAATCCTCATCAAGATCGCGGCTACTCTTTCCCACTTGATTTTCATTTTCAACATCCTTCGAATCAACATAATCACACTTGAGAATGTCATTTTTGCAACCCCGATTTTCCCTAAGCAAATTCAAACCACTTTTCAATTGTAAAAAGAGATCCTCAATGGGTTTGGAGTCAACTTTAGGGAGAGGCTCATAATTGGCACTAGAATTTGCCCCATCAAGATATCGCTCAAGAGTAAGCTCCAATTCAGATTTCGATGATTCGGAATGCAAGGAACCTTGAAAATCAATTTTGGGGGAGGGATCACAATCAAGCATATGAGAATCATTTTTGGGGACATGTGACACATCATTGAAATTCATGCACAAATTTGATGAAAATCGAGAAGTATCATGAATATCATCAACATTGGAGTCTACCTCATTACAACAAACATATGAGGGAATATAATCATGCATAATAGGCTCACTAGTGGGAACATTTGACTCATCAAAGAAATTCATGCCAACATTAGAGGAATCATGACAATTTGCATAAAAGTCGGAATCATAACTGTCCCAAGCTAACCACATAAAATAATTCCAAGCTTCATCCGAAGATGTCGCTCGAAACTCACCGTTAAACATATTTTCAAAAACTCCTCTAGTATGCTCATTTAGTCCCAAATAAGTAATCTCACAAGATTCCTCAATATCATAGCCATGAAACTTTATAAATTCCCTAAGTCTCTTAAAGTAAACCCCAAAAAGACTCATTTTCGTATTGAGGAAAAGAAGTATTTGCCATTTTTTTTTTCAAAACAAAAAAAAAGAAAAAAAAGAAAAAAAATATTCACAAATAGCCTAGACTTATCTAATCAACACGAATCAATGCAAGCCGAAGTCCCCGGCAACGGCGCCAAAATTTGACGCGCTCGTTGTAAACACGTCAAAGATACCTAAACTACCCAATATAGGGCAAGTAAAGGGTCGAATCCACAAGGACTAAGGGAAGCACCAATAAGTATCGATTTATGATAAGCTAAGCAAAGTCTATGTTTTTGAAGATTTATACATGAAAAGACAATAAGAAAAATGACTTTGGGAAGGGGTATCCACCAATCAACTCATTCACAAACCAAGCAATCACAATGGGAATCAACAATGGGGATCAATTGAGGGGAATTGTTCATCCATTGGTACTCGAACCACTCTCTCGAGCTAGCTAGATTGGCCTAGTCTCTTACCGAAGACCTATTCTCATGGCTAAGGCATTCAACCAAGCATATCCATAAACATGATGAACGTAAACAAGCAAACTAAGTCCCCTAGGCTAGGTAGTCCCTATTCTCATGGTCCTTCAAGCCTAATAATCGATTTGAGGCAACCCCTTAACTTCATCTCTTGATCCTTCACTAAGGTACCTAAATTATGCTCCTATGATGGCCAATCACACAAACATTCATGAAAATGTCAAATCAATTAACCAAAATTATCCCAAGTCAAAACCCAATGTTGGATTTAGAGGTTCATGAACTCATTAATGGTTTCAAATCCCTCTCAAAGAAATAGCTACTCACAAATCATGATGAATTATAAACTAAAAGACATTAACAACTATTAACATGAACTAAAACAATAATTTAGGATGAACAAGTAAATAGAATAAAAATAACATGAAAATAAGAAAATAAAGCAATAAAATATGAGAGAGAGTAAGAAATTCTCATTAAAGTTGCAAGGAGATTCCAAATCTTCAAGTTTCCTTCTTAGATTCTTCAATTTCCAAGTTTTCAACAAGTTTCTCTCACTTCTCTCTCTAGAAGATGAGATTTTCTCTCTCCTAGGGTTCTAAGAATTTGAAATCTCACTTTATTAAAATATAATGTAAATTAGTCTAAGTTAAAATAAGAGGAGTCCCTCTTAAATAGTCATAAGAAATAAAACAGAAAATTACAAAACAACCCCCGCATTAAAGCAAACAAAGTCGCAAAAAGGTTTCCGGAAAAATGACCCGACCCGGGCGGGTAAGATGACCCGAGCCCTCGGGTGGCCTGACTCGAGCACTCGGGTCACCTGACCCGGGCGGGTCAGACCAACAGGAGTGAAAATGAGTTTATCGCAGATTGACCCGGGCGGGTCAGTTGACCCGAGCGCTCGGGTCAGTTTTCAGTTTCGTCATTTCATTTTCAAACGGCCATATCTCACTCGTTTTACATCGGAATTGAGCATGTGACCACTCGTTGGAAAGCTATTGAGCCAAACTTTCATCTCCAACTTGTATCGCACAAAAATGTTTTGTGTGCTGAAAGTTATAGCCATTTGAAGTTGACCCTTGTGCGCAAACTCTTCCAAAACTTCTTATATTTGCCTCCGGAACTCGGTTATGCTTCCTTGATGCTTCCTTGACCTTCCTCTTCAATATTAATATTTGGGGTTGTGCAAGTGTCCCCCAAGCGTGCTCCTAAGTCCTAAAATGAAACAAATCGCCCAAAGGAAGTGCATACAAGAAGGAAAATTGCACAAATTAAGGAAATAGCTAACAAACTAGCTAAACTAACTCAAAAACAACTATAAAACCAATTAAAAACTATCAAAAAGTAAAGTAATAAACAAGATTAAAGTAAAATTGAATCAAATTAAAGTAAAACCTAGGGGTGTAAGCGGACTGCGAAAAGTCCAGAGTCCAATCCAGTCCAGTCCAAACTTGTCGGACTGGGCTGGACTGGAAATTTTTCGGACTGGACTCGGACTCAAATTTTCGAGTCCAAATATTTTCGGACTGGATTTGGACTCACTCCTTTGGAGTCCAATAAGTCCAGTCCAGTCCAAATATATATATATATATATATATATATATATATATATATATATATATATATATATATATATATATATATATATATATATATATATATATATATATAATTGATACTATTTTTAAAATTTTGGAGTTTTCAACCTTCCCTCTCTAAATATGTCAACTGGCGCTAGACAATTTCACTTGGCGCCAGACAATTTCACTTGGCTTCATTTGTTAAATAAGAAGTAAATGATACTAGCAGTACTGCAGGAGTAGGCTAGTAGCCGACTAATTCTATCTCACTTCACTCCTCACTACTCACTTCCTCTCACTCTTTCATTTTCTTTCTACCTCGCTGTCTCGACTCTCGCATTCTCTATTTCTCTCTCAGGTTATATTATCAGTCTCTCTACTTCCTCTCAACTTAGATCAAGGTAGGCATCTAATTCAACTTTTTATTCATAGTATTTTACTTTAATTTAAGCTTTCAATCTAATTTGTGGACATTGATAATTGAATCAGATGTCAAATGCTCAAGCATCTCAAAAAAACGTTATGAATAATTGAATCTAAATCGGGGCGAAAAAAAATATAATAATTGGACTGGACTGGACTGGATTCGGACTCAAGAAATAATTATCGGACTGGACTGGACTGGACTCAAAAAATATTTGGATCGGACTTGGACTCAATTTCTCGAGTCCAAAAAACTTTGGACTGGATTTGGATTTGGCAAAGTCCAATCCAGTCCAATCCACTTACACCCCTAGTAAAACCAAGTAAAAACTATCAACAAAGCTAATTGAATCAAATTAAAGTAAAATGAAGTCAAACAAAGCTAATTGAATCAAATAAAAGTCAAATGAAGTCAAACAAAGCTAATTGAATCAAAGGAAAGTCAAACAAAGTCAAACATAGCTAATTGAATCAAATGAAACTGAAATGCATTCAACAAAGCTAATTGAATCAAATAAAATACAAATACATTAAACACAGCTAATGAATCAAATGAGACTCGAATGCATTCATGAAAGCTAAATGAAGCAAATTAAAGTAAAAATAAGTCAAACAAAGCTAATTGAATCAAATGTAGTCAAATAAAGCTAATCGTATCAAATGAAAGTCAAATGAAGTCCAATAAAGCGAATTGAATCAAATGAAACTCAAATGCATTCAACAAAGCTAATTGAATCAAATAAACTCAAATGCATTCAACAAAGCTTATTGAATCAACTGAAACTCAAATGCATTCAACAAAGCTAATTGAATCAAATTAAAGTTAAATGAAGTCAAACAAAGCTAATTGAATCAAATGAAAGTCAAACAAAGTCAAACACAGCTAATATAATCAAATGAAACTCAAATGTATTCAACAAAGCTAATTGAATCAAATGAAAGTCGAATGAAGTCAAACAAAATTTATTGAATCAAATGAATCTCAAATGCATTCAATTAAAGCTCATTGAATCAAATTAAACTCAAATATATTCAACAAAGCTAATTGAATCAAATTAATATAAAATGAAGTCAAACAAAGCTAATTGAATCAAATGAAAGTCAAATGAAGTCACACATAGCTAATAGAATTAACTGAGACTCAAATGCATTCAACAAAGGTAATTGAATCAAATGAAACTCAAATGCATTCAACAAAGCTAGTTGAATCAAATTAAAGTAAAATGAAGTCAAACAAAGCTAATTGAATCAAATGAAAGTCAAATAAAGTCAAACAAATCTAATTGAATCAAATGAAAGTCAAACAAAGTCAAACATAGCTAATATTATTAAATGAAACTCAAATGCATTCAACAAAGCTAATTGAATCAAATGATACTCAAATGCATTCAACAAAGCTAAATGAATCAAATGAAAATAAAATGCATTCAACAAAGCTAATTGAATCAAATGAAAGTCAAATGAAGTCAAACATAGCTAATTGAATCAAATGGAACTCAAATGCACTCAACAAAGCTAGTTGTATCAAATGAAAGTCAAATGAAGTCAAATAAAGCTAATTGAATCAAATGAAACTCAAATGCATTCCACAAAGCGAATTGAATCAAATAAAACTCAAATACATTCAACAAAACTAATTGAATCAAATGAAACGCAAATGCATTTTCAACAAAGCTAATTGAATTAAATTAAAGTAAAATAAAGACAAATAAAGCAAATTGAATCAAATGAAGTCAAACAAAACTAATTGTATCAATTGAAAGTCAAATGAAGTCCCATAAAGCTAATTGAATCAAATAAAACTCAAATGCATTCAACAAAGCTAATTGAATCAAATGATACTCAAAGGCATTCAACAAAGATAATTGAATCAAATGAAAGTCAAATGAAGTCAAATAAAGCTAATTTAATCAAATAAAATTCAAATGAAGTTAAACAAAGCTAATTGAATCAAATGAAAGTCAAACAAAGTCAAACATAGCTAATATAATCAAATGAAACTCAAATGCATTCAACAAAGCTAATTGAATCAAATAATAATCAAATGCATTCAACAAAGCTAATTGAATCAAATGAAAGTCAAATGAAGTCAAACATAGCTAATTTAATCAAATGGAACTCAAATGCATTCAACAAAGCTAATTGTATCAAATGAAAGTCAAATGAAGTCAAATAAAGCTAATTGAATCAAATGAATCTCAAATGCATTCCACAAAGCGAATTGAATTAAATAAAACTCAAATGCATTCAACAAAGCTAATTGAATCAAATGAAAGTCAAACAAAGTCAAACACAGCTAATATAATCAAATGAAACTCAAATGTATTCAACAAAGCTAATTGAATCAAATGAAAGTCGAATGAAGTCAAACAAAATTTATTGAATCAAATGAATCTCAAATGCATTCAATTAAAGCTCATTGAATCAAATTAAACTCAAATATATTCAACAAAGCTAATTGAATCAAATTAAAGTAAAATGAAGTCAAACAAAGTTAATTGAATCAAATGAAAGTCAAATGAAGTCACACATAGCTAATAGAATTAAATGAGACTCAAATGCATTCAACAAAGGTAATTGAATCAAATGAAACTCAAATGCATTCAACAAAGCTAGTTGAATCAAATTAAAGTAAAATGAAGTCAAACAAAGCTAATTGAATCAAATTAAACTCAAATATATTCAACAAAGCTAATTGAATCAAATTAAAGTAAAATGAAGTCAAACAAAGTTAATTGAATCAAATGAAAGTCAAATGAAGTCACACATAGCTAATAGAATTAAATGAGACTCAAATGCATTCAACAAAGGTAATTGAATCACATGAAACTCAAATGCATTCAACAAAGCTAGTTGAATCAAATTAAAGTAAAATGAAGTCAAACAAAGCTAATTGAATCAAATGAAAGTCAAATAAAGTCAAACAAATCTAATTGAATCAAATGAAAGTAAAACAAAGTCAAACATAGCTAATATTATTAAATGAAACTCAAATGCATTCAACAAAGCTAATTGAATCAAATGATACTCAAATGCATTCAACAAAGCTAAATGAATCAAATGAAAATAAAATGCATTCAACAAAGCTAATTGAATCAAATGAAAGTCAAATGAAGTCAAACATAGCTAATTGAATCAAATGGAACTCAAATGCACTCAACAAAGCTAGTTGTATCAAATGAAAGTCAAATGAAGTCAAATAAAGCTAATTGAATCAAATGAAACTCAAATGCATTCCACAAAGCGAATTGAATCAAATAAAACTCAAATACATTCAACAAAACTAATTGAATCAAATGAAACGCAAATGCATTTTCAACAAAGCTAATTGAATTAAATTAAAGTAAAATAAAGTCAAATAAAGCAAATTGAATCAAATGAAGTCAAACAAAACTAATTGTATCAATTGAAAGTCAAATGAAGTCCCATAAAGCTAATTGAATCAAATAAAACTCAAATGCATTCAACAAAGCTAATTGAATCAAATGATACTCAAAGGCATTCAACAAAGATAATTGAATCAAATGAAAGTCAAATGAAGTCAAATAAAGCTAATTTAATCAAATAAAAGTCAAATGAAGTTAAACAAAGCTAATTGAATCAAATGAAAGTCAAACAAAGTCAAACATAGCTAATATAATCAAATGAAACTCAAATGCATTCAACAAAGCTAATTGAATCAAATTAAAGTTAAAATGAAGTCAAACAAAGCTAATTGAATCAAATGAAAGTCAAACAAAGTCAAACACAGCTAATATAATCAAATGAAACTCAAATATATTCACCAAAGCTAATTGAATCAAATGAAAGTCAAATGAAGTCAAACAAAATTTATTGAATCAAATGAATCTCAAATGCATTCAATTAAAGCTCATTGAATCAAATTAAACTCAAATATATTCAACAAAGCTAATTGAATCTAATTAAAGTAAAATGAAGTCAAACAAAGCTAATTGAATCAAATGAAAGTCAAATAAAGTCAAACAAATCTAATTGAATCAAATGAAAGTAAAACAAAGTCAAACATAGCTAATATCATTAAATGAAACTCAAATGCATTCAACAAAGCTAATTGAATCAAATGATACTCAAATGCATTCAACAAAGCTAAATGAATCAAATGAAAATCAAATGCATTTAACAAAACTAATTGAAACAAAATGAAACTCAAATGCATTCAACAAAGCTAATTGATTCAAATTAAAGTCAAGCGAAGTCACACAAAACTTATTGAATCAAATGAAACTCAAATGCATTCAGTAAAGCTAATATAATCAAATGAAACTCAAATGCATTCAACAAAGCTAATTGAATCAAATTAAAGTTAAAATGAAGTCAAACAAAGCTAATTGAATCAAATGAAAGTCAAACAAAGTCAAACACAGCTAATATAATCAAATGAAACTCAAATATATTCACCAAAGCTAATTGAATCAAATGAAAGTCAAATGAAGTCAAACAAAATTTATTGAATCAAATGAATCTCAAATGCATTCAATTAAAGCTCATTGAATCAAATTAAACTCAAATATATTCAACAAAGCTAATTGAATCTAATTAAAGTAAAATGAAGTCAAACAAAGCTAATTGAATCAAATGAAAGTCAAATGAAGTCACACATAGCTAATAGAATTAAATGAGACTCAAATACATTCAACAAAGGTAATTGAATCAAATGAAACTCAAATGCATTCAACAAAGATAATTGAATTAAATTAAAGTAAAATGAAGTCAAACAAAGCTAATTGAATCAAATGAAAGTCAAATGAAGTTAAACAAAGCTAATTGAATCAAATGAAAGTCAAACAAAGTCAAACATAGCTAATATCATTAAATGAAACTCAAATGCATTCAACAAAGCTAATTAAATCAAATGATACTTAAATGCATTCAACAAAGCTAAATGAATCAAATGAAAATCAAATGCATTTAACAAAACTAATTGAAACAAAATGAAACTCAAATGCATTCAACAAAGCTAATTGATTCAAATTAAAGTCAAGCGAAGTCACACAAAACTTATTGAATCAAATGAAACTCAAATGCATTCAGTAAAGCTAATATAATCAAATGAAACTCAAATGCATTCAACAAAGCTAATTGAATCAAATTAAAGTAAAATGAAGTCAAACAAAGCTAATTGAATCAAATAAAAGTCAAATGATGTCAAACAAAGCTAATTGAATCAAATGAAAGTCAAACAAAGTCAAACACAGCTAATATAATCAAATGAAACTCAAATATATTCACCAAAGCTAATTGAATCAAATGAAAGTCAAATGAAGTCAAACAAAATTTATTGAATCAAATGAATCTCAAATGCATTCAATTAAAGCTCATTGAATCAAATTAAACTCAAATATATTCAACAAAGCTAATTGAATCTAATTAAAGTAAAATGAAGTCAAACAAAGCTAATTGAATCAAATGAAAGTCAAATGAAGTCACACATAGCTAATAGAATTAAATGAAACTCAAATGCATTCAACAAAGGTAATTGAATCAAATGAAACTCAAATGCATTCAACAAAGATAATTGAATTAAATTAAAAGTAAAATGAAGTCAAACAAAGCTAATTGAATCAAATGAAAGTCAAATGAAGTTAAACAAAGCTAATTGAATCAAATGAAAGTCAAACAAAGTCAAACATAGCTAATATCATTTAAATGAAACTCAAATGCATTCAATAAAACTAATTGAATCAAATGAAACTCAAATGCATTCAAACAAAGCTAAATGAATCAAATCGAAAATCAAATGCATTCAACAAAGCTAATTGAATCAAAATGAAACTCAAATGCATTCAACAAAGCTAATTGATTCAAATTAAAGTCAAACGAAGTCAAACAAAACTTATTGAATCAAATGAAACTCAAATGCATTCAATAAAAGCTAATAGAATCAAATGAAACTCAAATGCATTCAACAAAGCTAATTGAATCAAATGAAATTCAAATGCAATCAACAAAGCTAATTGAATCAAATGAAACTCAAATGCATTCAATTAAAGCTAATTGAATCAAATTAAACTGAAATGCATTCAACAAAGCTAATTGAATCAAATTAAAGTAAAATGAAGTCAAACAAAGCTAATTGAATCAAATGAAAGTCAAATGAAGTCAAACATAGATAAATGAATCAAATGAAACTTTAATGCATTCAACAAAGCTAATTGAATCAAATGAAACTCAAATGCATTCAACAAAGCTAATTGAATCAAATGAAAGTCAAATGAAGTCAAACAAAGCTAATTGAATCAAATGAAAAGTCAAATGAAGTCAAACAAAGCTAATTGAATCAAATGAAAGTTTAACAAAGTCAAACATAGCTAATATAATCAAATGAAACTCAAATGCATTCAACAAAGCTAATTGAATCAAATGAAACTCAAATGCATTCAACAAAGCTAATTGAATCAAATGAAAGTCAAATGAAGTCAAACATAGCTAATTGAATCAAATGAAACTCAAATGCATTCAACAAAGCTAATTGTATCAAATGAAAGTCAAATGAAGTCAAATAAAAGCTAATTGAATCAAATGAAACTCAAATGCATTCACATAAAGCTAATTGAATAAAATGAAACTCAAATACATTCAAAAAAGCTAAATGAATCAAATGAAACTCAAATGCATTCAACAAAGCTAATTGAATCAAATTAAAGTAAAATGAAGTCAAATAAAGCTAATTCAATCAAATGAAAGTCAAACAAAGCTAATTGAATCAAATGAAAGTCAAATGAAGTCAATAAAGCTAATTGAATCAAATGAAACTCAAATGCATTCAACAAAGCTAATTGAATCAAATGAAACTCAAATGCATTCAACAAAGCTAATTGAATCAAATGAAAGTCAAATGAAGTCAACATAGCTAATTGAATCAAATGAAACTCAAATGCATTCAACAAAGCTAATTGAATCAAATGAAAGTCAAATGAAGTCAAATAAAGCTAATTGAATCAAATGAAAGTCAAATGAAGTCAAACAAAGCTAATTGAATCAAATGAAAGTCAAATGAAGTCAAACATAGCTAATTGAATCAAATGAAACTCAAATGCATTCAACAAAGCTAATTGAATCAAATGAAATTCAAATGCATTCAACAAAGCTAATTGAATCAAATGAAACTCAAATGCATTCAACAAAGCTAATTGAATCAAATAAAAGTCAAATAAAGCCAAACAAAGCTAATTGAATCAAATGTAGTCAAACAAAGCTAATTGTATCAAATGAAAGTCAAATGAAGTCAAATAAAGCTAATTGAATCAAATGAAACTCAAATGCATTCAACAAAGCTAATTGAATCAAATGAAACTCAAATGCATTCAACAAAGCTAATTGAATCAAATGAAACTCAAATGCATTCAACAAAGCTAATTGAATCAAATGAAAGTCAAAATGAAGTCAAACAAAGCTAATTGAATCAAATGAAACTCAAATGCAGTCAACAAAGCTAATTGAATCAAATGAAACTCAAATGCATTCAAACAAAGCTAATTGAATCAAATGAAAGTCAAATGAAGTCAAACAAAGCTAATTGAATCAAATGAAACTCAAATGCATTCAACAAAGCTAATTGAATCAAATGAAACTCAAATGCATTCAACAAAGCTAATTGAATCAAATTAAAGTAAAATGAAGTCAAACAAAGCTAATTGAATCAAATGAAAGTCAAATGAAGTCAAACAAAGCTAATTGAATCAAATGAAACTCAAATGCATTCAACAAAGCTAATTGAATCAAATGAAACTCAAATGCATTCAACAAAGCTAATTGAATCAAATGAAAGTCAAATGAATTCAACAAAGCTAATTGAACCAAATGAAAGTCAAATGAAGTCAAACAAAGTTAATTGAATCAAATGAAAGTCAAATGAAGTCAAACAAAGCTAATTGAATCAAATGAAAGTCAAATGCATTCAACAAAGCTAATTGAATCAAATGAAACTCAAATGCATTCAACAAAGCTAATTGAATCAAATGAAACTCAAATGCATTCAACAAAGCTAATTGAATCAAATGAAACTCAAATGCAAGTCAAACAAAGCTAATTGAATCAAATGAAACTCAAATGAATTCAACAAAGCTAATTGAATCAAATGAAAGTCAAATGCAAGTCAAACAAAGCTAATTGAATCAAATGAAACTCAAATGCATTCAAACAAAGCTAATTGAATCAAATGAAACTCAAATGCATTCAACAAAGCTAATTGAATCAAATGAAAGTCAAATGCAGTCAACAAAGCTAATTGAATCAAATGAAACTCAAATGCATTCAACAAAGCTAATTGAATCAAATGAAAGTCAAATGCAGTCAACAAAGCTAATTGAATCAAATGAAAGTCAAATGCAGTCAAACAAAGCTAATTGAATCAAATGAAAGTCAAATGCAGTCAAACAAAGCTAATTGAATCAAATGAAACTCAAATGCATTCAACAAAGCTAATTGAATCAAATGAAACTCAAATGCATTCAACAAAGCTAATTGAATCAAATGAAACTAGAATACATTCAACAAAGCTAATTGAATCAAATGAAAGTCAAAAAAAGCATATAAAGCTAATTGAATCAAATGAAACTCAAATGCATTCAACAAAGCTAATTGAATAAAATGAAACTCAAATGCATTCACAAAAAGCTAATTGTATCAAATGAAAGTCAAATGAAGTCAAACATAGCTAAATGAATCAAATGAAAATCAAATGCATTCAACAAAGCTAATTGAATCAAATGAAACTCAAATGCATTCAACAAAGCTAATTGAATCAAATGAAACTCAAATGCATTCAACAAAGCTAATTGAATCAAATGAAAGTCAAATGAAGTCAAACAAAACTAATTGAATCAAATGAAACTCAAATGCATTCAACAAAGCTAATTGAATCAAATGAAACTCAAATGCATTCAACAAAGCTAATTGAATCAAATGAAATTCAAACATAGCTAATTGAATCAAATGAAACTCAAATGCATTCAACAAAGCTAATTGAATAAAATGAAACTCAAATGCATTCACAAAAAGCTAATTGAATCAAATGAAAGTCAAATGAAGTCAAACATAGCTAATTGAATCAAATGAAAATCAAATGCATTCAACAAAGCTAATTGAATCAAATGAAACTCAAATGCATTCAACAAAGCTAATTGAATCAAATGAAAGTCAAATGCAGTCAAACAAAAGCTAATTGAATCAAATGAAAGTCAAATGAAGTCAAACAAAGCTAATTGAATCAAATGAAAGTCAAATGCATTCAAACAAAGCTAATTGAATCAAATGAAACTCAAATGCATTCAACAAAGCTAATTGAATCAAATGAAAGTCAAATGAATCAAAAAAGCTAATTGAATCAAATGAAACTCAAATGCATTCAACAAAGCTAATTGAATCAAATGAAACTCAAATGCATTCAACAAAGCTAATTGAATCAAATGAAACTCAAATGAAGTCAAACAAAGCTAATTGAATCAAATGAAAATCAAATGCATTCAACAAAGCTAATTGAATCAAATGAAACTCAAATGCATTCAACAAAGCTAATTGAATCAAATGAAAGTCAAATGAAGTCAAACAAAGCTAATTGAATCAAATTAAAGTCAAATGAAGTCAAACAAAGCTAATTGAATCAAATGAAACTCAAATGCATTCAACAAAGCTAATTGAATCAAATAAAATTCAAATGCATTCAACAAAGCTAATTGAATCAAATGAAAGTCAAATGAAGTCAAACAAAGCTAATTGAATCAAATGAAAGTCAAATGAAGTCAAACATAGCTAATTGAATCAAATGAAACTCAAATGCATTCAACAAAGCTAATTGAATCAAATGAAACTCAAATGCATTCAACAAAGCTAATTGAATCAAATGAAAGTCAAATAAGTCAAACAAAGCTAATTGAATCAAATGAAAGTCAAATAAAGTCAAACAGAGCTAAATGAAACAAATGAAACTCAAATGCATTCAACAAAGCTAATTGAATCAAAGAAAAATCAAATGCAGTCAACAAAGCTAATTGAATCAAATGAAAGTCAAATGAAGTCAAACAAAGCTAATTGAATCAAATGAAACTCAAATGCATTCAACAAAGCTAATTGAATCAAATGAAAGTCAAATGAAGTCAAACAAAAGCTAATTGAATCAAATTAAAGTAAAATGAAGTCAAACAAAGCTAATTGAATCAAATGAAACTCAAATGCATTCAACAAAGCTAATTGAATCAAATGAAATTCAAATGCATTCAACAAAGCTAATTGAATCAAATGAAAGTCAAATGAAGTCAAACAAAGCTAATTGAATCAAATGAAAGTCAAATGAAGTCAAACAAAGCTAATTGAATCAAATGAAAGTCAAATGAAGTCAAACATAGCTAATTGAATCAAATGAAACTCAAATGCATTCAACAAAGCTAATTGAATCAAATGAAAGTCAAATGCAGTCAAACAAAGCTAATTGAATCAAATGAAATTCAAATGCAGTCAAAAAGCTAATTGAATCAAATGAAACTCAAATGCATTCAACAAAGCTAATTGAATCAAATGAAACTCAAATGCATTCAACAAAGCTAATTGAATCAAATGAAAGTCAAATGAAGTCAAACAAAGCTAATTGAATCAAATGAAAGTCAAATGAAGTCAAACAAAGCTAATTGAATCAAATGAAACTCAAATGAATTCAACAAAGCTAATTGAATCAAATGAAACTCAAATGCATTCAACAAAGCTAATTGAATCAAATGAAACTCAAATGCATTCAACAAAGCTAATTGAATCAAATGAAACTCAAATGCATTCAACAAAGCTAATTGAATCAAATGAAAGTCAAATGAAGTCAAACAAAGCTAATTGAATCAAATGAAAATCAAATGCATTCAACAAACTAAATGAATCAAATGAAATCAAATGAATTCAAACATAGCTAATTGAATCAAATGAAACTCAAATGCATTCAACAAAGCTAATTGAATAAAATGAAACTCAAATGCATTCAAAAAAGCTAATTGAATCAAATGAAAGTCAAATGAAGTCAAACATAGCTAATTGAATCAAATGAAAATCAAATGCATTCAACAAAGCTAATTGAATCAAATGAAACTCAAATGCATTCAACAAAGCTAATTGAATCAAATGAAACTCAAATGCAATCAAAAAAGCTAATTGTATCAAATGAAAGTCAAATGAAGTCAAACTAAGCTAATTGAATCAAATGAAAATCAAATGCATTCAACAAAGCTAATTGAATCAAATGAAACTCAAATGCATTCAACAAAGCTAATTGAATCAAATGAAATCAAATGATCAAACATAGCTAATTGAATCAAATGAAACTCAAATGCATTCAACAAAGCTAATTGAATCAAATGAAACTCAAATGCATTCAACAAAGCTAATTGAATCAAATGAAAGTCAAATGAAGTCAAACAAAGCTAATTGAATCAAATGAAAATCAAATGCATTCAACAAAGCTAATTGAATCAAATGAAACTCAAATGCATTCAACAAAGCTAATTGAATCAAATGAAACTCAAATGCATTCAAAAAAACTAATTGAATCAAATGAAAGTCAAATGAAGTCAAACAAAGCTAATTGAATCAAATGAAAATCAAATGCATTCAACAAAGCTAATTGAATCAAATGAAACTCAAATGCATTCAACAAAGCTAATTGAATCAAATGAAAGTCAAATGCAGTCAAACAAAGCTAATTGAATCAAATGAAAGTCAAATGAAGTCAAACAAAGCTAATTGAATCAAATGAAACTCAAATGCATTCAACAAAGCTAATTGAATCAAATGAAAGTCAAATGCATTCAAAAAAGCTAATTGAATCAAATGAAAGTCAAATGAAGTCAAACAAAGCTAATTGAATCAAATGAAACTCAAATGCATTCAACAAAGCTAATTGAATCAAATGAAACTCAAATGCATTCAACAAAGCTAATTGAATCAAATGAAAGTCAAATGAAGTCAAAAAAAGCTAATTAAATCAAATGAAAGGCAAATGAAGTCAAACAAAGCTAATAGAATCAAATGAAACTCAAATGCATTCAACAAAGCTAATTGAATCAAATGAAACTCAAATGCATTCAACAAAGCTAATTGAATCAAATGAAACTCAAATGCATTCAACAAAGCTAATTGAATCAAATGAAAGTCAAATGAAGTCAAACAAAGCTAATTGAATCAAATGAAACTCAAATGCATTCAAACAAAGCTAATTGAATCAAATGAAACTCAAATGCATTCAACAAAGCTAATTGAATCAAATGAAATTCAAACAAAGCTAATTGAATCAAATGAAACTCAAATGCATTCAACAAAGCTAATTGAATAAAATGAAACTCAAATGCATTCAAAAAAAGCTAATTGTATCAAATGAAAGTCAAATGAAGTCAAACATAGCTAATTGAATCAAATGAAAATCAAATGCATTCAACAAAGCTAATTGAATCAAATGAAACTCAAATGCATTCAACAAAGCTAATTGAATCAAATGAAACTCAAATGCATTCAAAAAAGCTAATTGAATCAAATGAAAGTCAAATGAAGTCAAACAAAGCTAATTGAATCAAATGAAACTCAAATGCATTCAACAAAGCTAATTGAATCAAATGAAACTCAAATGCATTCAACAAAGCTAATTGAATCAAATGAAAGTCAAATGCATTCAAACATAGCTAATTGAATCAAATGAAACTCAAATGCATTCAACAAAGCTAATTGAATCAAATGAAACTCAAATGCATTCAACAAAGCTAATTGAATCAAATGAAAGTCAAATGAAGTCAAACAAAGCTAAATGAATCAAATGAAAATCAAATGCATTCAACAAAGCTAATTGAATCAAATGAAACTCAAATGCATTCAACAAAGCTAATTGAATCAAATGAAACTCAAATGCATTCACAAAAAGCTAATTGAATAAAATGAAACTCAAATACATTCACAAAAAGCTAAATGAATCAAATGAAAATCAAATGCATTCAACAAAGCTAATTGAATAAAATGAAAGTCAAATGCATTCAACAAAGCTAATTGAATAAAATGAAACTCAAATGCATTCACAAAAAGCTAATTGTATCAAATGAAAGTCAAATGAAGTCACACATAGCTAAATGAATCAAATGAAAATCAAATGCATTCAACAAAGCTAATTGAATAAAATGAAACTCAAATGCATTCAACAAAGCTAATTGAATCAAATGAAATTCAAATGCATTCACAAAAAGCTAATTGTATCAAATGAAAGTCAAATGAAGTCAAACATAGCTAAATGAATCAAATGAAAATCAAATGCATTCAACAAAGCTAATTGAATAAAATGAAACTCAAATGCATTCAACAAAGCTAATTGAATCAAATGAAATTCAAACATAGCTAATTGAATAAAATGAAAGTCAAATGTATTCAACAAAGCTAATTGAATAAAATGAAACTCAAATGCATTCACAAAAAGCTAATTGTATCAAATGAAAGTCAAATGAAGTCACACATAGCTAAATGAATCAAATGAAAATCAAATGCATTCAACAAAGCTAATTGAATAAAATGAAACTCAAATGCATTCAACAAAGCTAATTGAATCAAATGAAATTCAAATGCATTCACAAAAAGCTAATTGTATCAAATGAAAGTCAAATGAAGTCAAACATAAGCTAAGTGAATCAAATTAAAATCAAATGCATTCAACAAAGCTAATTGAATAAAATGAAACTCAAATGCATTCAACAAAGCTAATTGAATCAAATGAAATTCAAACATAGCTAATTGAATAAAATGAAAGTCAAATGCATTCAACAAAGCTAATTGAATAAAATGAAACTCAAATGCATTCACAAAAAGCTAATTGTATCAAATGAAAGTCAAATGAAGTCACACATAGCTAAATGAATCAAATAAAAATCAAATGCATTCAACAAAGCTAATTGAATAAAATGAAACTCAAATGCATTCAACAAAGCTAATTGAATAAAATGAAACTCAAATGCATTCACAAAAAGCTAATTGTATCAAATGAAAGTCAAATGAAGTCAAACATAGCTAAATGAATCAAATGAAAATCAAATGCATTCAACAAAGCTAATTGAATAAAATGAAACTCAAATGCATTCAACAAAGCTAATTGAATCAAATGAAATTCAAACATAGCTAATTGAATCAAATGAAACTCAAATGCATTCAACAAAGCTAATTGAATAAAATGAAACTCAAATGCATTCAACAAAGCTAATTGAATCAAATGAAACTCAAATGAAGTCAAACATAGCTAATTGAATCAAATGAAAATCAAATGCATTCAACAAAGCTAATTGAATCAAATGAAACTCAAATGCATTCAACAAAGCTAATTGATTCAAATTAAAGTCAAATGAAGTCAATCAAAGCTAATTGTATCAAATGAAAGTCAAATGAAGTCAAAAAAAGCTAATTGAATCAAATGAAACTCAAATGCATTCAACAAAGCTAATTGAATCAAATGAAATTCAAATGCATTCAACAAAGCTAATTGAATCAAATGAAAGTAAAATGAAGTCAAACAAAGCTAATTGAATCAAATGAAAGTAAAATGAAGTCAAACAAAGCTAATTGAATCAAATGAAAGTCAAATGAAGTTAAACATAGCTAATAGAATCAAATGAAACTCAAATGTATTCAACAAAGCTAATTGAGTCAAATGAAATTCAAATGCATTCTACAAAGCTAATTGAATCAAATTAAACTCAAATGAAGTCAAACATAGCTAATTGAATCAAATGAAAATCAAATGCATTCAACAAAGCTAATTGAATCAAATGAAACTCAAATGCATTCAACAAAGCTAATTGAATCAAATGAAAGTCAAATGAAGTCAAATAAGGCTAATTGAATCAAATGAAACTCAAATGCATTAAACAAAGCTAATTGAATCAAATGAAAGTCAAATAAAGTCAAACAAAACTAATTGAATCAAATTAAAGTCAAATGAAGTCAAACAAAGCTAATTGAATCAAATGAAACTCAAATGCATTCAACAAAGCTAATTGAATCAAATGAAACTCAAATGCATTCAACAAAGCTATTTAAATCAAAACAAAGCTAATTGAATCAAATGAAAGTCAAATGAAGTCAAACATAGCTAATTGAATCAAATGAAACTCAAATGCATTCAACAAAGCTAATTAAATCAAATGAAACTCAAATGCATTCAACAAAGCTAATTGAATCAAATGAAACTCAAATGCATTCAACAAAGCTAATTGAATAAAATGAAACTCAAATGCATTCAACAAAGCTAATTGAATCAAATGAAATTCAAATCATAACAAAGCTAATTGAATCAAATGAAACTCAAATGCATTCAACAAAGCTAATTGAATAAAATGAAACTCAAATGCATTCAAACAAAAGCTAATTGTATCAAATGAAAGTCAAATGAAGTCAAACATAGCTAATTGAATCAAATGAAAATCAAATGCATTCAACAAAGCTAATTGAATCAAATGAAACTCAAATGCATTCAACAAAGCTAATTGAATCAAATGAAACTCAAATGCATTCAAAAAAGCTAATTGAATCAAATGAAAGTCAAATGAAGTCAAACATAGCTAAATGAATCAAATGAAACTCAAATGCATTCAACAAAGCTAATTGAATCAAATGAAATTCAAACATAGCTAATTGAATCAAATGAAATTCAAACATAGCTAATTGAATCAAATGAAACTCAAATGCATTCAACAAAGCTAATTGAATAAAATGAAACTCAAATGCATTCAACAAAGCTAATTGAATCAAATGAAACTCAAATGAAGTCAAACATAGCTAATTGAATCAAATGAAAATCAAATGCATTCAACAAAGCTAATTGAATCAAATGAAACTCAAATGCATTCAACAAAGCTAATTGAATCAAATTAAAGTCAAATGAAGTCAAACAAAGCTAATTGAATCAAATGAAAGTCAAATGAAGTCAAATAAAGCTAATTGAATCAAATGAAACTCAAATGCATTCAACAAAGCTAATTGAATCAAATAAAATTCAAATGCATTCAACAAAGCTAATTGAATCAAATGAAACTCAAATGCATTCAACAAAGCTAATTGAATCAAATGAAAGTCAAATGAAGTCAAACAAAGCTAATTGAATCAAATGAAAGTCAAATTGAAGTCAAACAAAGCTAATTGAATCAAATGAAAGTCAAATGAAGTCAAACAAAGCTAATTGAATCAAATGAAACTCAAATGCATTCAACAAAGCTAATTGAATCAAATGAAACTCAAATGCATTCAACAAAGCTAATTGAATCAAATGAAACTCAAATGCATTCAAAAAAGCTAATTGAATCAAATGAAAGTCAAATGAAGTCAAACAAAGCTAAATGAATCAAATGAAAATCAAATGCATTCAACAAAGCTAATTGAATAAAATGAAACTCAAATGCATTCAACAAAGCTAATTGAATCAAATGAAACTCAAATGCATTCACAAAAAGCTAATTGTATCAAATGAAAGTCAAATGAAGTCAAACATAGCTAAATGAATCAAATGAAAATCAAATGCATTCAACAAAGCTAATTGAATAAAATGAAACTCAAATGCATTCAACAAAGCTAATTGAATCAAATGAAATTCAAACATAGCTAATTGAATCAAATGAAACTCAAATGCATTCAACAAAGCTAATTGAATAAAATGAAACTCAAATGCATTCACAAAAAGCTAATTGTATCAAATGAAAGTCAAATGAAGTCACACATAGCTAAATGAATCAAATAAAAATCAAATGCATTCAACAAAGCTAATTGAATAAAATGAAACTCAAATGCATTCAACAAAGCTAATTGAATAAAATGAAACTCAAATACATTCACAAAAAGCTAATTGTATCAAATGAAAGTCAAATGAAGTCAAACATAGCTAAATGAATCAAATGAAAATCAAATGCATTCAACAAAGCTAATTGAATAAAATGAAAGTCAAATGCATTCAACAAAGCTAATTGAATAAAATGAAACTCAAATGCATTCACAAAAAGCTAAGTGTATCAAATGAAAGTCAAATGAAGTCACACATAGCTAAATGAATCAAATGAAAATCAAATGCATTCAACAAAGCTAATTGAATAAAATGAAACTCAAATGCATTCAACAAAGCTAATTGAATCAAATGAAATTCAAATGCATTTACAAAAAGCTAATTGTATCAAATGAGAGTCAAATGAAGTCAAACATAGCTAAATGAATCAAATGAAAATCAAATGCATTCAACAAAGCTAATTGAATAAAATGAAACTCAAATGCATTCAACAAAGCTAATTGAATCAAATGAAATTCAAACATAGCTAATTGAATAAAATGAAAGTCAAATGTATTCAACAAAGCTAATTGAATAAAATAAAACTCAAATGCATTCACAAAAAGCTAATTGTATCAAATGAAAGTCAAATGAAGTCACACATAACTAAATGAATCAAATGAAAATCAAATGCATTCAACAAAGCTAATTGAATAAAATGAAACTCAAATGCATTCAACAAAGCTAATTGAATCAAATGAAATTCAAATGCATTCACAAAAAGCTAATTGTATCAAATGAAAGTCAAATGAAGTCAAACATAGCTAAATGAATCAAATGAAAATCAAATGCATTCAACAAAGCTAATTGAATAAAATGAAACTCAAATGCATTCAACAAAGCTAATTGAATCAAATGAAATTCAAACATAGCTAATTGAATAAAATGAAAGTCAAATGCATTCAACAAAGCTAATTGAATAAAATGAAACTCAAATGCATTCACAAAAAGCTAATTGTATCAAATGAAAGTCAAATGAAGTCACACATAGCTAAATGAATCAAATAAAAATCAAATGCATTCAACAAAGCTAATTGAATAAAATGAAACTCAAATGCATTCAACAAAGCTAATTGAATAAAATGAAACTCAAATGCATTCACAAAAAGCTAATTGTATCAAATGAAAGTCAAATGAAGTCAAACATAGCTAAATGAATCAAATGAAAATCAAATGCATTCAACAAAGCTAATTGAATAAAATGAAACTCAAATGCATTCAACAAAGCTAATTGAATCAAATGAAATTCAAACATAGCTAATTGAATCAAATGAAACTCAAATGCATTCATCAAAGCTAATTGAATAAAATGAAACTCAAATGCATTCAACAAAGCTAATTGAATCAAATGAAACTCAAATGAAGTCAAACATAGCTAATTGAATCAAATGAAAATCAAATGCATTCAACAAAGCTAATTGAATCAAATGAAACTCAAATACATTCAACAAAGCTAATTGATTCAAATTAAAGTCAAATGAAGTCAATCAAAGCTAATTGTATCAAATGAAAGTCAAATGAAGTCAAATAAAGCTAATTGAATCAAATGAAACTCAAATGCATTGAACAAAGATAATTGAATCAAATAAAATTCAAATGCATTCAACAAAGCTAATTGAATCAAATGAAAGTAAAATGAAGTCAAACAAAGCTAGTTGAATCACATGAAAGTAAAATGAAGTCAAACAAAGCTAATTGAATCAAATGAAAGTCAAATGAAGTTAAACATAGCTAATAGAATCAAATGAAACTCAAATGTATTCAACAAAGCTAATTGAGTCAAATGAAATTCAAATGCATTCTACAAAGCTAATTGAATCAAATTAAACTCAAATGAGGTCAAACATAGCTAATTGAATCAAATGAAAATCAAATGCATTCAACAAAGCTAATTGAATCAAATGAAACTCAAATGCATTCAACAAAGCTAATTGATTCAAATTAAAGTCAAATGAAGTCAAATAAAGCTAATTGAATCAAATGAAACTCAAATGCATTCATACAAAGCTAGTTGAATCAAATTAAAGTAAAATAAAGTCAAACAAAACTAATTGAATCAAATGAAATTCAAATGAAGTCAACAAAGGCTAATTGAATCAAATGAAACTCAAATGCATTCAACAAAGCTAATTGAATCAAATGAAACTCAAATACATTCAACAAAGCTAATTAAATCAGTCAAACAAAGCTAATTGAATCAAATGAAAGTCAAATAAAGTCAAACATAGCTAATAGAATCAAATGAAACTCAAATACATTCAACAAAGTTAATTAAATCAAATGAAACTCAAATGCATTCAACAAAGCTAATTGAATCAAATGAAACTCAAATGCATTCAACAAAGCTAATTGAATAAAATGAAACTCAAATGCATTCAACAAAGCTAATTGAATCAAATGAAATTCAAACATAGCTAATTGAATCAAATGAAACTCAAATGCATTCAACAAAGCTAATTGAATAAAATGAAACTCAAATGCATTCACAAAAAGCTAATTGTATCAAATGAAAGTCAAATGAAGTCACACATAGCTTAATGAATCAAATAAAAATCAAATGCATTCAACAAAGCTAATTGAATAAAATGAAACTCAAATGCATTCAACAAAGCTAATTGAATAAAATGAAACTCAAATGCATTCACAAAAAGCTAATTGTATCAAATGAAAGTCAAATGAAGTCAAACATAGCTAAATGAATCAAATGAAAATCAAATGCATTCAACAAAGCTAATTGAATAAAATGAAACTCAAATGCATTCAACAAAGCTAATTGAATCAAATGAAATTCAAACATAGCTAATTGAATCAAATGAAACTCAAATGCATTCATCAAAGCTAATTGAATAAAATGAAACTCCAATGCATTCAACAAAGCTAATTGAATCAAATGAAACTCAAATGAAGTCAAACATAGCTAATTGAATCAAATGAAAATCAAATGCATTCAACAAAGCTAATTGAATCAAATAAAACTCAAATGCATTCAAAAAAGCTAATTGATTCAAATTAAAGTCAAATGAAGTCAATCAAAGCTAATTGTATCAAATGAAAGTCAAATGAAGTCAAATAAAGCTAATTGAATCAAATGAAACTCAAATGCATTGAACAAAGATAATTGAATCAAATAAAATTCAAATGCATTCAACAAAGCTAATTGAATCAAATGAAACTCAAATGCATTCAACAAAGCTAATTGAATCAAATGAAAGTAAAATGAAGTCAAACAAAGCTAGTTGAATCAAATGAAAGTAAAATGAAGTCAAACAAAGCTAATTGAATCAAATGAAAGTCAAATGAAGTTAAACATAGCTAATAGAATCAAATGAAACTCAAATGTATTCAACAAAGCTAATTGAGTCAAATGAAATTCAAATGCATTCTACAAAGCTAATTGAATCAAATTAAACTCAAATAAGGTCAAACATAGCTAATTGAATCAAATGAAACTCAAATGCATTCAACAAAGCTAATTGAATAAAATGAAACTCAAATGCATTCACAAAAAGCTAATTGTATCAAATGAAAGTCAAATGAAGTCAAACATAGCTAAATGAATCAAATAAAAATCAAATGCATTCAACAAAGCTAATTGAATAAAATGAAACTCAAATGCATTCAACAAAGCTAATTGAATAAAATGAAACTCAAATGCATTCACAAAAAGCTAATTGTATCAAATGAAAGTCAAATGAAGTCAAACATAGCTAAATGAATCAAATGAAAATCAAATGCATTCAACAAAGCTAATTGAATAAAATGAAACTCAAATGCATTCAACAAAGCTAATTGAATCAAATGAAATTCAAACATAGCTAATTGAATCAAATGAAACTCAAATGCATTCAACAAAGCTAATTGAATAAAATGAAACTCAAATGCATTCAACAAAGCTAATTGAATCAAATGAAAGTCAAATGAAGTCAAACATAGCTAATTGAATCAAATGAAAATCAAATGCATTCAACAAAGCTAATTGAATCAAATGAAACTCAAATGCATTCAACAAAGCTAATTGAATCAAATGAAAGTCAAATGAAGTCAACAAAGCTAATTGTATCAAATGAAAGTCAAATGAAGTCAAATAAAGCTAATTGAATCAAATGAAACTCAAATGCATTCAACAAAGCTAATTGAATCAAATGAAACTCAAATGCATTCAACAAAGCTAATTGAATCAAATGAAACTCAAATGCATTCAACAAAGCTAATTGAATCAAATGAAAGTCAAATGAAGTCAAACAAAGCTAATTGAATCAAATGAAAGTCAAATGAAGTCAAACAAAGCTAATTGAATCAAATGAAAGTCAAATGAAGTTAAACATAGCTAATTGAATCAAATGAAACTCAAATGCATTCAACAAAGCTAATTGAATCAAATGAAACTCAAATGCATTCAACAAAGCTAATTGAATCAAATGAAAGTCAAATGAAGTCAAACAAAGCTAATTGAATCAAATGAAAGTCAAATGAAGTCAAACAAAGCTAATTGAATCAAATGAAACTCAAATGCATTCAACAAAGCTAATTGAATCAAATGAAACTCAAATGCATTCACAAAAAGCTAATTGAATCAAATGAAAGTCAAATGAAGTCAAACATAGCTAAATGAATCAAATGAAAATCAAATGCATTCAACAAAGCTAATTGAATAAAATGAAACTCAAATGCATTCAACAAAGCTAATTGAATCAAATGAAACTCAAATGCATTCAAACAAAGCTAATTGAATCAAATGAAAGTCAAATGAAGTCAAACATAGCTAAATGAATCAAATGAAAATCAAATGCATTCAACAAAGCTAATTGAATAAAATGAAACTCAAATGCATTCAACAAAGCTAATTGAATCAAATGAAAGTCAAATGAAGTCAAACATAGCTAATTGAATCAAATGAAAATCAAATGCATTCAACAAAGCTAATTGAATCAAATGAAACTCAAATGCATTCAACAAAGCTAATTGATTCAAATTAAAGTCAAATGAAGTCAAACAAAGCTAATTGAATCAAATGAAAGTCAAATGAAGTCAAATAAAGCTAATTGAATCAAATGAAACTCAAATGCATTCAACAAAGCTAATTGAATCAAATGAAACTCAAATGCATTCAACAAAGCTAATTGAATCAAATGAAAGTCAAATGAAGTCAAACAAAGCTAATTGAATCAAATGAAAGTCAAATGAAGTCAAACAAAGCTAATTGAATCAAATGAAAGTCAAATGCATTCAACAAAGCTAATTGAATCAAATGAAACTCAAATGCATTCAACAAAGCTAATTGAATCAAATGAAAGTCAAATGCATTCAAACAAAGCTAATTGAAATCAAATGAAGTCAAACAAAGCTAATTGAATCAAATGAAAGTCAAATGCAGTCAACAAAGCTAATTGAATCAAATGAAACTCAAATGCATTCAACAAAGCTAATTGAATCAAATGAAAGTCAAATGAAGTCAAATAAAGCTAATTGAATCAAATGAAACTCAAATGCATTCAACAAAGCTAATTGAATCAAATGAAACTCAAATGCATTCAACAAAGCTAATTGAATCAAATGAAATTCAAATGCATTCAACAAAGCTAATTGAATCAAATGAAAGTCAAATGAAGTCAAACAAAGCTAATTGAATCAAATGAAAGTCAAATGAAGTCAAACAAAGCTAATTGAATCAAATGAAAGTCAAATGAAGTCAAACATAGCTAATTGAATCAAATGAAACTCAAATGCATTCAACAAAGCTAATTGAATCAAATGAAACTCAAATGCATTCAACAAAGCTAATTGAATCAAATTAAAGTCAAATGAAGTCAAACAAAGCTAATTGAATCAAATGAAACTCAAATGCATTCAAACAAAACTAATTGAATCAAATGAAAGTCAAATGAAGTCAAACAAAGCTAATTGAATCAAATGAAAGTAAAATGAAGTCAAACAAAGCTAATTGAATCAAATGAAAGTCAAATGAAGTTAAACATAGCTAATTGAATCAAATGAAACTCAAATGCATTCAACAAAGCTAATTGAATCAAATGAAATTCAAATGCATTCAACAAAGCTAATTGAATCAAATTAAACTCAAATGAAGTCAAACATAGCTAATTGAATCAAATGAAAATCAAATGCATTCAACAAAGCTAATTGAATCAAATGAAACTCAAATGCATTCAACAAAGCTAATTGAATCAAATTAAAGTCAAATGAAGTCAAATAAAGCTAATTGAATCAAATGAAACTCAAATGCATTATACAAAGCTAATTGAATCAAATGAAAGTCAAATGAAGTCAAACAAAGCTAATTGAATCAAATGAAATTCAAATGAAGTCAAATAAAAGCTAATTGAATCAAATGAAACTCAAATGCAACAAAGCAAACAATTGAATCAAATGAAACTCAAATAGCATTCAACAAAGCTAATTAAATCAAATCAAACAAAGCTAATTGAATCAAATGAAAGTCAAATGAAGTCAAACATAGCTAATAGAATTAAATGAAACTCAAATGCATTCAACAAAGCTAATTGAAATCAAATGAAACTCAAATGCATTCAACAAAGCTAATTGAATCAAATGAAACTCAAATGCATTCAACAAAGCTAATTGAATCAAATGAAAGTCAAATGAAGTCAAACAAAGCTAATTGAATCAAATGAAAGTCAAATGAAATTCAAACATAGCTAATTGAATCAAATGAAACTCAAATGCATTCAACAAAGCTAATTGAATAAAATGAAACTCAAATGCATTCACAAAAAGCTAATTGTATCAAATGAAAGTCAAATGAAGTCAAACATAGCTAATTGAATCAAATGAAAATCAAATGCATTCAACAAAGCTAATTGAATCAAATGAAACTCAAATGCATTCAACAAAGCTAATTGAATCAAATGAAACTCAAATGCATTCACAAAAAGCTAATTGTATCAAATGAAAGTCAAATGAAGTCAAACAAAGCTAATTGAATCAAATGAAAATCAAATGCATTCAACAAAGCTAATTGAATCAAATGAAACTCAAATGCATTCAACAAAGCTAATTGAATCAAATTAAAGTAAAATGAAGTCAAACAAAGCTAATTGAATCAAATGAAACTCAAATGCATTCAACAAAAGCTAATTGAATCAAATGAAAGTCAAATGAAGTCAAACAAAGCTAATTGAATCAAATGAAAGTCAAATGAAGTCAAATAAAGCTAATTGAATCAAATGAAACTCAAATGCATTCAACAAAGCTAATTGAATCAAATGAAACTCAAATGCATTCAACAAAGCTAATTGAATCAAATGAAACAAAGATCAAACAAAGCTAATTGAATCAAATGAAAGTCAAATGAAGTCAAACAAAGCTAATTGAATCAAATGAAACTCAAATGCATTCAACAAAGCTAATTGAATCAAATGAAAGTCAAATGCATTCAACAAAGCTAATTGAATCAAATGAAACTCAAATGCATTCAACAAAGCTAATTGAATCAAATGAAACTCAAATGCATTCAACAAAGCTAATTGAATCAAATGAAAGTCAAATGCATCAAACAAAGCTAATTGAATCAAATGAAACTCAAATGCATTCAACAAAGCTAATTGAATAAAATGAAACTCAAATGCATTCACAAAAAGCTAATTGTATCAAATGAAAGTCAAATGAAGTCAAACATAGCTAATTGAATCAAATGAAAATCAAATGCATTCAACAAAGCTAATTGAATCAAATGAAACTCAAATGCATTCAACAAAGCTAATTGAATAAAATGAAACTCAAATGCATTCAACAAAAGCTAATTGAATCAAATGAAAGTCAAATGAAGTCAAACATAGCTAAATGAATCAAATGAAAATCAAATGCATTCAACAAAGCTAATTGAATCAAATGAAACTCAAATGCATTCAACAAAGCTAATTGAATCAAATGAAAGTCAAATGAAGTCAAACATAGCTAATTGAATCAAATGAAAATCAAATGCATTCAACAAAGCTAATTGAATCAAATGAAACTCAAATGCATTCAACAAAGCTAATTGAATCAAATTAAAGTCAAATGAAGTCAAACAAAGCTAATTGAATCAAATGAAAGTCAAATGAAGTCAAACAAAGCTAATTGAATCAAATGAAACTCAAATGCATTCAACAAAGCTAATTGAATCAAATGAAACTCAAATGCATTCAAACAAAGCTAATTGAATCAAATGAAAGTCAAATGAAGTCAAACAAAGCTAATTGAATCAAATGAAAGTCAAATGAAGTCAAACAAAGCTAATTGAATCAAATGAAAGTCAAATGAAGTCAAACAAAGCTAATTGAATCAAATGAAACTCAAATGCATTCAACAAAGCTAATTGAATCAAATGAAAGTCAAATGAAGTCAAACAAAGCTAATTGAATCAAATGAAACCAAATGAAGTCAAACAAAGCTAATTGAATCAAATGAAAGTCAAATGAAGTCAAACAAAGCTAATTGAATCAAATGAAACTCAAATGCATTCAACAAAGCTAATTGAATCAAATGAAAGTCAAATGAAGTCAAATAAAGCTAATTGAATCAAATGAAACTCAAATGCATTCAACAAAGCTAATTGAATCAAATGAAACTCAAATGCATTCAACAAAGCTAATTGAATCAAATGAAACTCAAATGCATTCAACAAAGCTAATTGAATCAAATGAAAGTCAAATGAAGTCAAACAAAGCTAATTGAATCAAATGAAAGTCAAATGAAGTCAAACAAAGCTAATTGAATCAAATTAAAGTCAAATGAAGTCAAACATAGCTAATATAATCAAATGAAACTCAAATGCATTCAACAAAGCTAGTAGAATCAAATGAAACTCAAATGCATTCACCAAAGCTAATTAAATCAAATGAAGTCAAACAAAGCTAATTGAATCAAATGAAAGTCAAATGAAGTCAAACAAAGCTAATTGAATCAAATGAAAGTCAAATGCATTCAACAAAGCTAATTGAATCAAATGAAAGTCAAATGAAGTCAACAAAGCTAATTGAATCAAATGAAAGTCAAATGAAGTTAAACATAGCTAATTGAATCAAATGAAAATCAAATGCATTCAACAAAGCTAATTGAATCAAATGAAACTCAAATGCATTCAACAAAGCTAATTGAATCAAATTAAAGTCAAATGAAGTCAAACAAAGCTAATTGTATCAAATGAAAGTCAAATGAAGTCAAATAAAGCTAATTGAATCAAATGAAACTCAAATGCATTCAACAAAGCTAATTGAATCAAATGAAAGTCAAATGAAGTCAAATAAAGCTAATTGAATCAAATGAAACTCAAATGCATTCAACAAAGCTAATTGAATCAAATGAAAGTCAAATGAAGTCAAACAAAGCTAATTGAATCAAATGAAATTCAAATGAAGTCAAACAAAGCTAATTGAATCAAATGAAACTCAAATGCATTCAACAAAGCTAATTGAATCAAATGAAACTCAAATGCATTCAACAAAGCTAATTGAATCAAATGAAAGTCAAATGAGTCAAACAAAGCTAATTGAATCAAATGAAAGTCAAATGAAGTCAAACAAAGCTAATTGAATCAAATGAAACTCAAATGCATTCAACAAAGCTAATTGAATCAAATGAAAGTCAAATGCATTCAACAAAGCTAATTGAATCAAATGAAACTCAAATGCATTCAACAAAGCTAATTGAATCAAATGAAACTCAAATGCATTCAACAAAGCTAATTGAATCAAATGAAAGTCAAATGCATCAAACAAAGCTAATAGAATCAAATGAAACTCAAATGCATTCAACAAAGCTAATTGAATCAAATGAAACTCAAATGCATTCAAACAAAGCTAATTGAATCAAATGAAAGTCAAATGAAGTCACACATAGCTTAATGAATCAAATAAAAATCAAATGCATTCAACAAAGCTAATTGAATAAAATGAAACTCAAATGCATTCAACAAAGCTAATTGAATAAAATGAAACTCAAATGCATTCAAAAAAAGCTAATTGTATCAAATGAAAGTCAAATGAAGTCAAACATAGCTAAATGAATCAAATGAAAATCAAATGCATTCAACAAAGCTAATTGAATAAAATGAAACTCAAATGCATTCAACAAAGCTAATTGTATCAAATGAAAGTCAAATGAAGTCAAACATAGCTAAATGAATCAAATGAAAATCAAATGCATTCAACAAAGCTAATTGAATCAAATGAAACTCAAATGCATTCAACAAAGCTAATTGATTTTAATTAAAGTCAAATGAAGTCAATCAAAGCTAATTTAATCAAATGAAAGTCAAATGAAGTCAAATAAAGATAATTGAATCAAATGAAACTCAAATGCCTTCAACAAAGATAATTGAATCAAATGAAACTCAAATGCATTTAACAAAGCTAATTGAATCAAATTAAAGTAAAATAAAGTCAAACAAAGCTAATTGAATCAAATGAAAGTCAAATCAAGTCAAACAAAGCTCATTGAATCAATTAAAAGTCAAACAAAGTCAAACATAGCTAATAGAATCAAATGAAACTCAAATGCATTCAACAAAGCTAATTGAATCAAATTAAAGTAAAATGAAGTCAAACAAAGCTAATTGAATCAAATGAAGTCAAACAAAGCTAATTGTATCAAAAGAAAGTCAAATGAAGTCCAATAAAGCTAATTGAATTAAATGAAACTCAAATGCATTCAACAAAGCTAATTGTATCAAATGAAAGTCAAATGAAGTCAAATAAAGCTAATTGAATCAAATGAAACTCAAATGCATTCAACAAAGCTAATTGAATCAAATGAAACTCAAATGTATTCAACAAAGCTAATTAAGTCAAATGAAATTCAAATGCATTCTACAAAGCTAATTGAATCAAATTAAAGTAAAATGAAGTCAAACAAAGCTAGTTGAATCAAATGAAAGTAAAATGAAGTCAAACAAAGCTAATTGAATCAAATGAAAGTCAAATGAAGTTAAACATATCTAATAGAATCAAATGAAACTCAAATGTATTCAACAAAGCTAATTGAGTCAAATGAAATTCAAATGCATTCTACAAAGCTAATGGAATCAAATTAAACTCAAATGAAGTCAAACCAAGCTAATTTAATCAAATTAAAGTTAAATAAAGTCAAACTAAGCTAATTGAATCAAATGAAAGTCAAATGAAGTCAAACAAAGCTAGTTGAATCACATGAAAGTAAAATGAAGTCAAACAAAGCTAATTGAATCAAATGAAAGTCAAATGAAGTTAAACATAGCTAATAGAATCAAATGAAACTCAAATGTATTCAACAAAGCTAATTGAGTCAAATGAAATTCAAATGCATTCTACAAAGCTAATTAAATCAAATTAAACTCAAATGAGGTCAAACATAGCTAATTGAATCAAATGAAAATCAAATGCATTCAACAAAGCTAATTGAATCAAATGAAACTCAAATGCATTCAACAAAGCTAATTGATTGAAATTAAAGTCAAATGAAGTCAAATAAGGCTAACTGAATCAAATGAAACTCAAATGCATTATACAAAGCTAGTTGAATCAAATTCAAGTAAAATAAAGTCAAACAAAACTAATTGAATCAAATGAAATTCAAATGAAGTCCAATAAGACTAACTGAATCAAATGAAACTCAAATGCATGCAACAAAGCCAATTGAATCAACTGAAACTCAAATACATTCAACAAAGCTAATTAAATCAGTCAAACAAAGCTAATTGAATCAAATGAAAGTCAAATAAAGTCAAACATAGCTAATAGAATCAAATGAAACTCAAATACATTCAACAAAGTTAATTAAATCAAATGAAACTCAAATGCATTCAACAAAGCTAATTGAATCAAATGAAACTCAAATGCATTCAACAAAGCTAATTGAATAAAATGAAACTCAATTGCATTCAACAATGCTAATTGAATCAAATGAAATTCAAACATAGCTAATTGAATCAAATGAAACTCAAATGCATTCAACAAAGCTAATTGAATAAAATGATACTCAAATGCATTCACAAAAAGCTAATTGTATCAAATGAAAGTCAAATGAAGTCACACATAGCTTAATGAATCAAATAAAAATCAAATGCATTCAACAAAGCTAATCTTTTTTTTTTTTTTTTTTTTTTTTCTTTTTTTTTTTCCCCCCAATTATAAAAACCCCCCCACCACCCATTCCTATTTTAAAAATCAACCAATAAGTAAATTTAGCCTAAACCAAAAAAAAAAAACTAAGAAAATAAAAAACTCCAAACCGTACAATAAACTACCAAAAAAAAAAAAAAAAACCATAAAACACTACACGACACGACACCGCCATTTTCTCCCCTCCATCTTCTTCCCCTTCCAAACCTTCAAACTACACCTGCAAATCCTCGGGTCATCGTCTTCCAACCACCTACACGATTTCAAAACCGAAAATCAACCTTTGGTAATTATAAAGCATAAATAATTTTAATTTCTCCATAATCCCTGCAAATTTCAAGCCTAACATTTTTTTTATTTGTGATTTTGGTTATAGAAGCAAAAAAAACTAAACCACCATAGACATTCAAAACAGCAAGCAATTGGGAAAACGAAAAAAGGTACGTTTTTTACACAACTTGAAATATATATGTGAAAGAAAAAGAAATATTATAAAGCATAAATAATTTTTATTTATCCATAATCCCTGTACAAATTTAAAGTCTAACATTCTTTTTCTGTGTTTTTGATTATAGACGCAAAAATAACTAAAGCACCATAAACATTCAAAACAGCAAGCAAAGCTTTGCAAGTTCAATTGGGAAAACGAAAAAAAGGTACGTTTTTACCCAACTTGAAATATATATGTGAAAGAAAAAGAAATGTTAGTAAGATGTAGTTGTACCCAAAACGAAAAAAAATTATAGAAAAGCAAGGGACACCTTACATTACCAACTATTACCGAATGACCAAATTCATTTTATTTCAACATTGAAAAAAATTTGATTTCAGTTCGACACTGAAAAACAGAAGAAATAACTGTTTAATTCAACAACATTCATCTATATATTATTTTCAGAACAAGCCATCCATATTTTTGATCTTTCCCATTTTTTGCACCCTAAAACAATTGATTTGTAAAATGTACTTATTTTTACCAACCAATCCAAGAACAAGGGATTCTTTGATGTACTCATTGGAGTATAATATGGCATGGGAAAACAAATAAAGGTATCAAAGAAGGCATGTGATTAATGTAAAATGTATTCGTTTTCAAGCAAACAATCAAACTCAAAACAAAAAACCAAACGAAATACAGGGAGAGTTTGAAAACCAAACACAATACATGTATCAAACAACCGCATAGGAAAACGAATTACAGGGAGAGTTTGATACCAACATTAAATCAATTTCGAACAAAAAAAATCAAACTCTAAAATGTTATTTCAACATTCCAAATTCCCAACTTTAAATCAATTTCGAACAAAAAACAAAAAAAATTCAGCAACAAACCAGACAGATCCGCCGACCTCCATTAATCCTTCAACAAATCCTTTAACTTTAATGTTTGATGCATAATTTGTACAATTTCGCACCCACAAGTTCAGTTTGTAGACTTTGCTGTTTGGTTTGCATTAATTGATGGCGATGGCAACAGATTTAAGGGGTTTAAGAGTTTCAAATTTTTGGGGTTTTGGAGACGGAGACAGGGTGGTCGAAAGGGAGGAGAGTGAGGCGGAGTAGAGAGTGAGGCGGAGTAGAGAGCGCGAATCTGTGGGACATTTTTCCTTCACTGTGGTAGGGATGAGAGAGAGAGATTGAGAAGTATTTGGAGAGATCTTGAGTCTTGAGAGGTATTTTTCATTCATTTATTTGAGATTGAGAAGTATTCACTGTGGTAGGGATGAGAGACAGGACAAAAATGGATGACTAGATCTAGATGAGTATGGTTTTAGAGAGAGAAAGTAAGGAAACAGGTATGAATGACAACCTCTATTTAACAATTCTTTAGAAAATGTTGTCCATATGAAGTTATAAAAATATCTATAGGTTAATGTAATTAACTATTCTTCATAAATTAATGTATGTAGATTTTGTTATTCTTTGTTCATTAAACTTGAATATTTTAATTACTTATACATTGATATGCAATTATAATAAAGTGTTTAATGTAGTGTTTCTGATTTAGTAACTTTTTGGATTGTACATTAATACTTAAAACTTATATTGAAATAACTATATATGTACATATACGTGTTAGTATTTTTTGTAGAAAGATGTGATATGTAAAAGTATTATAACTTTTTACTATATATCCCTTGGAATGTAAATCTTAGGATTTAGCGTGTCACCATGTAGTGTAGCCGTGTAGGTGAAGTGGTAAACACTCAACAATGCAGTTCTAATGTTCTGCAAATCTCTACTTAACAATTCTCTTGCTACAAATTATCTGATTCAATATCTTACTCTACTTCATACTTCTTAATATATAAAATAATCAGCTTCATAGAATAGAGATATGTTTAGAAATACAAACTCAACTTTTTCACAACTTTTTTCCAAAAAATTCACACTTTTAACAATCTCTAATTGATATTGAAGCCACTAAATGCATTGAAAATATTCATACTATTAAGCTGCTTATTTTATATATTAAGAAGTGTGAAGTAGAGTAAGATATTAAATCAAATAATTTGTAGCAAGGATAATTTCAATCCAATAATACGTTACTTTTATTGCATCAAAAGAAGCACCTCATCCCTTAAATTTATTCTACTTTATCAGTTTATGTTCATGTTTGTGCTTCACCCAACGATTTTGTTATTCTTTGTTCATTTAACTTGAATATTTTAATTACTTATACATTGATATGCAATTATAATAGAGAATTTAATGTAGTGTTTCTGATTTGGTAACTTTTTGGATTGTACATTAATACTTAAAACTTATATTGAAAGAGCTATATATGTACATATACGTGTTAGTATTTTTTGTAGAAAGATGTGATATGTAAAAGTATTATTACTATATATGCATTGATAAATGTATAATTAGTTAGAGGAATTATAATTCAAGAGGTAACGGTATTGAAAAATTGCAATATTTAAACTATATAATAGAGATGTGGTGAAATAGTATCATACTAATTATCTTAGCTTTGTTAAAATAGGTAGCTAACTGAAAAAAGTAAAATCAAACAGATATAATTAGATAGGTGTAGTTACAATTGGATAGAGTATTAATGTTAAAGTTGGGTTAATGTGAGAGTTAAATTAACAAAAATGGTTAATCATCTCTATTGCAACAATTATTTTAACTTTGTTAAAATAGGTAGCTAACTGATAAAACTAAAATCAAACAAATAGAATTAGATAGGTATAGTTATAATCGGATAAAGATTAATGTTAAAGTTGGGTTAATCACAAAGTTAAATTAATAAAAAGGGTTAATCATAATAAAACTAAAGCAAATACAATACTGCATAATAAGGTGAAATTATATCATCAATTTATAATAAACGCGTTAAATTGATATGTGTAGTTTTATAATGGATGAAAACGAAATTCAAAATACTACAAAACGGAGGAAATGGAGTAACGATAAAAGACGTCAAAGGCAATCACTCACTCCAGAAGAAAGAGAGCGTCATAATGCAATAAGACGATCCAGATACGCCCATGGACATGGAGAAAATGCGGCTGCTTCTAACGATCATTGCATGAGTGAAGATTGCAATGATCATTCAAACCCTTCAGAAGTAAGAAGGCCCATGTCAGACATTACTAACTCTAATAGTCGTGTCATTGGCGGACATGAAAGACAAAATGGTGCGTATTATAAAGTTAATTAACTTAGTGTAAATACATACAAAAGATCATTAATTAGACTTACATGAAAAAACCTTTTTCGATTATGCAGTACACCCCATTGGTGAACTGCGTTCACTCGACACACGGGCACACATTGAAAATCAAAACCAAAGTTATGGGGACTTTGCAAATGGAAACAACTTGCACAATCGATTCTTTTGTGTGGGAGAAAGTAGTAGAACCAATGCAGATCTATTGGAACCCACATCAGATGCAAGAGACATTCCGCACTTAGCCGAGACAGAAAGTGAAAGTTGTTTGCCCCGTCAAACATTTGAAGTCGGTAACAACAATAGATCCCATTCGAACAACTTATCAAGTCTCATCTCTGATAATGTACGGGTTTGGAACGTGGGAAGACGCGGTTATCGAAATTGTGCAAGAAACTACACTGAATCACAAGGGGTGCCCATATTCAATTTGCCTACAATGACAACGTGTCCACATTGTCAAGCACGCCTTTTCTGGCCCGAATCTCCCGAACTTTGTTGCTTAAACGGGAGGGTCGATCTACCCGTATTACCTTTGTCATCCGATTTACTTGACCCGTTCTCCGATCGATCGGATGAGGGATTCACTTTAGACGTAACATCCGTAATTATAACCATGTCTTCGCGGTCACTTCAATGGGAGTAGAAATAGATGACGAATTGGCCAATGCACGTCAAGGTGTGTACACATATCGTGCTCAAATGTCAATTTATCACCGCATCGGTGGTCTATTGCCTTTGAACTCAAATGATCGTCCTCGGTTCCTTCAGCTTTACATCTATGACACTGATCATGAAAATGAAAATCGTGTAGCTGAAAATTCTTCATTACGGATCAACATCATTGACAGAATTAAGCATATTCTAAATGCTCATAATCCTTTTGTCCATAATCTTCGTCATCTTGCACAACGTACTGACATACACGACTGCAAGTTTGTCATCAAAGAGCAACCCGCCAATAATCGCCAATACTCAATGCCTTCAGCATCCCAGGTGGCAGCCGTCGTTGTTGGAGGGGATGATATGGCTAACATCAAAGAGAGAGATATTATGATAGAGTCTGTCAATGGACAATTGATGTATATCAAAGATATCAGGGTTATTACGACCCACTACAATATCCTCTATTATTTCCTTATGGCTCTTATGGATGGGATATAAACAAATGTACAACGACGGGCGAGAAGCTGACATGCCGGGAATTCTATGCATATATGTTTCAGGTGAAAATTATTTTAAAACTCTTATGTGTATGTCTCATTTTCCTACATCTTAATACTTATCTCATTCTAACAACAACCAAAAAATGTGTTCCTTAGATGCGACAACATCTTGATTCTCTACTCCTAAGAGGTGGTCGTCTCCTCCAACAATATGTTGTTGATAACTGTGTAAAAATGCAAGCATCTAAGCTGAGATGGATTGCACTTAATCAAGACAAGATACGTGCTGATTTGTACAAGGGGTTAGAGGATTCTCTTAATGCTGGAGAGCATAACACAGGTTCAAGTTCATTTAGCTATACCATACTCTTCGTACTAAAACGAATCCTTTCAATTAACATTACTTTTTTTTCAATAAATTTTCATCTGTAGAGAATGTTGGTCGAAGGACGATACTACCGTCTTCATTCGTAGGAAGCCCACGAGATATGCACCAGAGGTACCAAGATGCCATGGCCTTGGTACAGAAGTTTGGCAAGCCGGATATATTCCTGACAATGACATGCAATCCATCTTGGTCAGAAATACAATCAGAACTATTGCCCGGACAAGTTCCAAATGATCGCCCAGATCTAATAACAAGGGTCTTTCATGCTAAATTTGAAGAGTTGAAAAAAGATGTTCTGGAAAGGGGAATCCTTGGAAAGGTGGTTGCTTATGTATATGTAGTTGAATTCCAAAAGAGAGGTCTTCCGCATGTTCATATGTTGCTGATCCTCGACCAAACCGACAAGCTAACCACTCCGGATGACTACGATATAATTGTCAGAGCAGAAATACCAGATGAACAACAAGAACCGGAATTGTACAAGAGAGTTCTTAAACACATGGTTCATGGTCCATGTGGTGTTCACAATAGGGATTCCCCATGCATGAAAGAAGGGAGTTGCAAGAAAGGATTCCCAAAGTCATTTACTGATGCAACAATGCAAGGAAATGACTCATATCCTCTATATCGTCGCCGACAAGATCGTCCACCTGTACCATTACGTCATAATTCTCGGATAAAAGTAGAAAACCGATGGGTAATTCCCTATAATCCATTTTTGCTCTTAAAGTACGACTGCCACATCAATATAGAGATATGCAGCAGCATTAAGTGTGTCAAATATCTCTACAAATATATACATAAGGGTTCGGATAGAGTATCCATGGAAGTTAAGAATGGTGATGAGATTAAACAATACGTGGATGCGAGATGGATATGTGCACCCGAAGCTTTTTGGAAAATTTTCAAATTCCCTTTAACTCGGATGTGTCCAGCTGTAGAACGTTTGCAGGTCCATTTGCCAAACATGCATCAAGTGAGATTCGAAGGGAACAGCCTAATCTCAGACGTATTAGACGACCCGAGAAACTCCAGGACGATGCTGACTCAGTTCTTCAAGATGAATGAAATTGATGCAGGTGCAAGAAGATATCTTTACAGAGAATTCCCAGAGCATTACAGGTGGCTTAAGTCCACGTGTGAGTGGCAACAAAGGAGAAGTAATCAGCGAGTTATGGGTCGATTGTACGTAGCTTCTCCATTAGAAGGAGAGAGATTTTACATGAGATTATTGCTCAACCACGTGCGAGGTCCCCAATCATTTGAACATCTGAGAACGGTCAACGGTGTCACACAACCGACATTCAGAGCTGCTGCAGAATCCCTCGGTCTAATTGAGAGTGATGAAAGCATCCGTCAGTGTCTTTTAGAAGCATCTTTTATAAGAATGCCATCATCATTGCGAAGATTATTCGCAACCATCTTGGTATACTGCCAACCAACTGGATTACGTGCTCTATGGGACGAGTTCTTCACTTTCATGGTTGAGGATTATCCATCTTCAAGCACGACAATTAACAATGATGTTCTCACTAACAAGCTTCTGCAGGACTTAGATCGTTTATTACGGCCATTGAGGAAAAGAATTTCTGACTTCACAGAGTTGCCAAGTTTACCAGAAAGTACCGAGGACATCGACGATCTTCCTGCAATCATGGAGGAATACTTTTCTGTGCCGGTTCCAGAAGAGGACTTGGCGTGTGTAAACACTCTTAATAGCGACCAACGACATGCATTCGACACAATTATGGATGCTGTTAATTCAAAAACTGGTGGAGCGTTTTTCGTTGATGGCCCGGGAGGTACAGGCAAAACATTCTTATACAGAGCACTCCTAGCTACCGTAAAAAGAAGAGGTGAAATTGCTGTTCCCACGGCGACATCTGGTATTGCAGCAACGTTGTTGCATCAAGGAAGAACATCGCACTCGACTTTTCAACTTCCATTGCAACCTGATAGCAACTCAACTTGCTCATTTACCAAGCGTTCCAAAACTGCCACTGTTCTAAAACACTCTGCCATAATTATATGGGATGAGGCTCCAATGACACACAGATATCAATTTGAAGCCGTTGACCGATCACTGAGAGATTTAATGGGGAATGACTTACCGTTTGGAGGGAAAATTATCGTGTTTGGTGGTGATTTCAGACAAGTGTTACCAGTGGTTCGAAACGGAACAAGGGCTCAAATGATAGATGCTTCATTTGTCAAGTCCCCTATTTGGAGACACGTAAGTATTTTGCATCTGAGAGAAAATATGAGATCAAGAGAAGACAACACATTTGCTACTCGGTTGCTCTCAATTGGCAACGGAGATGAATCTACTGTGTCAGATCAAATGATAAAACTGCCAAACAATATGGTCATACCATCAATAGACGATGTGGGTATTGAAATGTTGATTGACCAGGTTTTTCCAAATCTAAGTCAGCATGTGGGAGAAGGAAATTATATGGTTGAAAGGGCCATCATCACACCCCTCAACGAAGATGCAGACAAGATAAATGATAAGGTTGTTGAAAAGTTTCTCGGAGAAGGAAAAACATACTATTCGATTGATTCTGTTCCCGAAGACAGGAGAAATTTGTATCAGCAAGAGTTTTTGAATTCAATTTCAGCTTCGGGATTGCCTCCTCATGCTCTCACTCTGAAACCTGGGGTACCTTTAATGCTTTTGAGAAACATCGATCCTAAAAATGGGCTTTGCAATGGAACACGATTGCTTTGTCGTTCACTAAATGAACATTTTATAGATACTGAGATTTTAACAGGGCATTCTAGGGGAAACAGAGTTTTTCTGCCCAGAATTCCGTTGAAGAGTGCTGAAGATATAAAGTTGCCATTTGAGCTGGTTAGGAAAGCGCTTTCAGTGAAGGTTAGTTTTGCCTTGACAATAAACAAGTCTCGGGGGCAAACTATACCACATGTAGGCATTTACCTACCGAGATCATGTATTCGACCATGGTCGGCTCTATGTGACATTATCACGGGAACCTCGTAGAATACAACAAAGATTGTGGTAAAAAAGGGGAAAGTACAAGGACATCAAGGGGTGTTTACAAAGAACATTGTATATAAAGAAGTTTTATTGCCTCATGAATAGTTGTATTTAATTTGTACAATTTCCAAATACCCCTTTGTAACAAGAGCACAATGTAACTGATTGAAAAACAGTCATGATTCGACCTAATTTATGTACTTTACTATTATGACTTAATTCATAATAATCTCATGTTCCTATCGTAAGCTTATAGTCTTCAATTAATTGCATCATTACGATAATGATTTATTGTGAACCCTAACATATTGTAATGTGATGCGGATGTACAAATAGGGATGTTAGTCATTTTCAACTTACATGTAACTACATTTTTATCTCTAACATATTTTTTCGGGATGGAGTTCCATTATCCACCCTTTATGCATTTATATCCTTGCGGGTACGACGATATAGTGTCGGGGCTCTATTGGTTCGTAACTACGACATATTCACTTACACTCACCGCGGAACAGCTAAGCAGATATGGAAAATGCTTTTCATTGATGTCGAGGTCAAAGAAAATTTTAAATAATGTCTTATAATTTATTTCACAATGATACAATACACTATTATCAACTTCCATTTTGGTTTTAATAACGGGGGTGAGTGCATACAATGCACTATATTCTCGCCCCATGTTGAAAACTTCATAGGAAGGTTTCACGAGGGATTTGTTTATGTACTCCGTGGGGTGCAAGTAGTGCACGCTGATGAGAGTAATAAAATCGTCCCAAACTGGAAACAAATGACGATAGCAGCAGAAACAATTGTGATACGCGAAGAGCATGATGACAAAGGCAATTCCTAGATTCATCTACAATTTAGTTGCTTTCAACCAGTTCCATGTTCATGCCAATCGTACTGATATATTGTTCGGTACTTTTACTAACCATCTATCTAGATTAAATTCTTAGCTTGAAGGATGCTAACTTTAGTTATACAATTTTGATTTTGTTAAGATGCAATGGGATTAGTTCTATATGCTTCACCAATTGAGTCTGTTGGAGGAAATTCGGTTAAAAGAGATTTGGCGATAATGGATAAAACGTAAGTATATTCTAAGAAATTAATTGTTATTTGTATACCGTCTCTATATTCATTTAACACAAAATGTTCCTAATACTAATCCCATTTCCCACTTGCAGTTGGACAATTATTAAGTTAACCCTTTGGAATGAATTTGTGCACATACTTGAGTCAGGCATCTTAACACCGAAAATAATTTTTGTCCAATAATTCTTTTTGCATGTGGTCTACATGTAAAGAGCTTTCGTGGTACAATATCGAACTACATGAATTAGCAGTATTTACATTTTCATTTTCATATTTAAAATTGTCATATTAATATGTGATAGTGGTTTTCTATGTTTCTTAAACATAGGTCGGGCATATCTTACAACAGGATTTTACTCCAGGATTCATGTTAACAAAGTAGATGACTTAACTACTTCCTTATCTACATGGTATGTGCAAGCTAATTATATCAATGGGTATCTTAAATTACTATTTTTATTGAATAATTTTTTCTTCTAAATTTATAGGTATGAATCCGATAAATTAGCGAAAAAAGGGGATGCGGGGTTCCGCTCAACTCCTTTCTCCTTACAATCATCTATTGATATTTCAAATGCTCATCGTATACGATTAGCTACCTTTCATGCCGTGAGAAATGTAATTAAACCCTTAGTGTTTATTTTTTAAACTAAATTAAACCTATACATGAATAAATAACTTTCAATCATCTTGCAGGTACAATATTGTCGAGTTATTGCCAATGTGTGTCATCTTGAGCAGGCTGACAATATCATATATGAAGCATGTCATCGTTGTCTTAGAAAGGTGGTTATTTTCCAAGGGGTTCCTAAATGTGAATCTTGCGATCTTACTAATGTTGCAACCATTCCAAGGTATAGTTTTCGAACTTATTTGATCATTATCATTAAACAACCAAGATTTATTTAATCTGATTAACTTATATATCTTTTTTATTAACAGATTGTTAGTTCGACTTACAATATGTGATAGAAGTGGTTCTTTAAAGGTCACAATGCTTCATGATCTTGCACAACTCATTTTGAGATGCTCAGCTATGGACATAAAATTAACACTTCAACAAAGTTATCATCTATTACAAACTAGCTTGCATTGGTTTTATTTTTTAAAAAGGCTAATTGAATAAAATGAAACTCAAATGCATTCAACAAAGCTAATTGAATAAAATGAAACTCAAATGCATTCAAAAAAAGCTAAATGTATCAAATGAAAGTCAAATGAAGTCAAACATAGCTAATTGAATCAAATGAAAATCAAATGCATTCAACAAAGCTAATTGAATCAAATAAAACTCAAATGCATTCAAAAAAGCTAATTGATTCAAATTAAAGTCAAATGAAGTCAATCAAAGCTAATTGTATCAAATGAAAGTCAAATGAAGTCAAATAAAGCTAATTGAATCAAATGAAACTCAAATGCATTGAACAAAGATAATTGAATCAAATAAAATTCAAATGCATTCAACAAAGCTAATTGAATCAAATGAAACTCAAATGCATTCAACAAAGCTAATTGAATCAAATGAAAGTAAAATGAAGTCAAACAAAGCTAGTTGAATCAAATGAAAGTAAAATGAAGTCAAACAAAGCTAATTGAATCAAATGAAAGTCAAATGAAGTTAAACATAGCTAATAGAATCAAATGAAACTCAAATGTATTCAACAAAGCTAATTGAGTCAAATGAAATTCAAATGCATTCTACAAAGCTAATTGAATCAAATTAAACTCAAATAAGGTCAAACATAGCTAATTGAATCAAATGAAACTCAAATGCATTCAACAAAGCTAATTGAATAAAATGAAACTTAAATGCATTCACAAAAAGCTAATTGTATCAAATGAAAGTCAAATGAAGTCACACATAGCTTAATGAATCAAATAAAAATCAAATGCATTCAACAAAGCTAATTGAATAAAATGAAACTCAAATGCATTCAACAAAGCTAATTGAATAAAATGAAACTCAAATGCATTCACAAAAAAGCTAATTGTATCAAATGAAAGTCAAATGAAGTCAAACATAGCTAAATGAATCAAATGAAAATCAAATGCATTCAACAAAGCTAATTGAATAAAATGAAACTCAAATGCATTCAACAAAGCTAATTGAATCAAATGAAATTCAAACATAGCTAATTGAATCAAATGAAACTCAAATGCATTCATCAAAGCTAATTGAATAAAATGAAACTCCAATGCATTCAACAAAGCTAATTGAATCAAATGAAACTCAAATGAAGTCAAACATAGCTAATTGAATCAAATGAAAATCAAATGCATTGAAAAAACTAATTGAATCAAATAAAACTCAAATGCATTCAACAAAGCTAATTGATTCAAATTAAAGTCAAATGAAGTCAATCAAAGCTAATTGTATCAAATGAAAGTCAAATGAAGTCAAATAAAGCTAATTGAATCAAATGAAACTCAAATGCATTGAACAAAAATAATTGAATCAAATAAAATTCAAATGCATTCAACAAAGCTAATTGAATCAAATGAAACTCAAATGCATTCAACAAAGCTAATTGAATCAAATGAAAGTAAAATGAAGTCAAACAAAGCTAGTTGAATCAAATGAAAGTAAAATGAAGTCAAACAAAGCTAATTGAATCAAATGAAAGTCAAATGAAGTTAAACATAGCTAATAGAATCAAATGAAACTCAAATGTATTCAACAAAGCTAATTGAGTCAAATGAAATTCAAATGCATTCTACAAAGCTAATTGAATCAAATTAAACTCAAATAAGGTCAAACATAGCTAATTGAATCAAATGAAACTCAAATGCATTCAACAAAGCTAATTGAATAAAATGAAACTCAAATGCATTCACAAAAAGCTAATTGTATCAAATGAAAGTCAAATGAAGTCACACATAGCTTAATGAATCAAATAAAAATCAAATGCATTCAACAAAGCTAATTGAATAAAATGAAACTCAAATGCATTCAACAAAGCTAATTGAATAAAATGAAACTCAAATGCATTCACAAAAAGCTAATTGTATCAAATGAAAGTCAAATGAAGTCAAACATAGCTAAATGAATCAAATGAAAATCAAATGCATTCAACAAAGCTAATTGAATAAAATGAAACTCAAATGCATTCAACAAAGCTAATTGTATCAAATGAAAGTCAAATGAAGTCAAACATAGCTAAATGAATCAAATGAAAATCAAATGCATTCAACAAAGCTAATTGAATCCAATGAAACTCAAATGCATTCAACAAAGCTAATTGATTTTAATTAAAGTCAAATGAAGTCAATCAAAGCTAATTTACTCAAATGAAAGTCAAATGAAGTCAAATAAAGATAATTGAATCAAATGAAACTCAAATTCCTTCAACAAAGATAATTGAATCAAATGAAACTCAAATGCATTTAACAAAGCTAATTGAATCAAATTAAAGTAAAATAAAGTCAAACAAAGCTAATTGAATCAAATGAAAGTCAAATCAAGTCAAACAAAGCTCATTGAATCAAATAAAAGTCAAACAAAGTCAAACATAGCTAATAGAATCAAATGAAACTCAAATGCATTCAACAAAGCTAATTGAATCAAATTAAAGTAAAATGAAGTCAAACAAAGCTAATTGAATCAAATGAAGTCAAACAAAGCTAATTGTATCAAAAGAAAGTCAAATGAAGTCCAATAAAGCTAATTGAATTAAATGAAACTCAAATGCATTCAACAAAGCTAATTGTATCAAATGAAAGTCAAATGAAGTCAAATAAAGCTAATTGAATCAAATGAAACTCAAATGCATTCAACAAAGCTAATTGAATCAAATGAAACTCAAATGTATTCAACAAAGCTAATTAAGTCAAATGAAATTCAAATGCATTCTACAAAGCTAATTGAATCAAATTAAAGTAAAATGAAGTCAAACAAAGCTAGTTGAATCAAATGAAAGTAAAATGAAGTCAAACAAAGCTAATTGAATCAAATGAAAGTCAAATGAAGTTAAACATAGCTAATAGAATCAAATGAAACTCAAATGTATTCAACAAAGCTAATTGAGTCAAATGAAATTCAAATGCATTCTACAAAGCTAATGGAATCAAATTAAACTCAAATGAAGTCAAACAAAGCTAATTTAATCAAATGAAAGTCAAATAAAGTCAAACAAAGCTAATTGAATCAAATGAAAGTCAAATGAAGTCAAACAAAGCTAATTGAATCAAATGAAAGTAAAATGAAGTCAAACAAAGCTAATTGAATCAAATGAAAGTCAAATGAAGTTAAACATAGCTAATAGAATCAAATGAAACTCAAATGTATTCAACAAAGCTAATTGAGTCAAATGAAATTCAAATGCATTCTACAAAGCTAATTGAATCAAATTAAACTCAAATGAAGTCAAACATAGCTAATTGAATCAAATGAAAATCAAATGCATTCAACAAAGCTAATTGAATCAAATGAAACTCAAATGCATTCAACAAAGCTAATTGAATCAAATTAAAGTCAAATGAAGTCAAATAAAGCTAACTGAATCAAATGAAACTCAAATGCATTATACAAAGCTAGTTGAATCAAATTCAAGTAAAATAAAGTCAAACAAAACTAATTGAATCAAATGAAATTCAAATGAAGTCAAATAAGACTAATTGAATCAAATGAAACTCAAATGCATGCAACAAAGCCAATTGAATCAAATGAAACTCAAATGCATTCAACAAAGCTAATTGAATCAAATCAAACAAAGCTAATTGAATCAAATGAAAGTCAAATAAAGTCAAACATAGCTAATAGAATCAAATGAAACTCAAATACATTCAACAAAGTTAATTAAATCAAATGAAACTCAAATGCATTCAACAAAGCTAATTGAATCAAATGAAACTCAAATGCATTCAACAAAGCTAATTGAATAAAATGAAACTCAAATGCATTCAACAAAGCTAATTGAATCAAATGAAATTCAAATGAAGTCAAACATAGCTAATTGAATCAAATGAAACTCAAATGCATTCAACAAAGCTAATTGAATAAAATGAAACTCAAATGCATTCACAAAAAGCTAATTGTATCAAATGAAAGTCAAATGAAGTCACATATTAATGAATCAAATGAAAATCAAATGCAGTCAAACAAAGCTAATTGAATCAAATGAAACTCAAATGCATTCAACAAAGCTAATTGAATAAAATGAAAGTCAAATGCATTCAACGAAGCTAATTGAATCAAATGAAAGTCAAATGAAGTCAAACATAGCTAATTGAATCAAATGAAACTCAAATGCATTCAACAAAGCTAATTGAATAAAATGAAACTCAAATGCATTCAACAAAGCTAATTGAATCAAATTAAAGTCAAATGAAGTCAAACAAAGCTAATTGAATCAAATGAAAGTCAAATGAAGTCAAACAAAGCTAATTGAATCAAATGAAAGTCAAATGAATTCAAACAAAGCTAATTGAATCAAATGAAACTCAAATGCATTCAACAAAGCTAATTGAATCAAATTAAAGTCAAATGAAGTCAAACAAAGCTAATTGAATCAAATGAAAGTCAAATGAAGTCAAACAAAGCTAATTGAATCAAATGAAACTCAAATGCATTCAACAAAGCTAATTGAATCAAATGAAACTCAAATGCATTCAACAAAGCTAATTGAATCAAATGAAAGTCAAATGAAGTCAAACAAAGCTAATTGAATCAAATGAAAGTCAAATGAAGTCAAACAAAGCTAATTGAATCAAATGAAAGTCAAATGAAGTTAAACATAGCTAATTGAATCAAATGAAACTCAAATGCATTCAACAAAGCTAATTGAATCAAATGAAATTCAAATGCATTCAACAAAGCTAATTGAATCAAATTAAAGTCAAATGAAGTCAAACATAGCTAATTGAATCAAATGAAACTCAAATGCATTCAACAAAGCTAATTGAATCAAAATGAAACTCAAATGCATTCAACAAAGCTAATTGAATCAAATGAAAGTCAAATGAAGTCAAACATAGCTAATTGAATCAAATGAAAATCAAATGCATTCAACAAAGCTAATTGAATCAAATGAAACTCAAATGCATTCAACAAAGCTAATTGAATCAAATGAAACTCAAATGCATTCAACAAAGCTAATTGAATCAAATGAAAGTCAAATGAAGTCAAACATAGCTAATTGAATCAAATGAAAATCAAATGCATTCAACAAAGCTAATTGAATCAAATGAAACTCAAATGCATTCAACAAAGCTAATTGAATCAAATGAAAGTCAAATGAAGTCAAACAAAGCTAATTGAATCAAATGAAAGTCAAATGAAGTCAAATAAAGCTAATTGAATCAAATGAAACTCAAATGCATTCAACAAAGCTAATTGAATCAAATGAAACTCAAATGCATTCAACAAAGCTAATTGAATCAAATGAAAGTCAAATGAAGTCAACAAAAAGCTAATTGAATCAAATGAAAGTCAAATGAAGTCAAACAAAGCTAATTGAATCAAATGAAAGTCAAATGCATTCAAACAAAGCTAATTGAATCAAATGAAACTCAAATGCATTCAAACAAAGCTAATTGAATCAAATGAAAGTCAAATGAAGTCAAACAAAGCTAATTGAATCAAATGAAACTCAAATGCATTCAACAAAGCTAATTGAATCAAATGAAACTCAAATGCATTCAACAAAGCTAATTGAATCAAATGAAACTCAAATGCATTCAACAAAGCTAATTGAATCAAATGAAACTAAAATGAAGTCAAACAAAGCTAATTGAATCAAATGAAAGTCAAATGAAGTCAAACAAAGCTAATTGAATCAAATGAAAGTCAAATGCATTCAACAAAGCTAATTGAATCAAATGAAACTCAAATGCATTCAACAAAGCTAATTGAATCAAATGAAACTCAAATGCATTCAACAAAGCTAATTGAATCAAATGAAAGTCAAATGAAGTCAAACATAGCTAATTGAATCAAATGAAACTCAAATGCATTCAACAAAGCTAATTGAATCAAATGAAACTCAAATGCATTCAACAAAGCTAATTGTATCAAATGAAAGTCAAATGAAGTCAAACATAGCTAATTGAATCAAATGAAAATCAAATGCATTCAACAAAGCTAATTGAATCAAATGAAACTCAAATGCATTCAACAAAGCTAATTGAATAAAATGAAACTCAAATGCATTCAAACAAAGCTAATTGAATCAAATGAAAGTCAAATGAAGTCAAACAAAGCTCATTGAATCAAATGAAAATCAAATGCATTCAACAAAGCTAATTGAATAAAATGAAACTCAAATGCATTCAAACAAAGCTAATTGAATCAAATGAAAGTCAAATGAAACAAAGCTAATTGAATCAAATGAAACTCAAATGCATTCAACAAAGCTAATTGAATCAAATGAAACTCAAATGCATTCAACAAAGCTAATTGAATCAAATGAAACTCAAATGAAGTCAAACATAGCTAATTGAATCAAATGAAAATCAAATGCATTCAACAAAGCTAATTGAATCAAATGAAACTCAAATGCATTCAACAAAGCTAATTGAATCAAATGAAAGTCAAATGAAGTCAAACAAAGCTAATTGTATCAAATGAAAGTCAAATGAAGTCAAATAAAGCTAATTGAATCAAATGAAACTCAAATGCATTCAACAAAGCTAATTGAATCAAATGAAACTCAAATGCATTCAACAAAGCTAATTGAATCAAATGAAACTCAAATGCATTCAACAAAGCTAATTGAATCAAATGAAAGTAAAATGAAGTCAAACAAAGCTAATTGAATCAAATGAAAGTAAAATGAAGTCAAACAAAGCTAATTGAATCAAATGAAAGTCAAATGAAGTTAAACATAGCTAATAGAATCAAATGAAACTCAAATGTATTCAACAAAGCTAATTGAGTCAAATGAAATTCAAATGCATTCTAACAAAGCTAATTGAATCAAATTAAAGTCAAATGAAGTCAAACATAGCTAATTGAATCAAATGAAACTCAAATGCATTCAACAAAGCTAATTGAATAAAATGAAACTCAAATGCATTCACAAAAAGCTAATTGTATCAAATGAAAGTCAAATGAAGTCAAACATAGCTAAATGAATCAAATAAAAATCAAATGCATTCAACAAAGCTAATTGAATCAAATGAAACTCAAATGCATTCAACAAAGCTAATTGAATAAAATGAAACTCAAATGCATTCAACAAAGCTAATTGAATAAAATGAAACTCAAATGCATTCAACAAAGCTAATTGTATCAAATGAAAGTCAAATGAAGTCAAACATAGCTAAATGAATCAAATGAAAATCAAATGCATTCAACAAAGCTAATTGAATCCAATGAAACTCAAATGCATTCAACAAAGCTAATTGATTTTAATTAAAGTCAAATGAAGTCAATCAAAGCTAATTTACTCAAATGAAAGTCAAATGAAGTCAAATAAAGATAATTGAATCAAATGAAACTCAAATTCCTTCAACAAAGATAATTGAATCAAATGAAACTCAAATGCATTTAACAAAGCTAATTGAATCAAATTAAAGTAAAATAAAGTCAAACAAAGCTAATTGAATCAAATGAAAGTCAAATCAAGTCAAACAAAGCTGATTGAATCAAATAAAAGTCAAACGAAGTCAAACATAGCTAATAGAATCAAATGAAACTCAAATGCATTCAACAAAGCTAATTGATTGAAATTAAAGTAAAATGAAGTCAAACAAAGCTAATTGAATCAAATGAACAAATGAAGTCAAACAAAGCTAATTGTATCAAAAGAAAGTCAAATGAAGTCCAATAAAGCTAATTGAATTAAATGAAACTCAAATGCATTCAACAAAGCTAATTGTATCAAATGAAAGTCAAATGAAGTCAAATAAAGCTAATTGAATCAAATGAAACTCAAATGCATTCAACAAAGCTAATTGAATCAAATGAAACTCAAATGTATTCAACAAAGCTAATTAAGTCAAATGAAATTCAAATGCATTCTACAAAGCTAATTGAATCAAATTAAAGTAAAATGAAGTCAAACAAAGCTAGTTGAATCAAATGAAAGTAAAATGAAGTCAAACAAAGCTAATTGAATCAAATGAAAGTCAAATGAAGTTAAACATATCTAATAGAATCAAATGAAACTCAAATGTATTCAACAAAGCTAATTGAGTCAAATGAAATTCAAATGCATTCTACAAAGCTAATGGAATCAAATTAAACTCAAATGAAGTCAAACCAAGCTAATTTAATCAAATTAAAGTTAAATAAAGTCAAACTAAGCTAATTGAATCAAATGAAAGTCAAATGAAGTCAAACAAAGCTAGTTGAATCACATGAAAGTAAAATGAAGTCAAACAAAGCTAATTGAATCAAATGAAAGTCAAATGAAGTTAAACATAGCTAATAGAATCAAATGAAACTCAAATGTATTCAACAAAGCTAATTGAGTCAAATGAAATTCAAATGCATTCTACAAAGCTAATTAAATCAAATTAAACTCAAATGAGGTCAAACATAGCTAATTGAATCAAATGAAAATCAAATGCATTCAACAAAGCTAATTGAATCAAATGAAACTCAAATGCATTCAACAAAGCTAATTGATTGAAATTAAAGTCAAATGAAGTCAAATAAGGCTAACTGAATCAAATGAAACTCAAATGCATTATACAAAGCTAGTTGAATCAAATTCAAGTAAAATAAAGTCAAACAAAACTAATTGAATCAAATGAAATTCAAATGAAGTCCAATAAGACTAACTGAATCAAATGAAACTCAAATGCATGCAACAAAGCCAATTGAATCAACTGAAACTCAAATACATTCAACAAAGCTAATTAAATCAATCAAACAAAGCTAATTGAATCAAATGAAAGTCAAATAAAGTCAAACAAAGCTAATTGAATCAAATGAAAGTCAAATAAAGTCAAACATAGCTAATTGAATCAAATGAAAATCAAATACATTCAACAAAGCTAATTGAATCAAATGAAACTCAAATGCATTCAACAAAGCTAATTGAATCAAATTAAAGTCAAATGAAGTCAAACAAAGCTAATTTAATCAAATGAAAGTCAAATGAAGTCAAACAAAGCTAATTGAATCAAATGAAACTCAAATTAATTCAACAAAGCTAATTGAATCAAATGAAACTCAAATGCATTCAACAAAGCTAATTGAATCAAATTAAAGTAAAATGAAGTCAAACAAAGCTAATTGAATCAAATGAATGTCAAATGAAGTCAAACAAAGCTAAAAAAAAAAAAATTAAAATAAAAAAATGAAGTCAAACAAAGCTAATTGAATCAAATGAAGTCAAACAAAGCTAATTGTATCAAAAGAAAGTCAAATGAAGTCCAATAAAGCTAATTGAATTAAATGAAACTCAAATGCATTCAACAAAGCTAATTGTATCAAATGAAAGTCAAATGAAGTCAAATAAAGCTAATTGAATCAAATGAAACTCAAATGCATTCAACAAAGCTAATTGAATCAAATGAAACTCAAATGTATTCAACAAAGCTAATTAAGTCAAATGAAATTCAAATGCATTCTACAAAGCTAATTGAATCAAATTAAAGTAAAATGAAGTCAAACAAAGCTAGTTGAATCAAATGAAAGTAAAATGAAGTCAAACAAAGCTAATTGAATCAAATGAAAGTCAAATGAAGTTAAACATAGCTAATAGAATCAAATGAAACACAAATGTATTCAACAAAGCTAATTGAGTCAAATGAAATTCAAATGCATTCTACAAAGCTAATGGAATCAAATTAAACTCAAATGAAGTCAAACCAAGCTAATTTAATCAAATTAAAGTTAAATAAAGTCAAACTAAGCTAATTGAATCAAATGAAAGTCAAATGAAGTCAAACAAAGCTAGTTGAATCACATGAAAGTAAAATGAAGTCAAACAAAGCTAATTGAATCAAATGAAAGTCAAATGAAGTTAAACATAGCTAATAGAATCAAATGAAACTCAAATGTATTCAACAAAGCTAATTGAGTCAAATGAAATTCAAATGCATTCTACAAAGCTAATTAAATCAAATTAAACTCAAATGAGGTCAAACATAGCTAATTGAATCAAATGAAAATCAAATGCATTCAACAAAGCTAATTGAATCAAATGAAACTCAAATGCATTCAACAAAGCTAATTGATTGAAATTAAAGTCAAATGAAGTCAAATAAGGCTAATTGAATCAAATGAAACTCAAATGCATTATACAAAGCTAGTTGAATCAAATTCAAGTAAAATAAAGTCAAACAAAACTAATTGAATCAAATGAAATTCAAATGAAGTCAAATAAGGCTAACTGAATCAAATGAAACTCAAATGCATGCAACAAAGCCAATTGAATCAACTGAAACTCAAATACATTCAACAAAGCTAATTAAATCAGTCAAACAAAGCTAATTGAATCAAATGAAAGTCAAATAAAGTCAAACATAGCTAATAGAATCAAATGAAACTCAAATACATTCAACAAAGTTAATTAAATCAAATGAAACTCAAATGCATTCAACAAAGCTAATTGAATCAAATGAAACTCAAATGCATTCAACAAAGCTAATTGAATAAAATGAAACTCAATTGCATTCAACAATGCTAATTGAATCAAATGAAATTCAAACATAGCTAATTGAATCAAATGAAACTCAAATGCATTCAACAAAGCTAATTGAATAAAATGAAACTCAAATGCATTCACAAAAAGCTAATTGTATCAAATGAAAGTCAAATGAAGTCAAACATAGCTAAATGAATCAAATGAAAATCAAATGCATTCAACAAAGCTAATTGAATAAAATGAAACTCAAATGCATTCAACAAAGCTAATTGTATCAAATGAAAGTCAAATGAAGTCAAATAAAGCTAATTGAATCAAATGAAACTCAAATGCATTCAACAAAGCTAATTGAATCAAAATGAAACTCAAATGCATTCAACAAAGCTAATTGAATCAAATGAAAGTCAAATGAAGTCAAACAAAGCTAATTGAATCAAATGAAAGTCAAATCAAGTCAAACAAAGCTCATTGAATCAAATAAAAGTCAAACAATGTCAAACATATCTAATAGAATCAAATGAAACTCAAATACATTCAACAAAGCTAATTGAATCAAATTAAAGTAAAATGAAGTCGAACAAAGCTAATTGAATCAAATGAAGTCAAACAAAGCTAATTGAATCAAATAAAATTCAAATGCATTCAACAAAGCTAATTGAATCAAATGAAACTCAAATGCATTCAACAAAGCTAATTGAATCAAATGAAAGTAAAATGAAGTCAAACAAAGCTAGTTGAATCAAATGAAAGTAAAATGAAGTCAAACAAAGCTAATTGAATCAAATGAAAGTCAAATGAAGTTAAACATAGCTAATAGAATCAAATGAAACTCAAATGTATTCAACAAAGCTAATTGAGTCAAATGAAATTCAAATGCATTCTACAAAGCTAATTGAATCAAATTAAACTCAAATGAAGTCAAACATAGCTAATTGAATCAAATGAAACTCAAATGCATTCAACAAAGCTAATTGAATAAAATGAAACTTAAATGCATTCACAAAAAGCTAATTGTATCAAATGAAAGTCAAATGAAGTCAAACATAGCTTAATGAATCAAATAAAAATCAAATGCATTCAACAAAGCTAATTGAATAAAATGAAACTCAAATGCATTCAACAAAGCTAATTGAATAAAATGAAACTCAAATGCATTCACAAAAAGCTAATTGTATCAAATGAAAGTCAAATGAAGTCAAACATAGCTAAATGAATCAAATGAAAATCAAATGCATTCAACAAAGCTAATTGAATAAAATGAAACTCAAATGCATTCAAAAAAGCTAATTGAATCAAATGAAAGTCAAATGAAGTCAAACAAAGCTAATTGAATCAAATGAAAGTCAAATGAAGTCAAATAAAGCTAATTGAATCAAATGAAACTCAAATGCATTCAACAAAGCTAATTGAATCAAATGAAACTCAAATGCATTCAACAAAGCTAATTGAATCAAATTAAAGTAAAATGAAGTCAAACAAAGCTAATTGAATCAAATGAAAGTCAAATGAAGTCAAACAAAGCTAATTGAATCAAATAAAAGTCAAATCAATGTCAAACAAAGCTAATTGAATCAAATGAAACTCAAATGCATTCAACAAAGCTAATTGAATCAAATGAAAGTCAAATGAAGTCAAACAAAGCTAATTGAATCAAATGAAACTCAAATGCATTCAACAAAGCTAATTGAATCAAATAAAATTCAAATGCATTCAACAAAGCTAATTGAATCAAATGAAACTCAAATGCATTCAACAAAGCTAATTGAATCAAATGAAAGTAAAATGAAGTCAAACAAAGCTAAGTTGAATCAAATGAAAGTAAAATGAAGTCAAACAAAGCTAATTGAATCAAATGAAAGTCAAATGAAGTTAAACATAGCTAATAGAATCAAATGAAACTCAAATGTATTCAACAAAGCTAATTGAGTCAAATGAAATTCAAATGCATTCTACAAAGCTAATTGAATCAAATTAAACTCAAATAAGGTCAAACATAGCTAATTGAATCAAATGAAACTCAAATGCATTCAACAAAGCTAATTGAATAAAATGAAACTTAAATGCATTCACAAAAAGCTAATTGTATCAAATGAAAGTCAAATGAAGTCACACATAGCTTAATGAATCAAATAAAAATCAAATGCATTCAACAAAGCTAATTGAATAAAATGAAACTCAAATGCATTCAACAAAGCTAATTGAATAAAATGAAACTCAAATGCATTCACAAAAAGCTAATTGTATCAAATGAAAGTCAAATGAAGTCAAACATAGCTAAATGAATCAAATGAAAATCAAATGCATTCAACAAAGCTAATTGAATCAAATTGAAACTCAAATGCATTCAACAAAGCTAATTGAATCAAATGAAATTCAAACATAAAAGCTAATTGAATCAAATGAAACTCAAATGCATTCAACAAAGCTAATTGAATAAAATGAAACTCAAATGCATTCAACAAAGCTAATTGAATCAAATGAAACTCAAATGAAGTCAAACATAGCTAATTGAATCAAATGAAAATCAAATGCATTGAAAAAAGCTAATTGAATCAAATAAAACTCAAATGCATTCAACAAAGCTAATTGATTCAAATTAAAGTCAAATGAAGTCAATCAAAGCTAATTGTATCAAATGAAAGTCAAATGAAGTCAAATAAAGCTAATTGAATCAAATGAAACTCAAATGCATTGAACAAAGATAATTGAATCAAATAAAATTCAAATGCATTCAACAAAGCTAATTGAATCAAATGAAACTCAAATGCATTCAACAAAGCTAATTGAATCAAATGAAAGTAAAATGAAGTCAAACAAAGCTAGTTGAATCAAATGAAAGTAAAATGAAGTCAAACAAAGCTAATTGAATCAAATGAAAGTCAAATGAAGTTAAACATAGCTAATAGAATCAAATGAAACTCAAATGTATTCAACAAAGCTAATTGAAGTCAAATGAAATTCAAATGCATTCTACAAAGCTAATTGAATCAAATTAAACTCAAATAAGGTCAAACATAGCTAATTGAATCAAATGAAACTCAAATGCATTCAACAAAGCTAATTGAATAAAATGAAACTCAAATGCATTCACAAAAAGCTAATTGTATCAAATGAAAGTCAAATGAAGTCACACATAGCTTAATGAATCAAATAAAAATCAAATGCATTCAACAAAGCTAATTGAATAAAATGAAACTCAAATGCATTCAACAAAGCTAATTGAATAAAATGAAACTCAAATGCATTCAACAAAGCTAATTGAATAAAATGAAACTCAAATGCATTCAACAAAGCTAATTGTATCAAATGAAAGTCAAATGAAGTCAAACATAGCTAAATGAATCAAATGAAAATCAAATGCATTCAACAAAGCTAATTGAATCAAATGAAACTCAAATGCATTCAACAAAGCTAATTGATTTTAATTAAAGTCAAATGAAGTCAATCAAAGCTAATTTACTCAAATGAAAGTCAAATGAAGTCAAATAAAGATAATTGAATCAAATGAAACTCAAATTCCTTCAACAAAGATAATTGAATCAAATGAAACTCAAATGCATTTAACAAAGCTAATTGAATCAAATTAAAGTAAAATAAAGTCAAACAAAGCTAATTGAATCAAATGAAAGTCAAATCAAGTCAAACAAAGCTCATTGAATCAAATAAAAGTCAAACGAAGTCAAACATAGCTAATAGAATCAAATGAAACTCAAATGCATTCAACAAAGCTAATTGAATCAAATTAAAGTAAAATGAAGTCAAACAAAGCTAATTGAATCAAATGAAGTCAAACAAAGCTAATTGTATCAAAAGAAAGTCAAATGAAGTCCAATAAAGCTAATTGAATTAAATGAAACTCAAATGCATTCAACAAAGCTAATTGTATCAAATGAAAGTCAAATGAAGTCAAATAAAGCTAATTGAATCAAATGAAACTCAAATGCATTCAACAAAGCTAATTGAATCAAATGAAACTCAAATGTATTCAACAAAGCTAATTAAGTCAAATGAAATTCAAATGCATTCTACAAAGCTAATTGAATCAAATTAAAGTAAAATGAAGTCAAAACAAAGCTAGTTGAATCAAATGAAAGTAAAATGAAGTCAAACAAAGCTAATTGAATCAAATGAAAGTCAAATGAAGTTAAACATATCTAATAGAATCAAATGAAACTCAAATGTATTCAACAAAGCTAATTGAGTCAAATGAAATTCAAATGCATTCTACAAAGCTAATGGAATCAAATTAAACTCAAATGAAGTCAAACCAAGCTAATTTAATCAAATTAAAGTTAAATAAAGTCAAACCAAGCTAATTGAATCAAATGAAAGTCAAATGAAGTCAAACAAAGCTAGTTGAATCAAATGAAAGTAAAATGAAGTCAAACAAAGCTAATTGAATCAAATGAAAGTCAAATGAAGTTAAACATAGCTAATAGAATCAAATGAAACTCAAATGTATTCAACAAAGCTAATTAAATCAAATGAAATTCAAACGCATTAAATAAATTAAAAAACTCAAATGAAGTCAAACATAGCTAATTGAATCAAATGAAAATCAAATGCATTCAACAAAGCTAATTGAATCAAATGAAACTCAAATGCATTCAACAAAGCTAATTGATTGAAATTAAAGTCAAATGAAGTCAAATAAAGCTAACTGAATCAAATGAAACTCAAATGCATTATACAAAGCTAGTTGAATCAAATTCAAGTAAAATAAAGTCAAACAAAACTAATTGAATCAAATGAAATTCAAATGAAGTCCAATAAGACTAATTGAATCAAATGAAACTCAAATGCATGCAACAAAGCCAATTGAATCAACTGAAACTCAAATACATTCAACAAAGCTAATTAAATCAGTCAAACAAAGCTAATTGAATCAAATGAAACTCAAATGCATTCAACAAAGCTAATTGAATCAAATGAAAGTCAAATGAAGTCAAACATAGCTAAATGAATCAAATGAAAATCAAATGCATTCAACAAAGCTAATTGAATCAAATGAAACTCAAATGCATTCAACAAAGCTAATTGATTTTAATTAAAGTCAAATGAAGTCAATCAAAGCTAATTTACTCAAATGAAAGTCAAATGAAGTCAAATAAAGATAATTGAATCAAATGAAACTCAAATGCCTTCAACAAAGATAATTGAATCAAATGAAACTCAAATGCATTTAACAAAGCTAATTGAATCAAATTAAAGTAAAATAAAGTCAAACAAAGCTAATTGAATCAAATGAAAGTCAAATGAAGTCAAACAAAGCTCATTGAATCAAATAAAAAGTCAAACGAAGTCAAACATAGCTAATAGAATCAAATGAAACTCAAATGCATTCAACAAAGCTAATTGAATCAAATTAAAGTAAAATGAAGTCAAACAAAGCTAATTGAATCAAATGAAAGTCAAACAAAGCTAATTGAATCAAAAGAAAGTCAAATGAAGTCCAATAAAGCTAATTGAATCAAATGAAACTCAAATGCATTCAACAAAGCTAATTGTATCAAATGAAAGTCAAATGAAGTCAAATAAAGCTAATTGAATCAAATGAAACTCAAATGCATTCAACAAAGCTAATTGAATCAAATGAAACTCAAATGTATTCAACAAAGCTAATTGAGTCAAATGAAATTCAAATGCATTCTACAAAGCTAATTGAATCAAATTAAAGTAAAATGAAGTCAAACAAAGCTAATTGAATCAAATGAAAGTAAAATGAAGTCAAACAAAGCTAATTGAATCAAATGAAAGTCAAATGAAGTTAAACATATCTAATAGAATCAAATGAAACTCAAATGTATTCAACAAAGCTAATTGAGTCAAATGAAATTCAAATGCATTCTACAAAGCTAATGGAATCAAATTAAACTCAAATGAAGTCAAACAAAGCTAATTTAATCAAATTAAAGTTAAATAAAGTCAAACTAAGCTAATTGAATCAAATGAAAGTCAAATGAAGTCAAACAAAGCTAATTGAATCAAATGAAAGTAAAATGAAGTCAAACAAAGCTAATTGAATCAAATGAAAGTCAAATGAAGTTAAACATAGCTAATAGAATCAAATGAAACTCAAATGTATTCAACAAAGCTAATTGAATCAAATGAAACTCAAATGCATTCAACAAAGCTAATTAAATCAAATTAAACTCAAATGAGGTCAAACATAGCTAATTGAATCAAATGAAAATCAAATGCATTCAACAAAGCTAATTGAATCAAATGAAACTCAAATGCATTCAACAAAGCTAATTGAATCAAATTAAAGTCAAATGAAGTCAAATAAGGCTAATTGAATCAAATGAAACTCAAATGCATTAAACAAAGCTAATTGAATCAAATGAAAGTAAAATAAAGTCAAACAAAACTAATTGAATCAAATGAAATTCAAATGAAGTCCAATAAAGCTAATGAATCAAATGAAACTCAAATGCATGCAACAAAGCTAATTGAATCAAATGAAACTCAAATACATTCAACAAAGCTAATTAAATCAGTCAAACAAAGCTAATTGAATCAAATGAAAGTCAAATAAAGTCAAACATAGCTAATGGAATCAAATGAAACTCAAATACATTCAACAAAGTTAATTAAATCAAATGAAACTCAAATGCATTCAACAAAGCTAATTGAATCAAATGAAAGTCAAATGAAGTCAAACAAAGCTAATTGAGTCAAATGAAAGTCAAATGAAGTCAAACAAAGCTCATTGAATCAAATAAAAGTCAAACAATGTCAAACATAGCTAATAGAATCAAATGAAACTCAAATGCATTCAACAAAGCTAATTGAATCAAATTAAAGTAAAATGAAGTCAAACAAAGCTAATTGAATCAAATGAAGTCAAACAAAGCTAATTGAATCAAAAGAAAGTCAAATGAAGTCAAACAAAGCTAATTGAATCAAATGAAACTCAAATGCATTCAACAAAGCTAATTGAATCAAATGAAAGTCAAATGAAGTCAAAAAAAGCTAATTGAATCAAATGAAACTCAAATGCATTCAACAAAGCTAATTGAATCAAATGAAACTCAAATGCATTCAACAAAGCTAATTAAGTCAAATGAAATTCAAATGCATTCAACAAAGCTAATTGAATCAAATTAAAGTAAAATGAAGTCAAACAAAGCTAGTTGAATCAAATGAAAGTAAAATGAAGTCAAACAAAGCTAATTGAATCAAATGAAAGTCAAATGAAGTTAAACATAGCTAATAGAATCAAATGAAACACAAATGTATTCAACAAAGCTAATTGAGTCAAATGAAATTCAAATGCATTCTACAAAGCTAATGGAATCAAATTAAACTCAAATGAAGTCAAATCAAGCTAATTTAATCAAATTAAAGTTAAATATAGTCAAACTAAGTTAATTGAATCAAATGAAAGTCAAATGAAGTCAAACAAAGCTAGTTGAATCAAATGAAAGTAAAATGAAGTCAAACAAAGCTAATTGAATCAAATGAAAGTCAAATGAAGTTAAACATAGCTAATAGAATCAAATGAAACTCAAATGTATTCAACAAAGCTAATTGAGTCAAATGAAATTCAAATGCATTCTACAAAGCTAATTGAATCAAATTAAACTCAAATGAGGTCAAACATAGCTAATTGAATCAAATGAAAATCAAATGCATTCAACAAAGCTAATTGAATCAAATGAAACTCAAATGCATTCAACAAAGCTAATTGATTGAAATTAAAGTCAAATGAAGTCAAATAAGGCTAATTGAATCAAATGAAACTCAAATGCATTATACAAAGCTAGTTGAATCAAATTCAAGTAAAATAAAGTCAAACAAAACTAATTGAATCAAATGAAATTCAAATGAAGTCCAATAAGACTAACTGAATCAAATGAAACTCAAATGCATGCAACAAAGCCAATTGAATCAACTGAAACTCAAATACATTCAACAAAGCTAATTAAATCAGTCAAACAAAGCTAATTGAATCAAATGAAAGTCAAATAAAGTCAAACATAGCTAATGGAATCAAATGAAAGTCAAATGAAGTTAAACATAGCTAATGAATCAAATAAAAATCAAATGCATTCAACAAAGCTAATTGAATAAAATGAAACTCAAATGCATTCAACAAAGCTAATTGAATAAAATGAAACTCAAATGCATTCACAAAAAGCTAAATGTATCAAATGAAAGTCAAATGAAGTCAAACATAGCTAATTGAATCAAATGAAAATCAAATGCATTCAACAAAGCTAATTGAATCAAATAAAACTCAAATGCATTCAAAAAAGCTAATTGATTCAAATTAAAGTCAAATGAAGTCAATCAAAGCTAATTGTATCAAATGAAAGTCAAATGAAGTCAAATAAAGCTAATTGAATCAAATGAAACTCAAATGCATTGAACAAAGATAATTGAATCAAATAAAATTCAAATGCATTCAACAAAGCTAATTGAATCAAATGAAACTCAAATGCATTCAACAAAGCTAATTGAATCAAATGAAAGTAAAATGAAGTCAAACAAAGCTAGTTGAATCAAATGAAAGTAAAATGAAGTCAAACAAAGCTAATTGAATCAAATGAAAGTCAAATGAAGTTAAACATAGCTAATAGAATCAAATGAAACTCAAATGTATTCAACAAAGCTAATTGAGTCAAATGAAATTCAAATGCATTCTACAAAGCTAATTGAATCAAATTAAACTCAAATAAGGTCAAACATAGCTAATTGAATCAAATGAAACTCAAATGCATTCAACAAAGCTAATTGAATAAAATGAAACTTAAATGCATTCACAAAAAGCTAATTGTATCAAATGAAAGTCAAATGAAGTCACACATAGCTTAATGAATCAAATAAAAATCAAATGCATTCAACAAAGCTAATTGAATAAAATGAAACTCAAATGCATTCAACAAAGCTAATTGAATAAAATGAAACTCAAATGCATTCACAAAAAGCTAATTGTATCAAATGAAAGTCAAATGAAGTCAAACATAGCTAAATGAATCAAATGAAAATCAAATGCATTCAACAAAGCTAATTGAATAAAAAGAAACTCAAATGCATTCAACAAAGCTAATTGAATTAAATGAAATTCAAACATAGCTAATTGAATCAAATGAAACTCCAATTCATTCAAAAAAGCTAATTGAATCAAATGAAACTCAAATGAAGTCAAACATAGCTAATTGAATCAAATGAAAATCAAATGCATTCAACAAAGCTAATTGAATCAAATAAAACTCAAATGCATTCAACAAAGCTAATTGATTCAAATTAAAGTCAAATGAAGTCAATCAAAGCTAATTGTATCAAATGAAAGTCAAATGAAGTCAAACAAAGCTAATTGAATCAAATGAAACTCAAATGCATTCAACAAAGCTAATTGAATCAAATGAAACTCAAATGCATTCAACAAAGCTAATTGAATCAAATGAAACTCAAATGCATTCAACAAAGCTAATTGAATCAAATGAAAGTCAAATGAAGTCAAACAAAGCTAATTGAATCAAATGAAAATCAAATGAAGTCAAACAAAGCTAATTGAATCAAATGAAAGTCAAATGCAGTCAAACAAAGCTAATAATGAATCAAATGAAACTCAAATGCATTCAACAAAGCTAATTGAATCAAATGAAAGTCAAAATGAAGTCAAACAAAGCTAATTGAATCAAATGAAACTCAAATGCAAGTCAAACAAAGCTAATTGAATCAAATGAAAGTCAAATGCATTCAACAAAGCTAATTGAATTAAATGAAACTCAAATGCATTCAACAAAGCTAATTGAATCAAATTAAAGTCAAATGAAGTCAACAAAGCTAATGGAATCAAATGAAACTCAAATGCATTCAACAAAGCTAATTGAATCAAATGAAACTCAAATGCATTCAACAAAGCTAATTGAATCAAATGAAACTCAAATGCATTCAAACAAAGCTAATTGAATCAAATGAAAGTCAAATGAAGTCAAACAAAGCTAATTGAATCAAATGAAAATCAAATGCAGTCAAACAAAGCTAATTGAATCAAATGAAAGTCAAATGAAGTTAAACAAAGCTAATTGAATCAAATGAAACTCAAATGCATTCAACAAAGCTAATTGAATCAAATGAAACTCAAATGCATTCAACAAAGCTAATTGAATCAAATTAAACTCAAATGAAGTCAAACAAAGCTAATTTAATCAAATGAAAGTCAAATAAAGTCAAAAAAAGCTAATTGAATCAAATGAAAGTCAAATGAAGCCAATCAAAGCTAATTGAATCAAATTAAAGTCAAATGAAGTCAAACAAAGCTAATTGAATCAAATGAAAGTCAAATGCAGTTAAACAAAGCTAATTGAATCAAATGAAACTCAAATGTATTCAACAAAGCTAATTGAATCAAATGAAATTCAAATGCATTCAACAAAGCTAATTAATCAAATGAAACTCAAATGAAGTCAAACAAAGCTAATTGAATCAAATGAAAATCAAATGCATTCAACAAAGCTAATTGAATCAAATGAAACTCAAATGCATTCAACAAAGCTAATTGAATCAAATGAAAGTCAAATGAAGTCAAACAAAGCTAATGAATCAAATGAAACTCAAATGCATTCAACAAAGCTAATTGAATCAAATGAAACTCAAATGCATTCAACAAAGCTAATTAAATCAAATGAAATTCAAATGAAGTCAATAAGACTAATTGAATCAAATGAAACTCAAATGCATTCAACAAAGCTAATTGAATCAAATGAAACTCAAATGCATTCAACAAAGCTAATTAAATAAAAACAACAAATGAAACTCAAATGCATTCAACAAAGCTAATTGTATCAAATGAAAGTCAAATGAAGTCAAACATAGCTAAATGAATCAAATGAAAATCAAATGCATTCAACAAAGCTAATTGAATCCAATGAAACTCAAATGCATTCAACAAAGCTAATTGATTTAAATTAAAGTCAAATGAAGTCAATCAAAGCTAATTTAATCAAATGAAAGTCAAATGAAGTCAAATAAAGCTAATTGAATCAAATGAAACTCAAATGCATTCAACAAAGCTAATTGAATCAAATGAAACTCAAATGCATTCAACAAAGCTAATTGAATCAAATTAAAGTAAAATAAAGTCAAACAAAGCTAATTGAATCAAATGAAAGTCAAATGAAGTCAAACAAAGCTAATTCAATCAATAAAAAAGTCAAACGAAGTCAAACAAAGCTAATGGAATCAAATGAAACTCAAATGCATTCAACAAAGCTAATTGAATCAAATGAAAGTCAAATGCAGTCAAACAAAGCTAATTGAATCAAATGAAACTCAAATAACAAAGCTAATTGAATCAAATTAAATTCAAATGAAGTCAAACAAAGCTAATTGAATTAAATGAAACTCAAATGCATTCAACAAAGCTAATTGTATCAAATGAAAGTCAAATGAAGTCAAAAAAAGCTAATTGAATCAAATGAAACTCAAATGCATTCAACAAAGCTAATTGAATCAAATGAAACTCAAATGTATTCAACAAAGCTAATTAAGTCAAATGAAATTCAAATGCATTCAACAAAGCTAATTGAATCAAATGAAAGTCAAAATGAAGTCAAACAAAGCTAATTGAATCAAATGAAAGTCAAATGAAGTCAAACAAAGCTAATTCAATCAAATGAAAGTCAAATGAAGTCAAACATAGTTAATTGAATAAAATGAAACTCAAATGCATTTAACAAAGCTAATTGAATCAAATGAAATTCAAATGCATTCTACAAAGCTAATGGAATCAAATGAAACTCAAATGAAGTCAAACAAAGCTAATTTAATCAAATTAAAGTTAAATAAAGTCAAACAAAGCTAATTGAATCAAATGAAAGTCAAATGAAGTCAAACAAAGCTAATTGAATCAAATGAAAGTAAAATGAAGTCAAACAAAGCTAATTGAATCAAATGAAAGTCAAATGAAGTCAAACATAGCTAATGGAATCAAATGAAACTCAAATGCATTCAACAAAGCTAATTAATCAAATGAAACTCAAATGCATTCACAAAGCTAATTGAATCAAATTAAACTCAAATGAGGTCAAACAAAGCTAATCGAATCAAATGAAAATCAAATGCATTCAACAAAGCTAATTGAATCAAATGAAACTCAAATGCATTCAACAAAGCTAATTAATCAAATGAAAGTCAAATGCATTCAAATAAAGCTAATTGAATCAAATGAAACTCAAATGCATTCAACAAAGCTAATTGAATCAAATGAAACTCAAATACAGTCAAACAAAACTAATTGAATCAAATGAAACTCAAATGAAGTCAAAAAAAGCTAATTGAATCAAATGAAACTCAAATGCATCAACAAAGCTAATTGAATCAAATGAAACTCAAATACATTCAACAAAGCTAATTAAATCAAAAAAGCATTGAATCAAATGAAAGTCAAATAAAGTCAAATATAGCTAATGGAATCAAATGAAACTCAAATGCATTCAACAAAGCTAATTAAATCAAATGAAACTCAAATACATTCAACAAAGCTAATTGAATCAAATGAAAGTCAAATGAAGTCAAACCAAGCTAATTGAATCAAATGAAAGTCAAATGAAGTCAAACAAAGCTAATTGAATCAAATAAAAGTCAAATAATGTCAAACATAGCTAATTGAATCAAATGAAACTCAAATGCATTCAACAAAGCTAATCGAATCAAATTAAAGTAAATGAAGTCAAACAAAGCTAATCAATCAAATGAATCAAATGAAAGTCAAATGAAGTCAAACAAAGCTAATTGAATCAAATGAAACTCAAATGCATTCAACAAAGCTAATTGTATCAAATGAAAGTCAAATGAAGTCAAATAAAGCTAATTGAATCAAATGAAACTCAAATGCATTCAACAAAGCTAATTGAATCAAATGAAACTCAAATGCATTCAAAAAAAGCTAATTGTATCAAATGAAAGTCAAATGAAGTCAAACATAGCTAAATGAATCAAATGAAAATCAAATGCATTCAACAAAGCTAATTGAATAAAATGAAACTCAAATGCATTCAACAAAGCTAATTGAATTAAATGAAATTCAAACATAGCTAATTGAATCAAATGAAACTCCAATTCATTCAACAAAGCTAATTGAATCAAATGAAACTCAAATGAAGTCAAACATAGCTAATTGAATCAAATGAAAATCAAATGCATTGAAAAAACTAATTGAATCAAATAAAACTCAAATGCATTCAACAAAGCTAATTGATTCAAATTAAAGTCAAATGAAGTCAAACAAAGCTAATTGAATCAAATGAAAGTCAAATGAAGTCAAATAAAAGCTAATTGAATCAAATGAAACTCAAATGCATCAACAAAGATAATTGAATCAAATAAAATTCAAATGCATTCAACAAAGCTAATTGAATCAAATGAAACTCAAATGCATTCAACAAAGCTAATTGAATCAAATGAAAGTAAAATGAAGTCAAACAAAGCTAGTCAATCAAATGAAAGTCAAATGAAGTCAAATAAAGCTAATCAATCAAATGAAAGTCAAATGCAGTTAAACAAAGCTAATAGAATCAAATGAAACTCAAATGCATTCAACAAAGCTAATTGAATCAAATGAAAGTCAAATGAAGTCAAACAAAGCTAATTGAATCAAATGAAGTCAAACAAAGCTAATTGTATCAAAAGAAAGTCAAATGAAGTCCAATAAAGCTAATCGAATTAAATGAAACTCAAATGCATTCAACAAAGCTAATCGGATCAAATGAAAGTCAAATGA
>CANSZD010003356.1:0-266679 GCA_947648045.1 Beta corolliflora | reverse complement strand
CAATTAGCTTTGTTGAATGTATTTGAGTTTCATTTGATTCGATTAGCTTTGTTGAATGAATTTGATTTTCATTTGATTCAATTTAGCTATGTTTGACTTTCATTTGACTTTAATTTGATTCAATTGGCTTTGTTGAATGCATTGGAGTTTCATTTGATTCAATTAGCTTTGTTGAATGCATTTGAGTTTCATTTGATTCAATTAGCTTTGTTGAATGCAATTGAGTTTCATTTGATTCAATTAGCTTAATTGGACTTCATTTGACTTTCATTTGATACAATTAGTTTTGTTTGACATCTTTGACTTTTGATTCAATTAGCTTTGATTGACTTCATTTTACTTTCATTAATTGATTAGGTTTGTTGAATCCATTTGAGTTTCATTAGATTAAATTAGCATTGATTGACTTCATTTTACTTTAATTTAATTCAATTAGGTTTTTGTTGAATCCATTTGAGTTTCATTAGATTCAATTAGCTTTGTTGAATGCATTTGAGATTTATTTGATTCAATTAGCTTTGTTGAAAGCATTTGATTTTAATTTGATTCAATTAGCATTGTTTGATTTCATTTGACTTTAATTTGATTCAATTAGCTCTGTAGAATACATTTGAGTTTCAATTGACTCAATTAGCATTGTTGAATACATTTGAGTTTCATTTGATTCTATTTGCTATGTTTAACTTCATTTGACTTTCTTTTGATTCGATTAGCTTTGTTTGACTTCATTTTACTTTAATTTGATTCAATTAGCTCTGTAGAATACATTTGAGTTTCATTTGACTCAATTAGCATTGTTGAATACATTTGAGTTTCATTTGATTCTATTTGCTATGTTTAACTTCATTTGACTTTCTTTTGATTCAATTAGCTTTGTTTGGCTTCATTTTACTTTAATTTGATTCAATTAGCTTTGTTGAATGCATTTGAGTTTCATATGATTCAATTAGCTTTGTTGAATGCATTTGAGTATCATTTGATTCTATTAGCTATGTTTAACTTCATTTGACTTTCATTTGATTCAATTAGCTTTGTTTGACTTTATTTGACTTTTATTTGATTCAATTAGCTTTCTTTGACTTCATAATTACTTTAATTTGATTCAATTAACTTTGTTGAATGCATTTGAGTTTCATTTGATTCAATTAGCATTATTGAATGCATTTGAGTTTCATTGATTCAATAAGCTTTGTTTGACTTCTTTCGATTTAATTTGATTCAATTAATTTTGTTGAATGCATTTGAGTTTCATTTGATTCAATTAGCTTTACTGAATGCATTTGAGTTTGATTTGATTCAATAAGTTTTGCTTGACTTCATTTGACTTTAATTTGAATCAATTAACTTTGTTGAATGCAATTGAGTTTCATTTGATTCAGTTAGCTTTGTTGAATGAATTTGATTTTCATTTGATTCATTTAGCTATGTTTGACTTTATTTGACTTTTATTTGATTTAATTACCTTTGTTTGACTTCATTTTACTTTAATTTGATTCAATTAGCTTTGTTGAATGCATTTGAGTTTCATTTGATTCAATTAGCTTTGTTGAATGCATTTGAGTTTATTTGATTCAATTAGCTTTTTGAATGCAATTGAGTTTCATTTGATTCAATTAGCTTAATTGGACTTCATTTGACTTTCATTTGATACAGATTAGCTTTGTTTGACTTCATTTGATTCAATTAGCTTTGATTGACTTTATTTTACTTTAATTTAATTCAATTAGGTTTGTTGAATCCATTTGAGTTTCAATAGATTCAATTAGCTTTGTTGAATGCATTTATGATTTATTTGATTCAATTAGCTTTGTTGAATGCATTTGACTTTAATTTGATTCAATTAGCATTGTTTGATTTCATGCGACTTTAATTTGATTCAATTAGCTCTGTAGAATACATTTGAGATTCATTTGACTCAATTAGCATTGTTGAATACATTTGAGTTTCATTTGATTCTATTTGCTATGTTTAACTTCATTTGACTTTCTTTTGATTCAATTAGCTTTGTTTGACTTCATTTTACTTTAATTTGATTCAATTAGCTCTTGTAGAATACATTTGAGTTTCATTTGACTCAATTAGCATTGTTGAATTCATTTGAGTTTCATTTGATTCAATAAGTTTTGATTGACTTCATTTGACTTTAATTTGAATCAATTAGCTTTGTTGAATGTATTTGAGTTTCATTTGATTCGATTAGCTTTGTTGAATGAATTTGATTTTCATTTGATTCATTTAGCTATGTTTGACTTTATTTGACTTTAATTTGATTCAATTAGCTTTGTTGAATGCATTTGGAGTTTCATTTGATTCAATTAGCTTTGTTGAATGCATTTGAGTTTATTTGATTCAATTAGCTTTGTTGAATGCAATTGAGTTTCATTTGATTCAATTAGCTTAATTGGACTTCATTTGACTTTCATTTGATACAATTAGTTTTGTTTGACTTCATTTGATTCAATTAGCTTTGATTGACTTCATTTTACTTTATTAATTCAATTAGGTTTGTTGAATCCATTTGAGTTTCATTAGATTAAATTAGCATTGATTGACTTCATTTTACTTTAATTTAATTCAATTAGGTTTGTTGAATCCATTTGAGTTTCATTAGATTCAATTAGCTTTGTTGAATGCATTTGAGATTTATTTGATTCAATTAGCTTTGTTGAAAGCATTTGATTTTAATTTGATTCAATTAGCATTGTTTGATTTCATTTGACTTTAATTTGATTCAATTAGCTCTGTAGAATACATTTGAGTTTCAATTGACTCAATTAGCATTGTTGAATACATTTGAGTTTCATTTGATTCTATTTGCTATGTTTAACTTCATTTGACTTTCTTTTGATTCAATTAGCTTTGTTTGACTTCATTTTACTTTAATTTGATTCAATTAGCTCTGTAGAATACATTTGAGTTTCATTTGACTCAATTAGCATTGTTGAATACATTTGAGTTTCATTTGATTCTATTTGCTATGTTTAACTTCATTTGACTTTCTTTTGATTCAATTAGCTTTGTTTGGCTTCATTTTACTTTAATTTGATTCAATTAGCTTTGTTGAATGCATTTGAGTTTCATATGATTCAATGATATGAATGTTCAACTAGAATAGTCAAACACTCAAAAGGACACGTCAATGGAGGAATCCGAAAATAAGAACAAGTAACAAGGGATATTTCTTAATGAATGATCACTCAGAAACACTCACAAGAATCTTAAACACACTCGAACCACTCCTGGAATTAAGTTGTTTAAACACTAATTAATAAACACTCTGAATATCAATTAATGGAAGATTAAAGCTTATGAATTAATTCACAAACAATAACAATGTTTAGTCATAAAATCACTCTAACCATTGAAGAGGTTAGGCGCCATTATTTATAAGGAGTAAGCAAGAAAACCTTGCTCCTCAAGCATACCAAACCACGGCATCCCACCATCAATTTAGGAAAGTATCTCCTCCTTAATTCTAGCCTAGAATCAAGCTAACCTTAAGGAAACTCTAACCCAAGGAAGAGACAACCAAGTACTTTCCTTAATTACAAGCTCAAACCCTGCGCCCAAGGCTGCTACCTTGCACGCCACTCCAATCTACCAAATTAAAGGAAACTTTCCTAAAATACAACCATGACAACTAAAGACCTAACCACGAAATCTCTAAAGGGATTTTCGGACTTTTATTGAACTAGAAACAACTCGAGCTAATTAACTAACATTTTAAACTAATAATGACACTAATTTAAAATGCTAATCGGTTTCTTCACGAGCCATGTGACACACGACACAAATGCATGCTTGTTAGCCATCAAATTGAAACCCATGTGTTCCATCAAAAGTAAGCAGAGCTCTTCTTGACTTGATGCCTTTGGATCCGCATCATTCTCCCCTTCTTAAAAGAATTTGCCCTCAAATTCTCATCATCATGGTAAGGAGAAAGATCACCAATATTGAAAGTAGCACTCACATTGCCATAATCACTTGGTAAGTCGATTTTGTAAGCTCCATCACCCACGACTCCAATGACTTTGAAAGGACCATCGGCTCTAGGCATCGAACTTGTTTTTCCTTTTGCTCGAAAACCTTTCCTTCCTCAAATGTATCCATACTAGGTCACCTTCCTTGAACTTAGGTTGGCGCCTATGCTTGTTAACTTGTGCCTTGTATTGCTGATTCATTTTCTCAATTTGAGCTTTAACTTGCGCACGAAGTCTTGTTAAAAGCTTCCGGCCTTTTCTTTGAATCCGCATGTATCTCACTTCTAGGAAGAGTAACAAGATCGATAGGGAGAAAAGGATTAACTCCATAAATGATCTCAAATGGAGAACGTAAAGTTGTGGTTGAATGTGAACGGTTGTAAGCAAATTCCGCATGTGCAAGCTTCACGTCCCAATCTTTTTGTGTCTTACTCACAAGACCACGTAACAAAGAACCAGAGTTACTGTTTGTAACTTCAGTTTGACCATCTGTTTGAGGATGATGACTCGTGCTAAATAGGAGTTTCGTTCCCATCTTCCCTGAAACACCTCCAAAAGTGACTAAGGAATTTAGAATCCCTATCCAGAAACAATGCTTCTAGGAATGCCATGAAGTCGAATTACCTCTTTGAAATACAAATCGGCCACATGGGAAGCGTCATCCGTCTTGTGCATGGGAATGAAATGAGCCATCTTCGAAAATCTATCCGACGACCACCATGATAGCATCTTTGCCTCTTTGAGTTCTAGGCAAACCAACAATGAAATCCATGCTCCCGCTATCCCAAGGATGATCCGGACCGGTAAAGGTGTGTAAAGCCCTTTATGAAAGGTGCTTTTGGACTTTTGCACGTTGCACACTTGCTCACTACCATATGCACATCTTTGATCATGCTAGGCCAATAAAAATGTTCACTCAAAGTATCAAGTGTCTTTTGAATGCCAAAATGACCAATTACCTCCACTATGCACTTCACGAACTAGAAGCTCACGTACCTTGCACTTTGGGACACACAACTTGTTTCCTTTAAAAAAAAACCTCTTGAACCATGAACAACCCTTTAGGAGCGGCAAAAATCGAACCCAAAGTCATCATCTTCTTTATAAAGCTCCTTGAAGTGTGCGAACCCCATTACTCTTGCATCCACAATAGCTAGCAAATAAGATCTCCTTGAAAGTGCATACGCACAATGTTGCTCTTTCCTTCTTTATACTTGGAAGAGAAGGTGAAAGATTGGAGAAGCTTCGACCCACTTGGCATGCCTATGATTGAGTTTTGTTGGCCATGAATGTGTTTGAGCGCCTCATGATCCGAATGAAGGATGAATGGTTTAGGCCTCAAATAATGTGACCAATGGTCAAAGCTCGAACAATAGCATAAAACTCACGATCATAATTAGAGTAGTTCAACTTGGCACCATTGAGCTTCTCACTAAAGTATGAGATAGGGCGCTTCTCTTGGATCAAAGCAGCACGATTCCCGATCCACTTGCATCACACTCTACCTCGAACAATTTGTTGAAATCCGTGAGCAAGTATAGGAGCACTACACAACTTCTCTTTCACTTCTTCAAAAGCTTTTTCGCCAAAGGAGACCATTCAAACTCACCTTTCTTCAACAAAGGGGCGTGATGGGGCCATAATGGAAGAGAAGTTTCGAATGAATCTTCTATAGAACGAAGCCTTGAACCATGGAAGCTTCGACATTCACAAGCATTAGTAGGGGCGACCATGAAGAAATTGCTTGCACTTTCGAAGGATCAAACATGAACTCCTTCCTTGGAAACAATGTAACCAAGAAACGCTATGCTCGACACAAGGAACTCACACTTTTTCCATCTTGCCGAAAAGTTTTGTTCTCTAAGCTTCTCAAACAAACTCCTCAAATGTATCAAATGATCATCAACACTCTTACTATAAAAGCAAGGATATCATCCAAATAAACAACAACAAATTTGTTTAAAAAGGAGCGAAGTACCTCATTCATAAGTCGCATGAAAGAACTAGGGCGTTGCATAAGCCAAAAGGCATTACCATCCATTCATAAAGACCTTGTTTAGTCTTGAATGCTGTTTTCCACTCATCCCCTTCTCGAATCCTCATTTGATGATAACCACTTCTAAGATCGATTTTGAGAAAATCGAGGCTCCGTGAGTTCATCAAGCATATCCTCCAACCTCGGCATGGGAAATCTATACTTCACGGTGATATTGTTCACGGCCCTACTATCGTGCACATTCTCCACGTACCATCTTTCTTAGGCACAAGTAAAGCGGGAACCGTACAAGGACTCATGCTCTCTCTTACATACCCCATTTCGATCAATTCTTCAATTTTGTCGTTGAAGCTCTTTGGAAGCACTTGGATCACACCTATAGCGGGTTTATTAGGCAAAGGAGCTCCCGAGAACTAAATCAATGGCATGTTCAATTCCCCTTAAGGGTGGCGGCCCTTTGTGGAAGGTCTTCCGGAAATACATCACAAAATTCCTTCATGAGTGAATCAAGTTGTGGATTACTTGGCTTCACTTCACTTGCAACAGACATGTTTGATGACTAAAGCATAGCACACGCCCTCATCTTGATCTCTTTCTCGAACTCTTTGAAAGAAAGAAACAAACTAGTCTTTTTCTCTTCCTTCTTGTGAATCACGGCACTAGGAGCCAAAGGATGCAACCTAATCTTCTTGGAACCCACCCGAAACTGTATACACATTGGAGTCCCTTCATGTATCACCTTTCTATCAAATTGCCATGGTCTCCAGAGTAAAATGTGGCAATGACATTCATGGGAAGTACATCACACCATAGCTCATCCTTGTAATTCCCTATGGAGAAAGAAAGTAATGCACGCTTCTTCACCCTAAGTCCCGTATCATCAAGCCAACTCAACTTGTAGGGGTGTGGATGATCTCTCACAATAAGACTCAATTTGCTCACCAAATCGCGCCACTACATTGGTACAAGACCCAATTATCAATGATCATGTTACAAGTGTTTTCACCCACTTTGCAACGAGTATGGAACAAGTTTTCCCTTTGTTCTTTGCTTGGAAGGCAATCAACATGTAAAACCCTCCTAACAACACCAATAAGCCTCTCTTGTCATCTTCGGCATATGCATCCTCCTCTCCTCACTCTCAACCGTGTCATCTCTAGGCACAAATTCGTACAACTCCTCTTCTTCATTCAATTCCATGTATTGCCTCATGGTGAGAGCTTTCTTTGTTGGACAATTACTAGCAATGTGTCCTCTTCCTTGGCACTTGAAACACTTCCGATTTTCTTCAAACTTTTCCCTAGGGCGAAAACTTTCGTTTTTCGACCCTTTTATCATCTTTCGTTGCATGTTCTTTCTTAGACCCTTCATAGTTCTTGTTAGAAGATGAATAAGAAGAATAAGAAGAAGAAGGTTTGAACGAGTTACAGATTTAGCATAGGAAGTTTTCGGTTTGTCCTCGTTCTCATGAGATTCAAATTTAAGTGCCCGATCTACATGCTTCATCAAACGTAGTGTAAGTTGACACCTCTACCTTCCTTGCAATAGGACGGTTCAAGCCTTTGATGTAACGAGCAATTTTCATTGCTTCCCTTTCTTCTATGTCACAAATAAGGCACAGTTTATCAAATTCCATAGTGTACTCATGCACACTCAACGTATCTTGACACAAAGTAGTCACTTTTTATGACTCTTTTTTTTTGCTCGTAATCACTTGGCAAAAATTTCTCCTTGAGCTTCTCTTTCAACTTAGTCCAACTACTAAGCTTGTCTTTCTTCTTTCTTGCGTTTTGCCTTCAAATTTTCGGCCAAATACCAGCATACTTGTCCAATCTAGCGAGGCTATCTTGAATCTCCTTTGATCATCGAACCCCCTATAATCACACACCTTCTCCAATTGTCGAGATCCACTCAAGTAAATCCTCCGGACTAGAATCACCGTGAAATCATCCAATTTTAATCCCCTATCATCATTGAAATTAGGTTTAACAACCCTAACTTCATCCTCTTCATCCGAAAGTCCAATGTAATCAACCTTGTTTTTATCCAACTTCTTAGTGATAATAGAAGTTATAGCATCCATTCTAGTTTCAAGTCTACTAACATGATTCGAATCGGCATTATATTTTGCTTGGAAATCAAAATTGCATCTTAGCTATGTCCCCGATAGCCTTAGCTAATTTTTCCAATTCACTCGACATTATCTTAACCAATAACAACACTTCGACACACTAGGAAGCACAAAGAACCTAGTACCACTTATCCCAATGTAAAGATCGAAACTTTAAGAAGAAAAGTAACAATTTACCTTGGATCTTTGAAAAGTAGAATCCCTTCTATCCTCTCCCGCCCGGAAAATCCGATACCACTTGATATGAATGTTCAACTAGAATAGTCAAACACCGGAAGAACACGTCGAATGGAGGAATCCGAAAATAAGAACAAGTAACAAGGGATATTTCTTAATGAATGATCACTCTGAAACACTCACAAGAATCTTAAACACACTCAAACCACTCCTGGAATTAAGTTGTTTAAACACTAATTAATAAACACTCCTGAATATCAATTAATGGAAGATTAAAGCTTATGAATTAATTCACAAACAATAACAATGTTTACTCATAAAATCACTCTAACCATTGAAGAGGTTAGGCGCCATTATTTATAAGGAGTAAGCAAGAAAACCTTGCTCCTCAAGCATACCAAACCACACGGCATCCACCATCAATTTAGGAAGAGTATCTCCTCCTTAATTCTAGCCTAGAATCAAGCTAACCTTAAGGAAACTCTAACTTAAGGAAAGACAACAAGTACTTTCCTTAATTACAACTCAAACACACGCCCAAGGCTGCTACCTTGCACGCCACTCCAATCTACCAAATTAAGGGAAACTTTCCTAAAATCCGACCATGACAACTAAACACCTAACCACCGAAATCTCTAAGGGATTTTCGGACTTTTATTGAACTAGAAACAACTCAACTAATTAACTAACATTTTAAACTAATAATGACACTAATTTAAAATGCTAATCGGTTTCTTCCACGAGCCATGTGACACACGACACAAATGCATGCTGTTAGCCATCAAATTGAAACCCTATGTGTTCCATCAAAAGTAAAACCGCTCTTCTTGACTTGATGCCTTTGGATCCGCATCATTCAATTAGCTTTGTTGAATGCATTTGAGTTTCATTTGATTCTATTAGCTATGTTTAACTTCATTTGACTTTCATTTGATTCAATTAGCTTTGTTTGACTTCATTTGACTTTCATTTGAATCAATTAGCTTTGTTTGACTTTATTTTTACTTTAATTTGATTCAATTAGTTTTGTTGAATGCATTTGAGTTTTATTTGATTCAATTAACATTGTTGAATGCATTTGAGTTTCATTTGATTCAATTAGCATTATTGAATGCATTTGAGTTTCATTGATTCAATAAGCTTTGTTTGACTTCTTTCGATTTAATTTGATTCAATTAATTTTGTTGAATGCATTTGAGTTTCATTTGATTCAATTAGCTTTACTTTGAATGCATTTGAGTTTGATTTGATTCAATAAGTTTTGATTGACTTCATTTGACTTTAATTTGAATCAGTTAACTTTGTTGAATGCAATTGAGTTTCATTTGATTGAGTTCGCTTTGTTGAATGAATTTGATTTTCATTTGATTCATTTAGCTATGTTTGACTTTATTTGACTTTAATTTGATTTAATTACCTTTGTTTGACTTCATTTTACTTTAATTTGATTCAATTAGCTTTGTTGAATGCATTTGAGTTTCATTTGATTCAATTAGCTTTGTTGAATGCATTTGAGTTTATTTGATTCAATTAGCTTTTTTGAATGCAATTGAGTTTCATTTGATTCAATTAGCTTAATTGGACTTCATTTGACTTTCATTTGATACAATTAGCTTTGTTTGACTTCTTTTGATTCAATTAGCTTTGATTGACTTTATTTTACTTTAATTAAATTCAATTAGGTTTGTTGAATCCATTTGAGTTTCAATAGATTCAATTAGCTTTGTTGAATGCATCTATGATTTATTTGATTCAATTAGCTTTGTTGAATGCATTTGACTTTAATTTGATTCAATTAGCATTGTTTGATTTCATGCGACTTTAATTTGATTCAATTTGCTCTTGTAGAATACATTTGAGATTCATTTGACTCAATTAGCATTGTTGAATACATTTGAGTTTCATTTGATTCTATTTGCTATGTTTAACTTCATTTGACTTTCTTTTGATTTAATTAGCTTTGTTTGACTTCATTTTACTTTAATTTGATTCAATTAGCTCTGTAGAATACATTTGAGTTTCATTTGACTCAATTAGCATTGTTGAATTCATTTGAGTTTCATTTGATTCAATAAGTTTTGATTGACTTCATTTGACTTTAATTTGAATCAATTAGCTTTGTTGAATGCTGATATGATTGCACGTCCAAGTTGAAGAGCAACGAGGGAAATCCGAGCAAAGGTTCGAATTTGAAGAAGTAATGAAGTCCGAAATTTATGTTCTAAGTCACTGGATATGATAATTAAAATAATCCCTCCTGAATATTTTAATTAACTCTTAATCTCACTTACACCACTCCTGGAATAAAGTAGATTAAACACTAAGTAAATAATCACTCCTGAAAATTACTCAATGGTCGAAAGTAATTGATCACACAATTAAATTCAATAACAAAGTTTTTAGGTAAATCTCCCATGCCTTGAATGATAGCATGGAACTATTATTTATAATAGAAATAACTTGTCCTCAAGGACCAAGCAAGGCGAAAATCAGCCATAAGAATTAAGGAAACATTCCTTAATTCCTTACATCTTAATCCCTTGATTCTAGGAGAGAATAAAGGAGTAAATAAGGGAAACCACAAATCGGCCCCATAATCCCCCTTCACACGCCTATCAACTTAAGGAAACAAAGAAATAAGGCAACTCAAGGAATATTACAACTCGATGACAACTTGCAACCTTGGAACACAAGGTTCCTACTTCACACGCCTAAATGGAACGAAATAAGGCAACTGAATTTCGCCCTTTATTTCTTGAATTTTAAAGACTTAATTAAAATAACTAAGACTCTAGTAATGGTGTCATTTTCATGCTTCATCCATGGACTCATCGTCCCACTTGAGAAATGACACAAATGAGGAGTTTGAATTTAACTTGAACCCGAACACTTCAAGGACTAAACAAATTGGATCATTTGGAGCTTGACCTTCTTGACCTTGACCTTGACTTGTATCACCTAGACTCATCTTCGGCATATGCAATCTCATTATCATCACTTTCACATTCTTCCTCCTTTTCACACACAATGTTATACGTTCTTTCTTCCTCCTCTATTTCCATGTATTGTCTCATCGTTAAGGTCTTCCTAGATGGACAATTACTAGCAATGCGACCCCTCCCTTGACACTTAAAACACTTTCGAGTTTCCTCCCATTTTCTTTAGGAATCACCAATTTAGGACGGTCTCCCTTTTGTTCCCCCTTAGAAGGATTATCTTTTTCTCAAAGGTTTTAGAAGAGTTAGAAGAAGAAGAAGGGACGAAAGAAGAAGAAGAAGAAGCTGGTTTTATTATGGCGAATTTTCCCCCATATGGTTTCTTTTCCTCTAATTCATGCCTTTCAAATTTTAAAGCCAATCGACACACATCATCAAAAGTACTATAATTCGACACATCGACCTTTCTAGCAATAGATTTATTAAGTCCATTAACAAACCTAGCAATTTTCTCTTGTTCGAGCCTCCTCGACATCACAAATCGAAGCCCAACTTGTCAAATTCAACCATATAATCATGCACACTCGACACATCTTGAGTCAAAGAATTCTTTCTCATGTATTGTCGTTGAATAAAATCACTTGGAACAAACTTCTCATGCAATTTCCTTTTAAGCTTAGTCCCGACTTTTAGCTTAGGTTTCCCAGTCTCGCCCTTTTTGCCTTTAGACTTTCTAACCAAATTCCAGCATACTTAGTTAGTCTAATGGTGGCAATTTTAAAAACGTTTCTCATCATCAAGCCCCTTATAATCACAAATTTTCTCAAGTTGACGAATCCATTCAAGTAAATCCTCGGGACTAGAATCACCGGTAAAGTCATCTAGTTTAATCCCCCCTATCATTATCATAAGTTGGTTTAACAATTTTAACCTCTTCAACATCGATTCATAGTCGATGTGATTAGGGTCGTTTTTATTGTTCACTTTACCCGCAAGAATGTTATGAGCTACTTGTTAATCTTTCCCTTTTTTCCTTTTCCTCATTTTGAGTGTTAAAGAGTTTCTCAATAAGGGCTTTTAGTTCGGCCAATTCCGACATTATTACTCGAATTAAGATGCTACGTCACGAAGAAATAGCAAGCCACAACCACACACAAATCCCCAACAAAGGATCGACAAAGTAGAAGCACTTACCAATGAAAGAAGAATCCCTTCTATCCTCACCCTCTGGAAAAATCGATACCAAGCTGATATGATTGCACGTCCAAGTTGAAGAGCAACCAAGGAAATCCGAGCAAAGGTTCGAATTTGAAGAAGTAATGAAGTCGAAATTTATGTTCTAAGTCACTTGGATATGATAATTAAAATAATCACTCCTGAATATTTTAATTAACTCTTAATCTCACTTACACCACTCCCGGAATAAAGTAGATTAAACACTAAGTAAATAATCACTCCACGAAAATTACTCGATAGTCGGAAGTAATTGATCACACAATTAAATTCAATAACAAAGTTTTTAGATAAATCTCACATGCCTTGAATGATAGCATGGAACTATTATTTATAATAGAAATAACTTGTCCTCAAGGACCAAGCAAGGCCGAAAATCGGCCATAAGAATTAAGGAAACATTCCTTAATTCCCTACATCTTAATCCCTTGATTCTAGGAGAGAATAAAGGAGTAAATAAGGAAACCACAAATCGGCCCGATAATCCCCCTTCACACACCTATCAACTTAAGGAAACAAAGAAATAAGGCAACTCGAGGAATATTACAACTCAATGACAACTTGCAACCTTGGAACACAAGGTTCCTACTTCCCACGCCTAAATGGAGCGAAATAAGGCAGCCGAATTTCGCCCTTTATTTGCTGAATTTTAAAGACTTAATTAAAATAACTAAGACTCTAGAAATGGTGTCATTTTCATGCTTCATCCATGGACTCATCGTCCCACTTGAGAAATGACACAAATGAGGAGTTTGAATTTAACTTGAACCCGAACATTTCAAGGACTAAACAAATTGGATCATTTGGAGCTTGACCTTCTTGACCTTGACCTTGACCTGTATCAGCTAATTGCATCAAATGAAAGTCAAATGACGTCAAATTGAGCTAATTGAATCAAATGAAACTCAAATGCATTCAACAAAGCTAATTGAATCAAAGAAAGTTCAAATGCATTCAACTTAGCTAATTGAATCAATTGAAACTCAAATGCATTCAACAAAGCTAATTGAATCAAATTAAAGTGAAATGAAGTCAAACAAAGCAAATTGAATCAAATGAAAGTCAAATGAAGTCAACCAAAGTTAATTGAATCAAATGAAAGTCAAATGAAGTTAAACATAGCTAATAGAATCAAATGAAACTCAAATGTATTAAACAAAGCTAATTGATTCAAATAAAACATGAATGCATTCAACAAAGCTAATTGAATCAAATGAAACTCAAATGCATTCAACAAAGCTAATTGAATCAAATAAATCTCAAATGCATTCAACAAAGCTTATTGAATCAAATTAAAGTCGAAATGAAGTCAAACAAAACCTATTGAAGAAAATGAAACTCAAATGCATTCGGTAAAGCTAAATGAATTAAATGAAACTCAAATGCATTCAACAAAGCTAATTGAATCAAATTAAAGTAAAATGAAGTCGAAACAAAGCTAATTGAATTAAATGAAAGTTAAATAAAATCAAACATAGCTAATAGAATCAAATGAAACTCAAATCCATTAAACAAAGCTAATTGAATCAAATGAAACTCAAATGCATTAAACAAAGCTTATTGAATCAAATTAAAGTCAAATAAAGTCAATCAATGCTAATTGTATCAAATGAAAGTCAAATGACGTCAAATAGAGCTAATTGAATCAAATGAAACTCAAATGCATTCAACAAAGCTAATTGATTCAAATTAAAGTAAAATAAAGTCAAACAAAACTTATTGAAGAAAATGAAGCTCAAATGCATTCAGTAAAGCTAAATGAATTAAATGAAACTCAAATGCATTCAACAAAGCTCATTGAATCAAATTAAAGTAAAATGAAGTCGAAACAAAGCTAATTGAATTAAATGAAAGTTAAATAAAATCAAACATAGCTAATAGAATCAAATGAAACTCAAATGCATTAAACAAAGCTAATTGAATCAAATGAAACTCAAATGCATTAAGCAAAGCTTATTGAATCAAATTAAAGTCAAATAAAGTCAATCAAAGCTAATTGTATCAAATGAATGTCAAATGACGTCAAATAGAGCTAATTGAATCAAATGAAACTCAAATGCATTCAACAAAGCTAATTGAATCAAAGAAAATTCAGATGCATTCAACTTAGCTAATTGATACAATTGAAACTCAATTGCATTCAACAAAGCTAATTCAATCAAATTAAAGTGAAATGAAGTCAAACAAAGCTAATTGAATCAAATGAAACATGAATGCATTCAACAAAGCTAATTGAATCAAATGAAACTCAAATGCATTCAACAAAGCTAATTGAATTAAATAAATTTCAAATGCATTCAACAAAGCTTATTGAATCAAATTAAAGTCAAATGAAGTCGAAACATAGCGAAATAGAATCAAATGAAACTCAAATGTATTCAACAAAGTTAATTGAGTCAAATGAAACTCAAATGCATTCTATAGAGCTAATTGAATCAAATTAAATTCAAATGAAATCAAACAAAGTTAATTGAATCAAATGAAAGTCAAATAAATTTAAACATAGCTAATAGAATCAAATGAAACTCAAATGTATTCAACAAAGCTAATTGATTCAAATGAAACTTGAATGCATTCAACAAAGCTAATTGAATCAAATGAAACTCAAATGCATTCAACAAAGCTAATTGAATCAAGTAAATCTCAAATGCATTCAACAAAGCTAATTGAATTGATATGATTACACGTCCAAAGTGAATGAGCAATCAAGAATCTCGAGCAAAGGTTCGAACTTGATGAATTAAATAAGTCCGAAAATTATGATTAAGTCACCGGATATGATAATTAAAATAATCACTCCTGAATATTTTAATTAACTCTTAATCTCACTTACACCACTCCCGGAATAAAGTAGATTAAACACTAAGTAAATAATCACTCCCGAAAATGAACTTAATGGGCGAAAGTAATTGATCACACAATTAAATTCAATAACAAAGTTTTAGGTAAATCTCACATGCCCTTGATGATAGCATGGAATTATTATTTATAATAATAAAAATAAACTTGTCCTCCAAGGACCAAGTAAGGGCCGAAAATCGGCCATAAGAATTAAGGAAACATTCCTTAATTCCTTACATCTTAATCCCTTGATTCTAGGAGAGAATAAAGGAGTAAATAAGGAAACAACCAAATCAGCCCCCAATCCCCCTTCACACGCCTAAATACATAAGGAAACCAAGAAATAAGGAAAGTATTACAACTCAATGACAACTTGCAAACTTGGAGCACAAGGACCAAATCACACGCCTAATGACACGCCTATCTTGGTCGAAATATCACAAGATATTTTTCGGACCTTATTTGCTGAAAATTAAAGACTTAATTAAAATAACTAAGACTCTAGAAATGGTGTCACCTTGAAGCTTCATCAATGGAATCATCGTTCCACTTAAGAAATGACACAAATGAGGAGTTTGAATTTAACTTGAACCCGAACACTTCAGGACTAAACAAATCGGATCATTTGTAGCTTGACCTTGACCTTGACTTGTATCATTCTCCCCCTCTTCAAAAGAATTTGTCCTCAAATTTTCATCATCTAAATAAGGACTAAGATCACCAACATTGAAGGTTGCACTCACACCTCCATAATCACTTGGAAGCTCGATCTTATAAGCACTTTCATTAATCACATCAATAACTTTGAATGGACCATCGGCTCTAGGCATAAGCTTGTTCTTCCTTCTACTTGGAAACCGTTCTTTCCTCAAATGAATCCAAACCAAGTCGCCAATCTGAAATTTCGGTTGTCTTCTATGCTTGTTGGCCGTTCTTTGTATTGAGTATTCATCTTCTCAATTCGTGCTTTCACTTGCTCACAAGTCTTCTTAAAGGCTTCCAACCTCTTCTTTGAATCAACATGAATTTCAGATTTAGTTAGTGACACAAAATCAATAGGAAGGAAAGGATTGATACCATAGACCACCTCAAATGGAGACTTAGAAGTAGTAGAAGAATGAGCTCGATTATAAGCAAACTCGGCGTGAGCTAGCTTTATATCCCAATCCTTTTGTGTCTTACTCACCGAGCCACGCAACAAAGCTCCAAGAGTTCCATTAGTTACTTCGGTTTGGCCATCGGTTTGAGGATGATGACTTGTGCTAAAGAGTAACTTAGTCCCCACCATCTTCCATAAGCTCCTCCAAAAGTGACTAAGGAACTTTGTATCACGATCACTAACAATACTTCTAGGAATACCATGCAATCGAATAATCTCTTTGAAGTACAAATCCGCCACATGCAAAGCATCATCAGTTTTATGCATAGGAACAAAATGAGCCATTTTCGAAAATCGATCCACCACCACCATAATTGCGTCCTTCCCCCTTTGAGTTCTTGGTAATCCTACAATGAAATCCATGCTCACACTATACCAAGGTGTATCGGTACGGGTAATGAAGTATAAAGGCCTTTATGGAAAGTACTCTTCGACCTTTGACAAGTAGCACACTTACTTAACCACCATATGAACATCCCTCATCATGTTAGGCCAATAAAAACTCTCATTCAAAGTGTCTAATGTCTTTTGCACGCCAAAATGACCAGCCACCCCACCACTATGGACTTCTCTCACAAGCAACTCCCTCACGCCACTCTTAGGAATGCATAGCTTGTTTCCCTTAAACAAAAATCCCTCTTGTAACACAAACAAAACCATTAGGGCTCTTAAAAGACTCATGAAAATCATCATCACCATCATATAAATCCTTTAAGTGTTCAAACCCCAACACCCTTGCATCAACCATGGCTAAAAGATAAGAACGCCTTGAAAGGGCATCCGCAACAATATTATTCTTACCTTCCTTGTACTTAGACGAAAAAGTGAAGGTTTGTAGGAATTCAACCCACTTAGCATGCCTATGGTTGAGCTTTTTCTTTGTCCATGGATGTATTTGAGTGCTTCATGATCCGAATGAAGAATGAAAGGCTTGGGCCTCAAGTAATGAGACCAATGATCCAAGGCTCTCACAATTGCATAGAATTCACGATCATAGTTGGAGTAGTTGAGTTTGGGCGCCACTTAACTTCTCACTAAAGTAGGCAATGGGCCTCCTTTCTTGAAGCAAAACCGCCCCAACTCCAAGTCCACTAGCATCACATTCAACTTCGAACAACTTGTTGAAATCCGTGAGGCAAGGATAGGAGCGTTGCAAAGCAGCTCTTTGACTTCATCAAACGCCTTTTGAGCATGAGAGTTCCATGAAAACTCCCCTTTCTTCATCAAATCCGTGATTGGTGCCATGATGGTTGAGAAATTTCGGATGAATCTTCTATAAAAGGAAGCTAGACCATGAAAGCTTCGGCATTCATGAGCATTTGTAGGCGCCAACCATGAAGACATGGCCTTGACTTTTTCAGGATCCACATGAACTCCATCCCTAGACACAATGTAACCAAGAAAAGCAATACTAGGAACAAGAAAATCACACTTTTCCATTTTTCCATACAACTTTTGCTTTCTTAATTTTTCAAATAAAGCTCTCAAGTGAAGTAAATGAGACTCAACACTAGTACTATATACAAGAATATCATGTAGATAGACAACAATAAACTTGTTAAGAAAGGGACGTAGTACCTCGTTCATAAGCCTCATAAAAGAACTAGGAGCATTGCAAAGACCAAAGGGCATCACCATCCACTCATATAGACCTTGTTTGGTCTTGAAAGCGGTTTTCCATTCATCTCCTTCACGAATTCTAATTTGATGATAGCCACTCCTCAAGTCAATCTTCGAAAAAATCGAAGCTCCATGTAACTCATCAAGCATGTCCTCCAATCTAGGCATAGGAAAACGATACTTGATTGTAATATTGTTGACGGCTCTACTATCAATGCACATCCTCCAAGTACCATCTTTCTTAGGAACAAGCAAAGCGGGAACGGCACATGGACTCATGCTTTCTCTTACATAGCCTCGGTCAATCAACTCTTCAATTTGTTTTTGTAGCTCCTTAGAAGCTACGGGATCACATCTATATGCCGGCTTATTTGGCAAAGGTGCGCCCGGCACAAGATCAATAGCATGCTCAATGCCTCTCAATGGTGGCAAACCTTGAGGCAATTCCTCCGGAAACACATCACAAAACTCGTCCAATAGTGCTTTGCAAGTTTCGGATTTCTAGAAGAAACATCGTTAGTTAAAGCAAGTTTAATACATAAAGCATAACAATGTCCTTCCAACTCTACCTCTTTCTCGAATTCTTTGGCCGAAAGAAACAAGTTTTGTTTCCTTTCAACCACCTTCTTGGGTGCCATGGAACTAGGAGACAAAGGAACCAACCGAATCCTTTTAGAACCCATCAAAACCGTGTACACATTGGTTTCCCCTTCATGAACAACTTTTCGATCATATTGCGAAGGTCTACCAAGAAGAAGATGACAAGCACTCATGGGTAGAACATCACCCCACTAAATCCTTTGTAACCCCCAATAGAAAACGACACAAGAGCTTGTTTTTCACCAACAAACCGGTTTTGTCATCCAACCAAGTCAACTTATAAGGATGTGGGTGGTCTCTAACAATCAAATTCAACTTGGAAACCACATTAGAAGCAACCACATTCTGATATGATTACACGTCCAAAGTGAATGAGCAATCAAGAATCCCGAGCAAAGGTTCGAACTTGAAGAATTTAAAGAAGTCCGAAAATTATGATTAAGGCACCTAGGATATGATAATTAAAATAATCACTCCCGAATATTTTAATTAACTCTTAATCTCACTTACACCACTCCTCGGAATAAAGTAGATTAAACACTAAGTAAATAATCACTCCCGAAAATAAACTTAATGGACGAAAATAATTGATCACACAATTAAATTCAATAACAAAGTTTTTAGGTAAATCTCACATGCCTTTGATGATAGCATGGAACTATTATTTATAATAATAACAATAAACTTGTCCTCCAAGGACCAAGCAAGGGCCGAAAATCGGCCATAAGAATTAAGGAAACATTCCTTAACTCCTTACATCTTAATCCCTTGATTCTAGGAGAGAATAAAGGAGTAAATAAGGAAACAACCAAATCAGCCCCCAATCCCCCTTCACACGCCTAAATACATAAGGAAACCAAGAAATAAGGAAAGTATTACAACTCAATGACAACTTGCAAACTTGGAGCACAAGGACCAAATCACACGCCTAATGACACGCTTATCTTGGTCGAAATATCACAAGATATTTTCGGACCTTATTTGCGTAATTAAAATAACTAAGACTCGTCACCTTCAAGCTTCATCAATGGAATCATCGTCCCATTTAAGAAATGACACAAATGAGGAGTTTGAATTTAACTTGAACCCGAACACTTCAAGGACTAAACAAATCGGATCATTTGGAGCTTGACCTTGACCTTGACTTGTATCATTCTCCCCCTCTTCAAAAGAATTTGTCCTCAAATTTTCATCATCTAAATAAGGACTAAGATCACCAACATTGAAGGTTGCACTCACACCTCCATAATCACTTGGAAGCTCGATCTTATAAGCACTTTCATTAATCACATCAATAACTTTGAATGGACCATCAGCTCTAGGCATAAGCTTGTTCTTCCTTCTACTTGGAAACCGTTCTTTCCTCGAAATGAATCCAAACCAAGTCGCCAATCCGAAATTTCGGTTGCCTTCTATGCTTGTTGGCTCGTTCCTTGTATTGAGCATTCATCTTCTCAATTCGTGCTTTCACTTGCTCACAAGTCTTCTTAAAGGCTTCCAACCTCTTCTTAGAATCAACATGAATTTCAGATTTAGTTAGTGACACAAAATCAATAGGAAGGAAAGGATTGATACCATAGACCACCTCAAATGGAGACTTAGAAGTAGTAGAAGAATGAGCTCGATTATAAGCAAACTCGGCGTGAGCTAGCTTTATATCCCAATCCTTTTGTGTCTTATTCACCAAGCCACGCAACAAAGCTCCAAGAGTTCTATTAGTCACCTCAGTTTGACCATCCGTTTGAGGATGATGACTTGTGCTAAAGAGTAACTTAGTTCCCACCATCTTCCATAAGCTCCTCCAAAAGTGACTAAGGAACTTTGTATCACGATCACTAACAATACTTCTAGGAATACCATGCAAACGAATGATTTCCACCGAAGTACAAATCCGCCACATGCAAAGCATCATCAGTTTTATGCATAGGAACAAAGTGAGCCATTTTCGAAAAATGATCCACCACCACCATAATTACATCTTTTCCCCTTTGAGTTCTTGGTAATCCAACAATAAAATCCATGCTCACACTATCCCAAGGTGTATCAGGTATGGGTAATGGAGTATAAAGGCCTTTATGGAAAGTACTCTTCGACCTTTGACAAGTAGCACACTTACTAACCACCATATGAACATCCCTTATCATGTTGGGCCAATAAAAACTCTCATTCAAAGTATCTAAGGTCTTTTGCACGCCAAAATGACCAGCCACCCCACCACTATGGACTTCTCTCACAAGCAACTCCCTCACGCCACTCTTAGGAATGCATAGTTTGTTCCCCTTGAACAAAAAACCTTCTTGTAACACAAACAATCCACTAGGATTCTTAAAGGACTCACGAAAATCATCATCATCAACATATAAATCCTTTAAGTGTTCAAATCCCAACACCCTTGCATCAACCATGGCCAAAAGATAGGAACGCCTAGAAAGGGCATCCGCAACAATGTTACTCTTACCTTCCTTGTACTTAGACGAGAATGTGAAAGCTTGTAGGAATTCAACCCACTTGGCATGTCTATGGTTGAGCTTTTGTTGTCCATGGATGTATTTGAGTGCTTCATGATCCGAATGAAGAATGAAAGGCTTGGGCCTCAAGTAATGAGACCAATGATCCAAGGCTCTCACAATTGCATAGAATTCACGATCATAGTTGGAGTAGTTGAGTTTGGCGCCACTTAACTTCTCACTAAAGTAGGCAATGGGCCTCCTTTCTTGAAGCAAAAACGACCCCAACACCAAGTCCACTAGCATCACATTCAACCTCGAACAACTTGTTGAAATCCGGCAAGGCAAGGATAGGAGCGTTGCAAAGTAGCTCCTTGACTTCATCAAACGCCTTTTGAGCATGAGAGTTCCATGAAAACTCCCCTTTCTTCATCAAATCCGTGATTGGTGCCATGATAGTTGAGAAATTTCGGATGAATCTTCTATAAAAGGAAGCTAGACCATGAAAGCTTCGGCATTCATGAGCACTTGTAGGCGCCAACCATGATGACATGGCCTTGACTTTTTCCGGATCCACATGAACTCCATCCCTAGACACAATGTAACCAAGAAAAGCAATACTAGGAACAAGAAAATCACACTTTTCCATTTTTCCATACAACTTTTGCTCTCTTAATTTTTCGAATAAAGCTCTCAAGTGAAGTAAATGAGACTCAACACTAGTACTATATACAAGAATATCATCTAGATAGACAACAATAAACTTGTTAAGAAAGGGACGTAGTACCTCGTTCATAAGCCTCATAAAAGAACTAGGAGCATTGCAAAGACCAAAGGGCATCACCATCCACTCATATAGACCTTGTTTGGTCTTGAAAGCGGTTTTCCATTCATCTCCTTCCCGAATTCTCATTTGATGATAACCACTCCTCAAATCAATCTTCGAAAAAAACGAAGCTCCATGTAGCTCATCAAGCATGTCCTCTAATCTAGGCATAGGAAAACGATACTTGATTGTTATGTTGTTGACGGCTCTACTATCAATACACATCCTCCAAGTACCATCTTTCTTAGGAACAAGCAAAGCGGGAACGGTACATGGACTCATGCTTTCTCTTACATAGCCTCGGTCAATCAACTCTTCAATTTGCTTTTGTAGCTCCTTAGAAGCTACGGGATCACATCTATATGCCGGCTTATTTGGCAAAGGTGCGCCCGGTACAAGATCAATGACATGCTCAATGCCTCTCAATGGTGGTAATCCTTGAGGCAATTCCTCCCGGAAAAACATCACAAAATTCGTCCAATAGAGCCGCAAGTTTCGGATTACTAGAAGAAACATCATTAGTCAAAGCAAGTTTAACACATAAAGCATAACAATGTCCTTCCAATTCTACCTCTTTCTCGAATTCTTTGGCCGAAAGAAACAAGTTTTGTTTCGTTTCAACCACCTTCTTGGGTGCTATGGAACTAGGGGACAAAGGAACCAACCGAATCTTTTTAGAACCCATCAAAACCGTGTACACATTGGTTTCGCCTTCATGAACAACTTTTCGATCATATTGCCAAGGTCTACCAAGAAGAAGATGACAAGCACTCATAGGTAGAACATCACCCCACAATTCATCCTTGTAACCCCCAATAGAAAACGAAACAAGTGCTTGCTTTTTCACCAACAAACCAGTTTTATCATCCAACCAACTCAACTTATAAGGATGTGGATGATCTCTAACAATCAAGTTCAACTTAGAAACCACATTAGAAGCAACCACATTAGTGCATGAACCACTATCAATAATCACATTACATGTAAATTCACCAATTCGACATCTAGTGTGAAACAAGTTTTCTCTTTGATCATGGTTAGGAGAATGATCAACATGCAAAGTTCTCCTAATAACCCTAAGCATCCTAGACTCATCTTCGGCATATGCAATCTCATTATCAACACTTTCACATTCCTCCTCTTCATACACATAGTCATAAGTTCTCTCCTCCTCTTCTATGGTCATGTATTGTCTCAAAGTTAGGGTTTTCTAGATGGACAACTACTAGCAATATGACCCCTTCCTTGACACTTAAAACACTTTCGGGTTTCTTCCCACTTTTCTTTAGAAATCACCAACTTAGGTCGTTCTCCCTTTGGTTCCCCTTTAGAAGGATTATCTTTCTTTTCAAAGGGTTTAGAAGAATTAGAAGAAGAAGGGACGAAAGAAGAAGAAGAATTGGGTTTATTATGCCCGAATTTCCCCCCATATGATTTCTTTTCATCCAATTCATGCCTTTCAAATTTTAAAGCTAATCGACATACATCATCAAAAGTGCTATAATTCGACACATCAACCTTTCTAGCAATAGATTTATTAAGTCCATTAACAAACCTAGCAATTTTTTCTTGTTCGACTTCATCAACATCACAAATCAAACATAACTTGTCAAATTCAACCATATAATCATGTACACTTGACACATCTTGAGTCAAAGAATTCTTTCTCATATATTGCCTTTGAAGAAAATCACATGGAACAAACTTCTCATGCAATTTCCTTTTAAGCTTAGTCCAACTTTTAAGCTTAGGTTTCCCAAGTCTCGCCCTTTTTGCCTTTAGACTCTCTAACCAAATTCCAAAGATACTTAGTTAGTCTAATGGTGGCAATTTTAAAACGTTTCTCATCATCAAATCCCTTATAATCACAAATTTTCTCAAGTTGACGAATCCATTCAAGTAAATCCTCGGGACTAGAATCACCGGTAAAATCATCTAGTTTAATCCCCTATCATTATCATAAGTCGGTTTAACAATTTTAACCTCCTCAATGTCGATTCATAGTCAATGTGATTAGGATCGTTTTTATTGTTCACTTTACCCGCAAGAATGTTATGAGCTACTGTTAATCTTGCCGTTTTCTCCTTTTCCTCTAATTGAGTGTTATGAATTTTCTCAATAAGAGCTTTTATTTCAGCAAATTCAGACATTATAACTCAAATAGCAAGCCACAACCACACAAAACCCCAACAAAGGATCGAACAAAGTAGAAGCACTTACCAATGAAAGGAGAATCCCTTCTATCCTCACCCTCCGGAAAAATCGATACCAACCGATATGATTACACGTCCAAAGTGAATGAGCAATCAAGAATCCCGAGCGAAGGTTCGAACTTGAAGAATTTAAAGAAGTCCGAAAATTATGATTAAGGCACCGGATATGATAATTAAAATAATCACTCCTCGAATATTTTAATTAACTCTTAATCTCACTTACACCACTCCCGGAATAAAGTAGATTAAACACTAAGTAAATAATCACTCCCGAAAATAAACTTAATGGACGAAAATAATTGATCACACAATTAAATTCAATAATAAAGTTTTTAGGTAAATCTCACATGCCTTTGATGATAGCATGGAACTATTATTTATAATAATAACAATAAACTTGTCCTCCAAGGACCAAGCAAGGGCCGAAAATCAGCCATAAGAATTAAGGAAACATTCCTTAACTCCTTACATCTTAATCCCTTGATTCTAGGAGAGAATAAAGGAGTAAATAAGGAAACAACCAAATCAGCCCCCAATCCCCCTTCACACGCCTAAATACATAAGGAAACCAAGAAATAAGGAAAGTATTACAACTCAATGACAACTTGCAAACTTAGAGCACAAGGACCAAATCACACGCCTAATGACACGCCTATCTTGGTCGAAATATCACAAGATATTTTCGGACCTTATTTGCGTAATTAAAATAACTAAGACTCGTCACCTTCAAGCTTCATCAATGGAATCATCGTCCCATTTAAGAAATGACACAAATGAGGAGTTTGAATTTAACTTGAACCCGAACACTTCAAGGACTAAACAAATCGGATCATTTGGAGCTTGACCTTGACCTTGACTTGTATCACATTCGTGCATGAACCACTATCAATAATCACGTTACATGTAAATTCACCAATTCGACATCTAGTGTGAAACAAATTTTCTCTTTGATCATGGTTAGGAGAATGATCAACATGCAAAGTTCTCCTAATAACCCCAAGCATCCTAGACTCATCTTCGGCATATGCAATCTCATTGTCATCACTTTCGCATTCTTCCTCTTTCTCGCACCTAATGTCATACATTCTCTCCTCCTCTTCTATGGTTATGTATTGTCTCATAGTCAAGGTTTTTCTAGATGGACAATTACAAGCAATGTGACCCCTCCCTTGACATTTAAAACACTTCCGAGTTTCCTCCCACTATTCCTTAGAAATCACCACTTTAGGTCGTTCCCCCTTTTGTTCCCCCTTAGAAGGATTATCTTTCTTTTCAAAGGGTTTAGAAGAATTAGAAGAAGAAGGGACGAAAGAAGACGAAGAATTGGTTTTATTAGGGCCGAATTTTCCCCCATATGATTTCTTTTCATCCAATTCATGCCTTTCAAATTTTAAAGCCAATCGACACACATCATCAAAAGTGCTATAATTCGACACATCAACCTTTCTAGCAATAGATTTATTAAGTCCATTAACAAACCTAGCAATTTTCTCTTGTTCGACTTCATCAACATCACAAATCAAACATAACTTGTCAAATTCAACCATATAATCATGCACACTTGCCACATCTTGAGTCAAAGAGTTCTTTCTCATGTATTGCCTTTGAATAAAGTCACTAGGAACAAACTTTTCATGCAATTTCCTCTTAAGCTTAGTCCAACTTTTAAGCTTAGGTTTCCCAAGTCTCGCCCTTTTTGCCTTTAGACTCTCTAACCAAATTCCAGCATACTTAGTTAGTCTAATGGTGGCAATTTTAAAACGTTTCTCATCATCAAATCCCTTATAATCACAAATTTTCTCAAGTTGACGAATCCATTCAAGTAAATCCTCAGGACTAGAATCACCAGTAAAGTCATCTAGTTTAATCCCCCTATCATTATCATAAGTCGGTTTAACCACGTGAACCTCTTCAACATCAGATTCATAGTCAATGTGATTAGGGCTGTTTTTATTGTTCACTTTACCCGCAAGAATATCATGAGCTACTGTTAATTTTTCCGTTTTCTCCTTTTCCTCAGTTAAAGTGTTATGGAGTTTCTCAATAAGAGCTTTTATTTCAGCCAATTTCGACATTATAACTCAAATAAGATGCTACGTCACGGAAGAAATAGCAAGCCACAACCACACAAAACCCCAATTAAGGATCGAACAAAGTAGAAGCACTTACCAATGAAAGAAGAATCCCTTCTATCCTCACCCTCCCTGGAAAAATCGATACCAACCGATATGATTACACGTCCAAAGTGAATGAGCAATCAAGAATCACGAGCAAAGGTTCGAACTTGATGAATTAAATAAGTCCGAAAATTATGATTAAGTCACCGGATATGATAATTAAAATAATCACTCCTCGAATATTTTAATTAACTCTTAATCTCACTTACACCACTCTCGGAATAAAGTAGATTAAACACTAAGTAAATAATCACTCTCGAAAATGAACTTAATGGGCGAAAGTAATTGATCACACAATTAAATTCAATAACAAAGTTTTAGGTAAATCTCACATGCCCTTGATGATAGCATGGAACTATTATTTATAATAATAAAAATAAACTTGTCCTCCAAGGACCAAGTAAGGGCCGAAAATCAGCCATAAGAATTAAGGAAACATTCCTTAATTCCTTACATCTTAATCCCTTGATTCTAGGAGAGAATAAAGGAGTAAATAAGGAAACAACCAAATCAGCCCCCAATCCCCCTTCACACGCCTAAATACATAAGGAAATCAAGAAATAAGGAAAGTATTACAACTCAATGACAACTTGCAAACTTGGAGCACAAGGACCAAATCACACGCCTAATGACACGCCTATCTTGGTCGAAATATCACAAGATATTTTTCGGACCTTATTTGCTGAAAATTAAAGACTTAATTAAAATAACTAAGACTCTAGAAATGGTGTCACCTTCAAGCTTCATCAATGGAATCATCGTTCCACTTAAGAAATGACACAAATGAGGAGTTTGAATTTAACTTGAACCCGAACACTTCAAGGACTAAACAAATCGGATCATTTGTAGCTTGACCTTGACCTTGACTTGTATCATGAATCAAATGAAACTCAAATGCATTTAGTATAGCTAATTGAATCAAAATGAAAATCAAATGCATTCAACAATGCTAATTGAATCAAATTGAAGTAAAATGAAGTCAAACAAAGCTAATTGAATCAAATTCAAGTCAAACATAGCTAAATGAATCAAATGAAAATCAAATGCATTCAACAAAGCTAATTGAATCAAATGAAACTCAAATGCATTCAACAAAGCTAATTGATTCAAATTAAAGTCAAATAAAGTCAAACCAAACTAATTGAATCAAATGAAACTCAAATGCATTCAATAAAGCTAATTGAATCAAAATGAAAATCAAATGCATTCAACAATGCTAATTGAATCAAATTGAAGTAAAATGAAGTCAAACGAAGCTAATTGAATCAAATTAAAGTCAAATGAAGTCAAACAAAGGTAATTAAATCAAATGAAAGTCAAATAAAATCAAACATAGCTAAATGAAAATCAAATGCATTGAACAAAGCTAATTGATTCAAATGAAACTCAAATGCATTCAACAAAGCTAATTCATTCAAATTAAAGTCAAATAAAGTCAAACAAAACTTATTGAATCAAATGAAACTCAAATGCATTCAATAAAGCTAATTGAATCAAAATGAAAATCAAAGGCATTCAACAATGCTAATTGAATCAAACTGAAGTAAAATGAAGTCAAACAAAGCTAATTGAATCAAATTCAAGTCAAATGAAGTCAAACAAAGGTAATTAGATCAAATGAAAGTCAAATAAAATCAAACATAGCTAAATGAATCAAATGAAAATCAAATGCATTGAACAAAGCTAATTGATTCAAATGAAACTCAAATGCATTCAACAAAGCTAATTCATTCAAATTAAAGTCAAATAAAGTCAAACAAAACTTATTGAATCAAATGAAACTCAAATGCATTCAATAAAGCTAATTGAATCAAAATGAAAATCAAAGGCATTCAACAATGCTAATTGAATCAAACTGAAGTAAAATGAAGTCAAACAAAGCTAATTGAATCAAATTCAAGTCAAATGAAGTCAAACAAAGGTAATTAGATCAAATGAAAGTCAAATAAAATCAAACATAGCTAAATGAATCAAATGAAAATCAAATGCATTGAACAAAGCTAATTGATTCAAATGAAACTCAAATGCATTCAACAAAGCTAATTCATTCAAATTAAAGTCAAATAAAGTCAAACAAAACTTATTGAATCAAATGAAACTCAAATGCATTCAATAAAGCTAATTGAATCAAAATGAAAATCAAAGGCATTCAACAATGCTAATTGAATCAAACTGAAGTAAAATGAAGTCAAACAAAGCTAATTGAATCAAATTCAAGTCAAATGAAGTCAAACAAAGGTAATTAGATCAAATGAAAGTCAAATAAAATCAAACATAGCTAAATGAATCAAATGAAAATCAAATGCATTCAACAAAGCTAATTGATTCAAATAAAACTCAAATGCATTCAACAAAGCTAATTGATTCAAATTAAAGTAAAATGAAGTCATAAAAACTTATTGAACAAAATGAAACTCAAATGCATTGAGTAAAGCTAATTGAATTAAATGAAACTCAAATGCATTCAACAAAGCTAATTGAATTAAATTAAAGTAAAATGAAGTCAAACAAAGCTAATAGAATCAAATGAAACTCAAATGTATTCAACTAAGCTAATTGAGTCAAATAAAACTCAAATGCATTCAACAAAGCTAATTGAATTAAATTAAAGTCAAATGAAGTCAAACAAAGCTAATTGAATCAAATTAAAGTTAAAGGAAGTCAAACCAAGCTAATTGAATCAAAGGAAAGTCAAATAAAGTCAAATATAGCTAATAGAATCAAATGAAACTCAAATGCATTCAACAAAGCTAATTGAATCAAATGAAACTCAAATGCATTAAACAAAGCTAGTTGAATCAAATTAAAGTGAAATAAAGTCAATCAAAGCTAATTGCATCAAATGAAAGTCAAATGACGTCAAATTGAGCTAATTGAATCAAATGAAACTCAAATGCATTCAACAAAGCTAATTGAATCAAAGAAAGTTCAAATGCATTCAACTTAGCTAATTGAATCAATTGACACTCAAATGCATTCAACAAAGCTAATTGAATCAAATTAAAGTGAAATGAAGTCAAACAAAGCAAATTGAATCAAATGAAAGTCAATGAAACAAAGTTAATTGAATCAAATGAAAGTCAAATGAAGTTAAACATAGCTAATAGAATCAAATGAAACTCAAATGTATTAAACAAAGCTAATTGATTCAAATAAAACATGAATGCATTCAACAAAGCTAATTGAATCAAATGAAACTCAAATGCATTCAACAAAGCTAATTGAATCAAATAAATCTCAAATGCTTTCAACAAAGCTTATTGAATCAAATTAAAGTCAAATGAAGTCAAAAAAACTATTCAAAAAAAGAAACTCAAAAATGCATTCAGTAAAGCTAATTGAATCAAATGAAACTCAAATGCATTCAGCAAAGCTAATTGAATCAAATTAAAGTCAAATGAAGTCAAACAAAGCTAATTGAATCAAATGAAAGTTAAATAAAATCAAACATAGCTAAATGAATCAAATGAAAATCAAATGCATTCAACAAAGCTAATTGATTCAAATTAAAAATTCAAAAAAGCTAATTGATTCAAATTAAAGTAAAATAAAGTCAAACAAAACTTATTGAAGAAAAGGAAGCTCAAATGCATTCAGTAAAGCTAAATGAATTAAATGAAACTCAAATGCATTCAACAAAGCTAATTGAATCAAATTAAAGTAAAATGAAGTCAAACAAAGCTAATTGAATTAAATGAAAGTTAAATAAAATCAAACATAGCTAATAGAATCAAATGAAACTCAAATCCATTAAACAAAGCTAATTGAATCAAATGAAACTCAAATGCATTAAACAAAGCTTATTGAATCAAATTAAAGTCAAATAAAGTCAATCAATGCTAATTGTATCAAATGAAAGTCAAATGACGTCAAATAGAACTAATTGAATCAAATGAAACTCAAATGCATTCAACAAAGCTAATTGATTTAAATTAAAGTAAAATAAAGTCAAACAAAACTTATTGAAGAAAATGAAGCTCAAATGCATTCAGTAAATGATGTGATTCTTGAAACAAGAAACACGAAATTAGGCTCTTTTAATGTAGTTTAGTGGCTTTCTTTAACTTTCTTGATTAAAAGATAAGATCTTTAATGAAAATCAGTAGCAAGAAACAAGTATATTGGCGTATTTCGTCTCAATAACTCGTTTGGTAACCAGGATATGGAGAACTTAGGCGTATGTCGTCTCAAAGTTCAACTAGGGGTTTTTGGATTCTCTCCGGATTCGTTTGGATTCTCTCCTAAATCTGTAATTCACAAGAATTAACTTAAACATACTACTTTTTATTAATATGACCGAATGGTCTATTTATAGTGTACAAATAATCCTAAACGGAGTAGAACTATTAAAGCAAAGTAACCTAATCCTAGTAGAACTAGTAAAGCATAAAAGATAAACAAAAACATAACAAACTAAACTAACCTATCATCACAAGGTTGTGACTGATTTTTTTCACACGCCTAATGTGATTAGGACTCCTAACACAACTCAAACTCTAATAAAGTCTAATAAAGTCCTAATGCAATTGAAACTCTAAACAAACTATGAATTAAAACCCTAAATTACATAGAATTCTAACAGAACTAGAACTCTACATAACTAATACTTCTATTTCACATCAAACTCCCCTTCTTGAAAGAAACTTGTCCTCAAGTTTCGTCAGCCGGAAAACATGGGACGAGATCACTCGAAGTAAGAGTTGCACAAATACCATCACCAAGTAGAACTTTGAACGTTTCATACACAATTTGCTCAATGATTTCGAAAGGGCCTTCATCCATTGGTTCGTCGTACTTGTGATTGATATGCAGTTTTTGGGCGTTTAAAGACAACCAAACACGATCACCTTTGGCTAGCTTACTACCTTGTCGCAATTGGAGGTAAGTAGCTCGACGTTCCTTCTTGTTGTTAGCGGTGTCCAACAGCTCATGGTGGCAAGAAGCAAGACAAACATGCGAACCATGCTTAGGTGGTGGTTCCTCCATTACGGCAGCGGCAAAGATTGGGAGGCTTGGGACGCCTAGTTTGAGGAGGTAAAGACTGCAATATCATGCGTTTATCCCCCATTAAAACCGAATAAGCATTGGTTTTGCCATTATGCATCACATGCCTATCACTTTGCCAAGGACGGCCTAGTAATAAAGAGCATGCGATCATGGGCAAGGCATCACACCATAGTTGATCCATATATTCACCCACACTGAAGCCAACTAACGCTTGTTTACGCACCCAAACGCCATCATCATTCAACCAACTCGGTTTATATGGATGCGGATGCTTGCGAGTTTGCAAATTCAATGATTCACCAAAGACAAATCAAACACATTAGTACATGAGCCGCTATCTATGATAAAAGGACAAACTTTACCCTTGATGACACAATTCGAGTGAAAGAGATTGTTGCGTTGCTCATCTTCGCCTCATCATGGTCGGAAGTAAATAAAGATCGACGGATGAGCAAAGTAGGATGCTCATGTTCCGGAGCACAAATTGGTTGCTTCGACCAAAAGTCATCATCATCCATAGGAGGATCAGTTGAGGCCGAAGTAGAAGAGTGAGGTGCATGCATCTCTTGAGCCAAATAGCAAACTAACTCCTCACGTGTGGTGAGAGTAGTGTTGGGACAGTTGCGAGCAATATGACCGAGGCCTTGGCAACGAAAACATTGAGGTTTTTTTGCCTTTAACGTGGCACTAGGAGCAGTGGTAGATGTGGTGGAGGACTCGGTCTCCTTGGGCTTGTCACTCACCAAATAAGTCGTGGTTGGAGGAGAGCTCGACGAGGCATCCAACGAGGCAGCAGCGTTTTTAAACCACGAAGTCTTCTTAAATCGAGTGTCGTTTAGTTGGCGTTCAATTTTGGAAGCGAGGATGCAAACATCATCAAACGTGACATATTGCTGCAATTCAACCAAGTTGGCGATGGATTTGTTCAAACCGACAAGAAAACGAGCAATTTTTTGTTCATCCACTTCTTGAATGTCACACGCCATATGGAGTCGTTCAAATTCCTTAGTGTACTGCTTCGACACTCAAAGTGGCCTCGATGCAAGGAGTTAAGGCGCACAAAAAACTCCTGTTTGTAGGTACGGGGCACAAAACGTTTACGCATCTTAGCTTTGAGAGATGACCAGCAATCAATGGCGAGTTTGGCCTCGCGTGCACGTCTTGTACGCATAGAGTCATACCAAAGGGAAGCATACTTCGTGAGTTTGAGCACAGCATATGAAAAACGAGAGCCTTCACTCAAGTTCTTATGTTCAAAGTATCTATCCAACCGTCTTTCCCAGTCCAAATAGGATTCGGGGTCTAGGTCACCATCAAAAGAAGGCAAATCAGCCAAATTTACATCATCCTCACGCCTAGGTTGATGTAGAGGTGGTTTAGCAAAGTTTGCATCTCGTTCAATGGTTGTAACTTTCGTGGACATAGCAGCCATCCCGAGCAGCAAGTTGTTGGATGGCCTGTTGCCAAGTTTCGGGTTCATCAGGCATGGTGGAAGTTTAACGCGGCACAGAACTCGTTACGTATTAGAACGTTATGAAATTTTGACACAACAAACCTCCAGATGTTGTAAGTCCAACAAAACAAAAATCGTAGAATTCCGATTGCACACGCTCTGTCACGCGCCGTTTCAATCTAGCAGTGTCAAAGTGGCGACAGAAATTGGACGCAGATGTATTCGATGACTGCGACTTCGTTACTGAGTCAAATGCGCTCAAATTTTAACACAAGATAGATCTCTTTGTCAGCTTTCCAACGAACTAAGAAAATCTGAATTCCGACTTGAAACGAGTCCAAACGAACAGTTTTACCGGACTGACTGCAGAATTGACGCAAATCAGCAGATTTGAATCAACAAGAAAACGTAAGGTGGAGGCAGCAGCCACACCACTTGATGTGATTCTTGAAACAAGAAACACGAAATTAGGCTCTTTTAATGTAGTTTAGTGGCTTTCTTTAACTTTCTTGATTAAAAGATAAGATCTTTAATGAAAATCAGTAGCAAGAAACAAGTATATTGGCATATTTCGTCTCAATAACTCGTTTGCTAACCCGGATATGGAGAACTTAGGCGTATTTCGTCTCAAAGTTCAACTAGGGGTTTTTGGATTCTCTCCGGATTCGTTTGGATTCTCTCCTAAATCTGTAATTCACAAGAATTAACTTAAACATACTACTCTTTATTAATATGACCGAATGGTCTATTTATAGTGTACAAATAATCCTAAACGGATTAGAACTATTAAAGCAAAGTAACCTAATCCTAGTAGAACTAGTAAAGCATAAAAGATAAACAAAAACATAACAAACTAAACTAACCTATCATCACACGACTGTGACTGATTTTTTTCACACGCCTAATGTGATTAGGACTCCTAACACAACTCAAACTCTAATAAAGTCTAATAAAGTCCTAATGCAATTGAAACTCTAAACAAACTATGAATTAAAACCCTAAATTACATAGAATTCTAACAGAACTAGAACTCTACATAACTAATACTTCTATTTCACATCAGTAAAGCTAAATGAATTAAATGAAACTCAAATGCATTCAACAAAGCTAATTGAATCAAATTAAAGTAAAATGAAGTCAAACAAAGCTAATTGAATTAAATGAAAGTTAAATAAAATCAAACATAGCTAATAGAATCAAATGAAACTCAAATGCATTAAACAAAGCTAATTGAATCAAATGAAACTCAAATGCATTAAACAAAGCTTATTGAATCAAATTAAAGTCAATCAAAGCTAATTGTATCAAATGAAAGTCAAATGACGTCAAATAGAGCTAATTGAATCAAATGAAACTCAAATGCATTCAACAAAGCTAATTGAATCAAAGAAAATTCAGATGCATTCAACTTAGCTAATTGAAACAATTGAAACTCAAATGCATTCAACAAAGCTAATTGAATCAAATTAAAGTGAAATGAAGTCAAACAAAGCTAATTGAATCAAATGAAACATGAATGCATTCAACAAAGCTAATTGAATCAAATGAAACTCAAATGCATTCAACAAAGCTAATTAAATTAAATAAATTACAAATGCATTCAACAAAGCTTATTGAATCAAATTAAAGTCAAATGAAGTCAAACATAGCAAATAGAATCAAATGAAACTCAAATGTATTCAACAAAGTTAATTGAGTCAAATGAAACTCAAATGCATTCTATAGAGCTAATTGAATCAAATTAAAGTCAAATGAAATCAAACAAAGTTAATTGAATCAAATGAAAGTCAAATAAATTTAAACATAGCTAATAGAATCAAATGAAACTCAAATGTATTCAACAAAGCTAATTGATTCAAATGAAACTTGAATGCATTCAACAAAGCTAATTGAATCAAATGAAACTCAAATGCATTCAACAAAGCTAATTGAATCAAATAAATCTCAAATGCATTCAACAAAGCTAATTGAATCAAATGAAACTCAAATGCATTTAGTATAGCTAATTGAATCAAAATGAAAATCAAATGCATTCAACAATGCTAATTGAATCAAATTGAAGTAAAATGAAGTCAAACAAAGCTAATTGAATCAAATTCAAGTCAAATGAAGTCAAACAAAGCTAATTGAATCAAATGAAAGTCAAACATAGCTAAATGAATCAAATGAAAATCAATTGCATTCAACAAAGCTAATTGAATCAAATGAAACTCAAATGCATTCAACAAAGCTAATTGATTCAAATTAAAGTCAAATAAAGTCAAACCAAACTAATTGAATCAAATGAAACTCAAATGCATTCAATAAAGCTAATTGAATCAAAATGAAAATCAAATGCATTCAACAATGCTAATTGAATCAAATTGAAGTAAAATGAAGTCAAACAAAGCTAATTGAATCAAATTAAAGTCAAATGAAGTCAAACTTATGCAAGTCCAAGGTCCAAAAGAAAAGCCCATGCATTATATGACGAATTAGAACTATCAATGTTGATACTTATATTCCTAACAACCATAATTCGGTTAATTTGGCTCATTTCGTGGACTTTGATAGGTCTATCAACAAGTTCACATTCTGAACTTACAAAAAAAGTGGTCAAACACTTAATTTGGATAAGTTTTAGGCCGAAATCAAGTGTTGCATATCATGAATGAAGCCCAATCAAATTTTGCAACAACAACAAGAAGTGGGACATGAGTTGGACGTGTGAATGGAAGGCCCAAGTTATGTTTGGGTTTTATTTGCTTTTGTTGATAATTTAAGTTTGTAATAAACCATGAGATTACTCTTAAAGTAATCCATGATTAGGAGAGGGTTTTAGGGATGATAATAGGCATGTGATGCATCAGCTTAGGGTTTTTATTTTGCTGGTTTAACTCTTGTAACAGCTCATTTAATGGAGCTTAACAAGAGGCTTAAATCAAGGAGCTTTGTAACTCCTCTTTGCTGCTCCTTTTTGGACGTTTTTGTAGGTTTTTTTAAGTGTCTTATTGCTGCTCCTCTCTCTATATAAGGAGAGCAAATGATAATAAAAATCGGTTTTGAGTTTTGAAGTAAAAACCTTTGTGTTTTCAGTTTTAGCTTTGAGTTTGTCTCAAGTTTGAAACTAACCCTTATTACTTTGAGTGAGTCTTGAGTGATAAGATTAGGGGAGATTGAGTGAGTCTTGTCTCTGGCCTAAGATCCCAAATCATTGAGTTTGTCTTGTGATTTGGTCATTTATCTTAAAATCGTGAGTTACAAAGTGTTCTTGTGAGTGTTCTTGTTCTTGAGTTTTAAAACATCGTCCAACTCTTAGAAGGGTGTTTTTAGATTCACATCATTTGGTATCAGAGCTTTGGTCAAGAGAATCATCGGAAAAATCGAGTTTTGGGGAAGAAACGAAACTGCCAGAATTCAGCCAGTTTTTCATCCGACTTTGAAGGACGATTTCTCAACCTTCAGGAGTCCAAATTGGTTGATTCTTTTTTTGATTATGCATAACCTTTTGTCTAGAATACTCACAGAATTTTTCAGATTTTTGTGAATTTTTTAGATATTAAACTGGGCACGTTTTTCGCAACTGCGCCAAAACGGAGCAAATCTGGCACACAGAACTTCAAACAACGATTCCTCCTTCATCCGGAAAGCTTTTCAAGAGTTTCTTTTTTTGATTCCGCTTGAAATTTCCTGAAGTTTATTAATCTGTAAGCCTTTGAGAGTCTCAAGGCCATTTACAGTTTCGTTTTGTTGTTCAAGTTTACGGCAGTTTGCATATTGTAACTGTAATAGTCTAGCAAAATAGTGAAAGAAAATCATGGCTGGTGATGATATTGCCAAGATGTTACAGGTTATAACTCAAAAATTAGAGAACTTAGAGAAAAAAACAGTGGAAAAAGAAGAGAGGAAAAAAGAAATAATGTGGGAAGATATTTTCTTCGAAATTGGGAAGGTTGATGGTGCAAGATGTTCAAAATGCCATGGTTATGGGCATACATACCATTCCTGTCCTAATAAGTTTTATGTGTCCATGGATGACTACCTAAGTTTTGAAGAAGAAGACGAAAGAGATAGGGTAATGGATCGAACACTTGAAATTGAAGTCATGGAAAACAATTTTAAAGTTACTCTTGAAAAGAAAGAAATAATTCAAGACTTCAAAGAAGTAGGGAAAGAAAATTGTTTTCATGAACTTGCTTTTAAAGGAACTTTGTGTCAAAATAGAACTCTTATCAGCTCATATGATGTCACCAATTTTGATCCTTTTGAAGAAGATTTTGCCGAGCAAGGTTCTAGTGATGGTGATGATGAAAGTATCACAAGTTCAATCATGGTTCCTTCAACATATCCAAGTGATGTGGAAAGTGAACTTACTTTTTCTTTATCATTGTTTGAAAAGGTAGGTACAAAAGAAAAGAAGCAAAGCACATCTCTTGTAATTTGTAATTCATATGAAAATCTAGTGGAATCAAATGGGGAGGGTTTGGTTGTGAACGAAAAACAAGCTAGGGGTACTTCTTGTGATATCTCATCTATAAATGAGTTATTAGCAGAACATCAAGATGAAATAAATGAAAATAAAAGAGTGAGAATATTTCAAAATTCATGGGATAAAATGAGAGAAGAAATTAAAAAGGTGAACAAAAGGAATCTTGAGAGGGTAAACAACAAAAGGAAACTCTTCAAACCTGGTCCAATCTTCCCTATAAGAGATCACTATTCATACTTTCAACAACCAAGTTTGAGGGGCAAACTTTTTTGAAGAAAGGGAGAATGATGCAAGTCCAAGGTCCAAAAGAAAAGCCCATGCATTATATGACGAATTAGAACTATCAATGTTGATACTTATATTCCTAACAACCATAATTCGGTTAATTTGGCTCATTTCGTGGACTTTGATAGGTCTATCAACAAGTTCACATTATGAACTTACAAAAAAAGTGGTCAAACACTTAATTTGGATAAGTTTTAGGCCGAAATCAAGTGTTGCATATCATGAATGAAGCCCAATCAAATTTTGCAACAACAACAAGAAGTGGGACATGAGTTGGACGTGTGAATGGAAGGCCCAAGTTATGTTTGGGTTTTATTTGCTTTTGTTGATAATTTAAGTTTGTAATAAACCATGAGATTACTCTTAAAGTAATCCATGATTAGGAGAGGGTTTTAGGGCCGATAATAGGCATGTGATGCATCGGCTTAGGGTTTTTATTTTCTTTGGTTTAACTCTTGTAACAGCTCATTTAATGGAGCTTAACAAGAGGCTTAAATCAAGGAGCTTTGTAACTCCTCTTTGCTGCTCCTTTTTGGACGTTTTTGTAGGTTTTTTTAAGTGTCTTATTGCTGCTCCTCTCTCTATATAAGGAGAGCAAATGACAATAAAAATCAGTTTTGAGTTTTGAAGTAAAAACCTTTGTGTTTTCAGTTTTAGCTTTGAGTTTGTCTCAAGTTTGAAACTAACCCTTATTACTTTGAGTGAGTCTTGAGTGATAAGATTAGGGGAGATTGAGTGAGTCTTGTCTCTGGCCTAAGATCCCAAATCATTGAGTTTGTCTTGTGATTTGGTCATTTATCTTAAAATCGTGAGTTACAAAGTGTTCTTGTGAGTGTTCTTGTTCTTGAGTTTTAAAACATCGTCCAACTCTTAGAAGGGATGCATTCTATAGAGCTAATTGAATCAAATTAAAGTCAAATGAAATCAAACAAAGTTAATTGAATCAAATGAAAGTCAAATAAATTTAAACATAGCTAATAGAATCAAATGAAACTCAAATGTATTCAACAAAGCTAATTGATTCAAATGAAACTTGAATGCATTCAACAAAGCTAATTGAATCAAATGAAACTCAAATGCATTCAACAAAGCTAATTGAATCAAATAAATCTCAAATGCATTCAACAAAGCTAATTGAATCAAATGAAACTCAAATGCATTTAGTATAGCTAATTGAATCAAAATGAAAATCAAATGCATTCAACAAAGCTAATTGAATCAAATTGAAGTAAAATGAAGTCAAACAAAGCTAATTGAATCAAATTCAAGTCAAATGAAGTCAAACAAAGCTAATTGAATCAAATGAAAGTCAAACATAGCTAAATGAATCAAATGAAAATCAATTGCATTCAACAAAGCTAATTGAATCAAATGAAACTCAAATGCATTCAACAAAGCTAATTGATTCAAATTAAAGTCAAATAAAGTCAAACCAAACTAATTGAATCAAATGAAACTCAAATGCATTCAATAAAGCTAATTGAATCAAAATGAATATCAAATGCATTCAACAATGCTAATTGAATCAAATTGAAGTAAAATGAAGTCAAACAAAGCTAATTGAATCAAATTAAAGTCAAATGAAGTCAAACAAAGGTAATTAAATCAAATGAAAGTCAAATAAAATCAAACATAGCTAAATGAAAATCAAATGCATTCAACAAAGCTAATTGATTCAAATGAAACTCAAATGCATTCAACAAAGCTAATTCATTCAAATTAAAGTCAAATAAAGTCAAACAAAACTTATTGAATCAAATGAAACTCAAATGCATTCAATAAAGCTAATTGAATCAAAATGAAAATCAAATGCATTCAACAATGCTAATTGAATCAAACTGAAGTAAAATGAAGTCAAACAAAGCTAATTGAATCAAATTCAAGTCAAATGAAGTCAAACAAAGGTAATTAGATCAAATGAAAGTCAAATAAAATCAAACATAGCTAAATGAATCAAATGAAAATCAAATGCATTCAACAAAGCTAATTGATTCAAATGAAACTCAAATGCATTCAACAAAGCTAATTGATTCAAATTAAAGTAAAATGAAGTCATAAAAACTTATTGAAGAAAATGAAACTCAAATGCATTCAGTAAAGCTAATTGAATTAAATGAAACTCAAATGCATTCAACAAAGCTAATTGAATCAATTTAAAGTAAAATGAAGTCAAACAAAGCTAATAGAATCAAATGAAACTCAAATGTATTCAACAAAGCTAATTGAGTCAAATGAAAGTCAAATGCATTCTACAAAGCTACTTGAATCAAATTAAAGTCAAATGAAGTCAAACAAAGCTAATTGAATCAAATTAAAGTTAAAGGAAGTCAAACCAAGCTAATTGAATCAAAGGAAAGTCAAATAAAGTCAAATATAGTTAATAGAATCAAATGAAACTCAAATGCATTCAACAAAGCTAATTGAATCAAATGAAACTCAAATGCATTAAACAAAGCTAGTTGAATCAAATTAAAGTGAAATAAAGTCAATCAAAGCTAATTGTATCAAATGAAAGTCAAATGACGTCAAATTTAGCTAATTGAATCAAATGAAACTCAAATGCATTCAACAAAGCTAATTGAATCAAAGAAAGTTCAAATGCATTCAACTTAGCTAATTGAATCAATTGAAACTCAAATGCATTCAACAAAGCTAATTGAATCAAATTAAAGTGAAATGGAGTCAAACAAAGCAAATTGAATCAAATGAATGTCAAATGAAGTCAACCAAAGTTAATTGAATCAAATGAAAGTCAAATGAAGTTAAACATAGCTAATAGAATCAAATGAAACTCAAATGTATTAAACAAAGCTAATTGATTCAAATAAAACTTGAATGCATTCATCAAAGCTAATTGAATCAAATGAAACTCAAATGCATTCAACAAATCTAATTGAATCAAATAAATCTCAAATGCATTCAACAAAGCTTATTGAATCAAATTAAAGTCAAATGAAGTCAAACAAAACCTATTGAAGAAAATGAAACTCAAATGCATTCAGTAAAGCTAATTGAATCAAATGAAACTCAAATGCATTCAGCAAAGCTAATTGAATCAAATTAAAGTCAAATGAAGTCAAACAAATCTAATTGAATCAAATGAAAGTTAAATAAAATCAAACATAGCTAAATGAATCAAATGAAAATCAAATGCATTCAACAAAGCTAATTGATTCAAATGAAACTCAAATGCATTCAACAAAGCTAATTGATTCAAATTAAAGTAAAATGAAGTCAAACAAAACTTATTGAAGAAAATGAAACACAAATGCATTCAGTAAAACTAATTGAATTAAATGAAACTCAAATGCATTCAACAAATTAAAGTAAAATGAAGTCAAACAAAGCTAATAGAATCAAATGAAACTCAAATGTCTTCAACAAAGCTAATTGAGTCAAATAAAACTCAAATGCATTCTACAAAGCTAATTGAATCAAATTAAAGTCAAATGAAGTCAAACAAAGCTAATTGAATCAAATGAAACTCAAATGCATTCAACAAAGCTAATTGAATCAAATAAATCTCAAATGCATTCAACAAAGCTTATTGAATCAAATTAAAGTCAAATGAAGTCAAATAAAACCTATTGAAGAAAATGAAACTCAAATGCATTTAGTAAAGCTAATTGAATCAAATGAAACTCAAATGCATTAAACAAAGCTAATTGATTCAAATGAAACTCAAATGCATTCAACAAAGCTAATTGATTCAAATTAAAGTAAAATAAAGTCAAACAAAACTTATTGAAGAAAAGGAAGCTCAAATGCATTCAGTAAAGCTAAATGAATTAAATGAAACTCAAATGCATTCAACAAAGCTAATTGAATCAAATTAAAGTAAAATGAAGTCAAACAAAGCTAATTGAATTAAATGAAAGTTAAATAAAATCAAACATAGCTAATAGAATCAAATGAAACTCAAATCCATTAAACAAAGCTAATTGAATCAAATGAAACTCAAATGCATTATACAAAGCTTATTGAATCAAATTAAAGTCAAATAAAGTCAATCAATGCTAATTGTATCAAATGAAAGTCAAATGACGTCAAATAGAGCTAATTGAATCAAATGAAACTCAAATGCATTCAACAAAGCTAATTGATTTAAATTAAAGTAAAATAAAGTCAAACAAAACTTATTGAAGAAAATGAAGCTCAAATGCATTCAGTAAATGATGTGATTCTTTAAATAAGAAACACGAAATTAGGCTCTTTTAATGTAGTTTAGTGGCTTTCTTTAACTTTCTTGATTAAAAGATAAGATCTTTAATGAAAATCAGTAGCAAGAAACAAGTATATTGGCGTATTTCGTCTCAATAACTCGTTTGGTAACCAGGATATGGAGAACTTAGGCGTATTTCGTCTCAAAGTTCAACTAGGGGTTTTTGGATTCTCTCCGGATTCGTTTGGATTCTCTCCTAAATCTGTAATTCACAAGAATTAACTTAAACATACTACTCTTTATTAATATGACCGAATGGTCTATTTATAGTGTACAAATAATCCTAAACGGATTAGAACTATTAAAGCAAAGTAACCTAATCCTAGTAGAACTAGTAAAGCATAAAAGATAAACAAAAACATAACAAACTAAACTAACCTATCATCACACTAGCCGTGACCGATTTTTTTCACACGCCTAATGTGATTAGGACTCCTAACACAACTCAAACTCTAATAAAGTCTAATAAAGTCCTAATGCAATTGAAACTCTAAACAAACTATGAATTAAAACCCTAAATTACATAGTTATCTAACAGAACTAGAACTCTACATAACTAATACTTCTATTTCACATCAAACTCCCCTTCTTGAAAGAAACTTGTCCTCAAGTTTCGTCAGCCGGAAAACATGGGACGAGATCACTCGAAGTAAGAGTTGCACAAATACCATCACCAAGTAGAACTTTGAACGTTTCATACCCAATTTGCTCAATGATTTCGAAAGGGCCTTCATCTATTGGTTCGTCGTACTTGTGATTGATATGCAGTTTTTGGGCGTTTAAAGACAACCAAACACGATCACCTTTGGCTAGCTTACTACCTTGTCGCAATTGGAGGTAAGTAGCTCGACGTTCCTTCTTGTTGTTAGCGGTGTCCAACAGCTCATGGTGGCAAGAAGCAAGACAAATATGCGAACCATGCTTAGGTGGTGGTTCCTCCATTACGGCAAAAGAAAGATCGGGAGGCTTGGGACGCCTAGTTTGAGGAGGTAAAGACCGCAATATCATGCGTTTATCCCCCATTAAAACCGAATAAGCATTGGTTTTGCCATTATGCATCACATGCCTATCACTTTGCCAAGGACGGCCTAGTAATAAAGAGCATGCAGTCATGGGCAAGGCATCACACCATAGTTGATCCATATATTCACCCACACGGAAGCCAACTAACGCTTGTTTACGCACCCAAACGCCATCACCATTCAACCAACTCAGTTTATATGGATGCGGATGCTTGCGAGTTTGCAAATTCAATGATTCAGCCAAAGACAAATCAAACACATTAGTACATGAGCCGCTATCTATGATAAAAGGACAAACTTTACCCTTGATGACACAATTCGAGTGAAAGAGATTGTTGCGTTGCTCATCTTCAGTCTCATCATGGCTGGAAGTAAATAAAGATCGACGGATGAGCAAAGTAGGATGCTCATGTTCCGGAGCACAAATTGGTTGCTTCGACCAAAAGTCATCATCATCCATAGGAGGATCAGTTGAGGCCGAAGTAGAAGAGTGAGGTGCATGCATCTCTTGAGCCAAATAGCAAACTAACTCCTCACGTGTGGTGAGAGTAGTGTTGGGACAGTTGCGAGCAATATGACCGAGGCCTTGGCAACGAAAACATTGAGGTTTTTTTGCCTTTAACGTGGCACTAGGAGCAGTGGTAGATGTGGTGGAGGACTCGGTCTCCTTGGGCTTGTCACTCACCAAATAAGTCGTGGTTGGAGGAGTGCTCGACGAGGCATCCAACGAGGCAGCAGCGTTTTTAAACCACGAAGTCTTCTTAAATCGAGTGTCGTTTAGTTGGCGTTCAATTTTGGAAGCGAGGATGCAAACATCATCAAACGTGACATATTGCTGCAATTCAACCAAGTTGGCGATGGATTTGTTCAAACCGACAAGAAAACGAGCAATTTTTTGTTCATCCACTTCTTGAATGTCACACGCCATATGGAGTCGTTCAAATTCCTTAGTGTACTGCTCGACACTCAAAGTGGCCTGATGCAAGGAGTTAAGGCGCACAAAAAACTCCTGTTTGTAGGTACGGGGCACAAAACGTTTACGCATCTTAGCTTTGAGAGATGACCAGCAATCAATGGCGAGTTTGGCCTCGCGTGCACGTCTTGTACGCATAGAGTCATACCAAAGGGAAGCATACTTCGTGAGTTTGAGCACAGCATATGAAAAACGAGAGCCTTCACTCAAGTTCTTATGTTCAAAGTATCTATCCAACCGTCTTTCCCAGTCCAAATAGGATTCGGGGTCTAGGTCACCATCAAAAGAAGGCAAATCAGCCAAATTTACATCATCCTCACGCCTAGGTTGATGTAGAGGTGGTTTAGCAAAGTTTGCATCTCGTTCAATGGTTGTAACTTTCGTGGACATAGCAGCCATCTGAGCAGCAAGTTGTTGGATGGCCTGTTGCCAAGTTTCGGGTTCATCAGGCATGGTGGAAGTTTAACGCGGCACAGAACTCGTTACGTATTAGAACGTTATGAAATTTTGACACAACAAACCTCCAGATGTTGTTAGTCCAACGAAACAAAAATCGTAGAATTCCGATTGCACACGCTCTGTCACGCGCCGTTTCAATCTAGCAGTGTCAAAGTGGCGACAGAAATTGGAAGCAGATGTATTCGTTGACTGCGACTTCGTTACTGAGTCAAATGCGCTCAAATTTTAACACAAGATAGATCTCTTTGTCAGCTTTCCAATGAACTAAGAAAATCTGAATTCCGACTTGAAACGAGTCCAAACGAACAGTTTTACCGTACTGACTGCAGAATTGACGCAAATCAGCAGATTTGAATCAACAAGAAAACGTAAGGTGGAGGCAGCAGCCACACCACTTGATGTGATTCTTGAAACAAGAAACACGAAATTAGGCTCTTTTAATGTAGTTTAGTGGCTTTCTTTAACTTTCTTGATTAAAAGATAAGATCTTTAATGAAAATCAGTAGCAAGAAACAAGTATATTGGCGTATTTCGTCTCAATAACTCGTTTGGTAACCAGGATATGGAGAACTTAGGCGTATTTCGTCTCAAAGTTCAACTAGGGGTTTTTGGATTCTCTCCGGATTCGTTTGGATTCTCTCCTAAATCTGTAATTCACAAGAATTAACTTAAACATACTACTCTTTATTAATATGACCGAATGGTCTATTTATAGTGTACAAATAATCCTAAACGGATTAGAACTATTAAAGCAAAGTAACCTAATCCTAGTAGAACTAGTAAAGCATAAAAAGATAAACAAAAACATAACAAACTAAACTAACCTATCATCACACGGCCGTGACTCGATTTTTTCACACGCCTAATGTGATTAGGACTCCTAACACAACTCAAACTCTAATAAAGTCTAATAAAGTCCTAATGCAATTGAAACTCTAAACAAACTATGAATTAAAACCCTAAATTACATAGAATTCTAACAGAACTAGAACTCTACATAACTAATACTTCTATTTCACATCAGTAAAGCTAAATGAATTAAATGAAACTCAAATGCATTCAACAAAGCTAATTGAATCAAATTAAAGTAAAATGAAGTCAAACAAAGCTAATTGAATTAAATGAAAGTTAAATAAAATCAAACATAGCTAATAGAATCAAATGAAACTCAAATGCATTAAACAAAGCTAATTGAATCAAATGAAACTCAAATGCATTAAACAAAGCTTATTGAATCAAATTAAAGTCAATCAAAGCTAATTGTATCAAATGAAAGTCAAATGACGTCAAATAGAGCTAATTGAATCAAATGAAACTCAAATGCATTCAACAAAGCTAATTGAATCAAAGAAAATTCAGATGCATTCAACTTAGCTAATTGAAACAATTGAAACTCAAATGCATTCAACAAAGCTAATTGAAACAAATTAAAGTGAAATGAAGTCAAACAAAGCTAATTGAATCAAATGAAACATGAATGCATTCAACAAAGCTAATTGAATCAAATGAAACTCAAATGCATTCAACAAAGCTAATTAAATTAAATAAATTACAAATGCATTCAACAAAGCTTATTGAATCAAATTAAAGTCAAATGAAGTCAAACATAGCAAATAGAATCAAATGAAACTCAAATGTATTCAACAAAGTTAATTGAGTCAAATGAAACTCAAATGCATTCTATAGAGCTAATTGAATCAAATTAAAGTCAAATGAAATCAAACAAAGTTAATTGAATCAAATGAAAGTCAAATAAATTTAAACATAGCTAATAGAATCAAATGAAACTCAAATGTATTCAACAAAGCTAATTGATTCAAATGAAACTTGAATGCATTCAACAAAGCTAATTGAATCAAATGAAACTCAAATGCATTCAACAAAGCTAATTGAATCAAATAAATCTCAAATGCATTCAACAAAGCTAATTGAATCAAATGAAACTCAAATGCATTTAGTATAGCTAATTGAATCAAAATGAAAATCAAATGCATTCAACAATGCTAATTGAATCAAATTGAAGTAAAATGAAGTGAAACAAAGCTAATTGAATCAAATTCAAGTCAAATGAAGTCAAACAAAGCTAATTGAATCAAATAAAAGTCAAACATAGCTAAATGAATCAAATGAAAATCAAATGCATTCAACAAAGCTAATTGAATCAAATGAAACTCAAATGCATTCAACAAAGCTAATTGATTCAAATTAAAGTCAAATAAAGTCAAACCAAACTAATTGAATCAAATGAAACTCAAATGCATTCAATAAAGCTAATTGAATCAAAATGAAAATCAAATGCATTCAACAATGCTAATTGAGTCAAATTGAAGTAAAATGAAGTCAAACAAAGCTAATTGAATCAAATTAAAGTCAAATGAAGTCAAACAAAGGTAATTAAATCAAATGAAAGTCAAATAAAATCAAACATAGCTAAATGAAAATCAAATGCATTCAACAAAGCTAATTGATTCAAATGAAACTCAAATGCATTCAACAAAGCTAATTCATTCAAATTAAAGTCAAATAAAGTCAAACAAAACTTATTGAATCAAATGAAACTCAAATGCATTCAATAAAGCTAATTGAATCAAAATGAAAATCAAATGCATTCAACAATGCTAATTGAATCAAACTGAAGTAAAATGAAGTCAAACAAAGCTAATTGAATCAAATTCAAGTCAAATGAAGTCAAACAAAGGTAATTAGATCAAATGAAAGTCAAATAAAATCAAACATAGCTAATTGATTCAAATGAAACTCAAATGCATTCAACAAAGCTAATTGATTCAAATTAAAGTAAAATGAAGTCATAAAAACTTATTGAAGAAAATGAAACTCAAATGCATTCAATAAAGCTAATTGAATTAAATGAAACTCAAATGCATTCAACAAAGCTAATTGAGTCAATTTAAAGTAAAATGAAGTCAAACAATGCTAATAGAATCAAATGAAACTCAAATGTATTCAACAAAGCTAATTGAGTCAAATGAAAGTCAAATGCATTCTACAAAGCTACTTGAATCAAATTAAAGTCAAATGAAGTCAAACAAAGCTAATTGAATCAAATTAAAGTTAAAGGAAGTCAAACCAAGCTAATGAATCAAAGGAAAGTCAAATAAAGTCAAATATAGTTAATAGAATCAAATGAAACTCAAATGCATTCAACAAAGCTAATTGAATCAAATGAAACTCAAATGCATTAAACAAAGCTAGTTGAATCAAATTAAAGTGAAATAAAGTCAATCAAAGCTAATTGTATCAAATGAAAGTCAAATGACGTCAAATTGAGCTAATTGAATCAAATGAAACTCAAATGCATTCAACAAAGCTAATCAATCAAAGAAAGTTCAAATGCATTCAACTTAGCTAATTGAATCAATTGAAACTCAAATGCATTCAACAAAGCTAATTGAATCAAATTAAAGTGAAATGGAGTCAAACAAAGCAAATTGAATCAAATGAATGTCAAATGAAGTCAACCAAAGTTAATTGAATCAAATGAAAGTCAAATGAAGTTAAACATAGCTAATAGAATCAAATGAAACTCAAATGTATTAAACAAAGCTAATTGATTCAAATAAAACTTGAATGCATTCAACAAAGCTAATTGAATCAAATGAAACTCAAATGCATTCAACAAAGCTAATTGAATCAAATAAATCTCAAATGCATTCAACAAAGCTTATTGAATCAAATTAAAGTCAAATGAAGTCAAACAAAACCTATTGAAGAAAATGAAACTCAAATGCATCCAAAAAAAGCTAATTGAATCAAATGAAACTCAAATGCATTCAGCAAAGCTAATTGAATCAAATTAAAGTCAAATGAAGTCAAACAAAGCTAATTGAATCAAATGAAAGTTAAATAAAATCAAACATAGCTAAATAAATCAAATGAAAATCAAATGCATTCAACAAAGCTAATTGATTCAAATGAAACTCAAATGCATTCAACAAAGCTAATTGATTCAAATTAAAGTAAAATGAAGTCAAACAAAACTTATTGATTCAAATGAAACTCAAATGCATTCAACAAAGCTAATTGATTCAAATTAATGTAAAATGAAGTCAAACAAAACTTATTGAAGAAAATGAAACACAAATGCATTCAGTAAAACTAATTGAATTAAATGAAACTCAAATGCATTCAACAAATTAAAGTAAAATGAAGTCAAACAAAGCTAATAGAATCAAATGAAACTCAAATGTCTTCAACAAAGCTAATTGAGTCAAATAAAACTCAAATGCATTTTACAAAGCTAATTGAATCAAATTAAAGTCAAATGAAGTCAAACAAAGCTAATTGAATCAAATGAAACTCAAATGCATTCAACAAAGCTAATTGAATCAAATAAATCTCAAATGCATTCAACAAAGCTTATTGAATCAAATAAAAGTCAAATGAAGTCAAATAAAACCTATTGAAGAAAATGAAACTCAAATGCATTCAGTAAAGCTAATTGAATCAAATGAAACTCAAATGCATTCAAAGAAAGCTAATTGAATCAAATTAAAGTCAAATGAAGTCAAACAAAGCTAATTGAATCAAATGAAAGTTAAATAAAATCAAACATAGCTAAATGAATCAAATGAAAATCAAATGCATTCAACAAAGCTAATTGATTCAAATGAAACTCAAATGCTTTCAACAAAGCTAATTGATTCAAATTAATGTAAAATGAAGTCAAACAAACTTATTGAAGAAAATAAAACACAAATGCATTCGGTAAAACTAATTGAATTAAATGAAACTCAAATGCATTCAACAAATTAATGTAAAATGATGTCAAACAAAGCTAATAGAATCAAATGAAACTCAAATGTATTCAACAAAGCTAATTGAGCCAAATAAAACTCAAATGCATTCTACAAAGCTAATTGAATCAAATTAAAGTCAAATAAAGTCAAACAAAGCTAATTGAATCAAATGAAACTCAAATGCATTCAACAAAGCTAATTGAATCAAATAAATCTCAAATGCATTCAACAAAGCTTATTGAATCAAATTAAAGTCAAATGAAGTCAAACAAGACCTATCAAGAAAATGAAACTCAAATGCATTCAAGAAAGCTAATTGAATCAAATGAAACTCAAATGCATTCACGCAAAGCTAATTGAATCAAATTAAAGTCAAATGAAGTCAAACAAAGCTAATTGAATCAAATGACAGTTAAATAAAATCAAACATAGCTAAATGAATCAAATGAAAATCAAATGCATTCAACAAAGCTAATTGATTCAAATGAAACTCAAATGCATTCAACAAAGCTAATTGATTCAAACTAAAGTAAAATAAAGTCAAACAAAACTTATTGAAGAAAATGAAGCTCAAATGCATTCAGTAAAGCTAATTGAATTAAATGAAACTCAAATGCATTCAACAAAGCTAATTGAATCAAATTAAAGTAAAATAAAGTCAAACAAAGCTAATTGAATTAAATGAAAGTTAAATAAAATCAAACATAGCTAATAGAATCAAATGAAACTCAAATGCATTAAACAAAGCTAATTGAATCAAATGAAACTCAAATGCATTAAACAAAGCTTATTGAATCAAATTAAAGTCAAATAAAGTCAATCAAAGCTAATTGTATCAAATAAAAGTCAAATGATGTCAAATAGAGCTAATTGAATCAAATGAAAACTCAAATGCATTCAACAAAGCTAATTGAATCAAAGAAAATTCAAATGCATTCAACTTAGCTAATTGATACAATTGAAACTCAAATGCATTCAACAAAGCTAATTGAATCAAATTAAAGTGAAATGAAGTCAAACAAAGCTAATTGAATCAAATGAAACATGAATGCATTCAACATAGCTAATTGAATAAAATGAAACTCAAATGCATTCAACAAAGCTAATTGAATTAAATAAATTTCAAATGCATTCAACAAAGCTTATTGAATCAAATTAAAGTCAAATAAAGTCAAACATAGCAAATAGAATCAAATGAAACTCAAATGTATTCAACAAAGTTAATTGAGTCAAATGAAACTCAAATGCATTCTATAGAGCTAATTGAATCAAATTAAAGTCAAATGAAATCAAACAAAGTTAATTGAATCAAATGAAAGTCAAATAAATTTAAACATAGCTAATAGAATCTAATGAAACTCAAATGTATTCAACAAAGCTAATTGATTCAAATGAAACTTGAATGCATTCAACAAAGCTAATTGAATAAAATGAAACTCAAATGCATTCAACAAAGCTAATTGAATCAAATAAATCTCAAATGCATTCAACAAAGCTAATTGAATCAAATGAAACTCAAATGCATTTAGTATAGCTAATTGAATCAAAATGAAAATCAAATGCATTCAACAATGCTAATTGAATCAAATTGAAGTAAAATGAAGTCAAACAAAGCTAATTGAATCAAATTCAAGTCAAATGAAGTCAAACAAAGCAAATTGAATCAAATGAAAGTCAAACATAGCTAAATGAATCAAATGAAAATCAAATGCATTCAACAAAGCTAATTGAATCAAATGAAACTCAAATGCATTCAACAAAGCTAATTGATTCAAATTAAAGTCAAATAAAGTCAAACCAAACTAATTGAATCAAATGAAACTCAAATGCATTCAATAAAGCTAATTGAATCAAAATAAAAATCAAATGCATTTAACAATGCTAATTGAATCAAATTGAAGTAAAATCAAGTCAAACAAATCTAATTGAATCAAATTAAAGTCAAATGAAGTCAAACAAAGGTAATTAAATCAAATGAAAGTCAAATAAAATCAAACATAGCTAAATGAAAATCAAATGCATTCAACAAAGCTAATTGATTCAAATGAAACTCAAATGCATTCAACAAAGCTAATTCATTCAAATTAAAGTCAAATAAAGTCAAACAAAACTTATTGAATCAAATGAAACTCAAATGCATTCAATAAAGCTAATTGAATCAAAATGAAAATGAAATGCATTCAACAATGCTAATTGAATCAAACTGAAGTAAAATGAAGTCAAACAAAGCTAATTGAATCAAATTCAAGTCAAATGAAGTCAAACAAAGGTAATTAGATCAAATGAAAGTCAAATAAAATCAAACATAGCTAAATGAATCAAATGAAAATCAAATGCATTCAACAAAGCTAATTGATTCAAATGAAACTCAAATGCATTCAATAAAGCTAATTGATTCAAATTAAAGTAAAATGAAGTCATAAAAACTTATTGAAGAAAATGAAACTCAAATGCATTCAGTAAAGCTAATTGAATTAAATGAAACTCAAATGCATTCAACAAAGCTAATTGAATCAATTTAAAGTAAAAGGAAGTCAAACAAAGCTAATAGAATCAAATGAAACTCAAATGTAATCAACAAAGCTAATTGAGTCAAATGAAAGTCAAATGCATTCTACAAAGCTACTTGAATCAAATTAAAGTCAAATGAAGTCAAACAAAGCTAATTGAATCAAATTAAAGTTAAAGGAAGTCAAACCAAGCTAATTGAATCAAAGGAAAGTCTAATAAAGTCAAATATAGCTAATAGAATCAAATGAAACTCAAATGCATTCAACAAAGCTAATTGAATCAAATGAAACTCAAATGCATTAAACAAAGCTAGTTGAATCAAATTAAAGTGAAATAAAGTCAATCAAAGCTAATTGTATCAAATGAAAGTCAAATGACGTCAAATTGAGCTAATTGAATCAAAATGAAACTCAAATGCATTCAACAAAGCTAATTGAATCAAAGAAAGTTCAAATGCATTCAACTTAGCTAATTGAATCAATTGAAACTCAAATGCATTCAACAAAGCTAATTGAATCAAATTAAAGTGAAATGAAGTCAAACAAAGCAAATTAAATCAAATGAAAGTCAAATGAAGTCAACCAAAGTTAATTGAATCAAATGAAAGTCAAATGAACTTAAACATAGCTAATAGAATCAAATGAAACTCAAATGTATTAAACAAAGCTAATTGATTCAAATAAAATTTGAATGCATTCAACAAAGCTAATTGAATCAAATGAAACTCAAATGCATTCAACAAAGCTAATTAAATCAAATAAATCTCAAATGCATTCAACAAAGCTTATTGAATCAAATTAAAGTCAAATGAAGTCAAACAAAACCTATTGAAGAAAATGAAACTCAAATGCATTCAAGAAAAGCTAATTGAATCAAATGAAACTCAAATGCATTCAGCAAAGCTAATGAATCAAATTAAAGTCAAATGAAGTCAAACAAAGCTAATTGAATCAAATGAAAGTTAAATAAAATCAAACATAGCTAAATGAATCAAATGAAAATCAAATGCATTCAACAAAGTTAATTGATTCAAATGAAACTCAAATGCATTCAACAAAGCTAATTGATTCAAATTAAAGTAAAATAAAGTCAAACAAATCTTATTGAAGAAAATGAAGCTCAAATGCAATCAACAAAACTAATTGAATCAAATTAAAGTAAAATGAAGTCAAACAAAGCTAGTTGAATTAAATGAAAGTTAAATAAAATCAAACATAGCTAATAGAATCAAATGAAACTCAAATGCATTAAACCAAGCTAATTGAATCAAATGAAACTCAAATGCCTTAAACAAAGCTTATTGAATCAAATTAAAGTCAAATAAAGTCAATCAAAGCTAATTGTATCAAATAAATGTCAAATGACGTCAAATAGAGCTAATTGAATCAAATGAAACTCAAATGCATTCAACAAAGCTAATTGAATCAAAGAAAATTCAAATGCATTCAACTTTGCTAATTGATACAATTGAAACTCAAATGCATTCACAAAGCTAATTGAATCAAATTAAAGTGAAATGAAGTCAAACAAAGCTAATTGAATCAAATGAAACATGAATGCATTCAACAAAGCTAATTGAATCAAATGAAACTCAAATGCATTCAACAAAGCTAATTGAATTAAATAAATTTCAAATGCATTCAACAAAGCCTATTGAATCAAATTAAAGTCAAATGAAGTCAAACAAAACTTATTGAAGAAAATGAAACTCAGATGCATTCAGTAAAGCTAATTGAATCAAATGAAACTCAAATGCATTCAACAAAGCTAATTGAATTAAATTAAAGTCAAATGAAGTCAAACAAAGCTAATTGAATTAAATGAAAGTTAAATAAAATCAAACATAGGTAAATGAATCAAATGAAAATCAAATGCATTCAACAAAGCTAATTGATTCAAATTAAAGTAAAATGAAGTCAAACAAAACTTATTGAAGAAAATGAAACACAAATGCATTCAGTAAAACTAATTGAATTAAATGAAACTCAAATGCATTCAACAAATTAAAGTAAAATGAAGTCAAACAAAGCTAATAGAATCAAATGAATCTCAAATGTACTCAACAAAGCTAATTGAGTCAAATAAAAACTCAAATGCATTCTACAAAGCTAATTGAATCAAATTAAAGTCAAATGAAGTCAAACAAAGCGAATTGAATCAAATTAAAGTTAAAGGAAGTCAAACCAAGCTAATTGAATTAAAGGAAAGTCAAATAAAGTCAAACATAGCTAATAGAATCAAATGAAACTCAAATGCATTCAACAAAGCTAATTGAATCAAATGAAACTCAAATGCATTAAACAAAGGTTATTGAATCAAATTAAAGTCAAATAAAGTCAATCAAAGCTAATTGTATTAAATGAAAGTTAAATGAAGTCAAATAAAGCTAATTGAATCAAATAAAACTCAAATGCATTCAACAACGCTAATTGAATCAAAGAAAATTCAAATGCATTCAATAAAGCTAATTGAATCAAATGAAACTCAAATGCATTCAACAAAGCTCATTGAATTAAATTAAAGTAAAATGAAGTCAAACAAAGCTAATTGAATCAAATGAAAGTCAAACAAAACTAATTGAATCAAATGAAAGTCAAATGAAGGTAGATATAGCTAATAGAATCAAATGAAACTAAAATGTATTCAACAAAGTTAATTAAGTCAAATGAAACTTAAAAGCATTCAACCAAGCTAATTAAATCAAATGAAACTCAAATGCATTCAACAAAGCTAATTGATTCAAATGAAACTCAAATGCATTCAACAAATCTAATTGAATCAAAATAAAGTAAAATGAAGTCAAACAAGGCTAATTGAATCAAATGAAAGTCAAACGAAGTCAAAGAAAGCTAATTGAATCAAATGAAAGTCAAATAAAGTCAAACATAGCTAAATGAATCAAATGAAAATCAAATGTATTCAACAAAGGTAATTAAATCAAATGAAACTCAATTGCATTCTACAAAGCTAATTGATTCAAATTAAAGTCAAATGAAGTCAAACCAAACTTATTGAATAAAATGAAAATTAAATGCATTAAGTAAAGCTAATTGAATCAAATTAATGTAAAATGAAGTCAAACAAAGCTAATTGAATCAAATGAAAGTCAAATGAAGTCAAACATAGCTAATAGGATCAAATGAAACTCAAATGTATTCAACAAAGCTAATTGAATCAAATGAAACTCAAATGTATTCAACAAAGCTAATTGAATCAAATTAAAGTCAAATGAAGTCAAGCAAACCTAATTGAATCAAATGAAAGTCGAATGAAGTCAAACATAGCTAATAGGATCAAATGAAACTCAAATCTATTCAACAAAGCTAATTGAGTCAAATGAAACTCAAATGCATTCTACAAAGCTAATTGAATCAAATTAAAGTAAAATGATGTCAAATAAAGCTAATTGAATCAAATGAAACTCAAATGCATTCAACAAAGCTAATTGAATCATAGAAAATTCAAATGCATTCAACAAAGCTAATTGAATCAAATGAAACTCAAATTCATTCAACAAAGCTAATTAAATCAAATTAAAGTAAAATAAAGTCAAACAATGCTAATTGAATCAAATGAAAGTCAAATGAAGTCAAACAAAGCTAATTGAATCAAATGAAAGTCAAATGAAGTTAAACGTTGCTAATAGAATCAAATAAAACTCAAATGTATTCAACAAAGCTAATTGAGTCAAATGAAACTGAAATGCATTCAACAAAGCTAATTGAATCAAATGAAACTCAAATGCATTCAACAAAGCTAATTGAATCAAATTAATCTCAAATGCATTCAACAAAGCTAATTGAATCAAATGAAACTCAAATGCATTTAACAAAGCTAATTGAATCAAATTCAAGTCAAATGAAGTTAAACAAAGCTAATTGAATCAAATAAACGTCAAATGAAGTCAACAAAGCTAATTGATTCAAATGAAAGTCAAATGAAATCAAACCAAACAAATTGAATCATATGAAAGTCAAATGAAGTTAAAGAGTTTCTCAATAAGGGCTTTTAGTTCAGCCAATTCTGCCATTATTACTCAATTAAGATGCTACGTCACAGAAGAAATAGCAAGCCACAACCACACACAAATCCCCAACAAAGGATCGACAAAGTAGAAGCACATACCAATGAAAGAAGAATCCCTTCTATCCTCACCCTCCCGAAAAAAACTCGATACCAACCGATATGATTGTACGTCCAAGTTGAAGAGCAACCAAGGAAATCCGAGCAAAGGTTCGAATTTGAAGAAGTAATGAAAATTTATGTTCTAAGTCACTTGGATATGATAATTAAAATAATCACTCCCGAATATTTTAATTAACTCTTAATCTCACTTACACCACTCCTGGAATAAAGTAGATTAAACACTAAGTAAATAATCACTCCTGAAAATTACTCAATGGTCGAAAGTAATTGATCACACAATTAAATTCAATAACAAAGTTTTTAGATAAATCTCACATGCCTTGAATGATAGCATGGAACTATTATTTATAATAGAAATAACTTGTCCTCCAAGGACCAAGCAAGGCCGAAAATCAGCCATAAGAATTAAGGAAACATTCCTTAATTCCCTACATCTTAATCCCTTGATTCTAGGAGAGAATAAAGGAGTAAATAAGGAAACCACAAATCAGCCCGATAATCCCCCTTCACACACCTATCAACTTAAGGAAACAAAGAAATAAGGCAACTCAAGGAATATTACAACTCAATGACAACTTGCAACCTTGGAACACAAGGTTCCTACTTCACACGCCTAAATGGAACGAAATAAGGCAACTGAATTTCGCCCTTTATTTGCTGAATTTTAAAGACTTAATTAAAATAACTAAGACTCTAGAAATGGTGTCATTTTCATGCTTCATCCATGGACTCATCGTCCCACTTGAGAAATGACACAAATGAGGAGTTTGAATTTAACTTGAACCCGAACATTTCAAGGACTAAACAAATTGGATCATTTGGAGCTTGACCTTCTTGACCTTGACCTTGACCTCAGACGCTAATTGCATCAAATGAAAGTCAAATGACGTCAAATTGAGCTAATTGAATCAAATGAAACTCAAATGCATTCAACAAAGCTAATTGAATCAAAGAAAGTTCAAATGCATTCAACTTAGCTAATTGAATCAATTGAAACTCAAATGCATTCAACAAAGCTAATTGAATCAAATTAAAGTGAAATGAAGTCAAACAAAGCAAATTGAATCAAATGAAAGTCAAATGAAGTCAACCAAAGTTAATTGAATCAAATGAAAGTCAAATGAAGTTAAACATAGCTAATAGAATCAAATGAAACTCAAATGTATTAAACAAAGCTAATCGATTCAAATAAAACATGAATGCATTCAACAAAGCTAATTGAATCAAATGAAACTCAAATGCATTCAACAAAGCTAATTGAATCAAATAAATCTCAAATGCATTCAACAAAGCTTATTGAATCAAATTAAAGTCAAATGAAGTCAAACAAAACCTATTGAAGAAAATGAAACTCAAATGCATTCAGTAAAGCTAAATGAATTAAATGAAACTCAAATGCATTCAACAAAGCTAATTGAATCAAATTAAAGTAAAATGAAGTCAAACAAAGCTAATTGAATTAAATGAAAGTTAAATAAAATCGAAACATAGCTAATAGAATCAAATGAAACTCAAATCCATTAAACAAAGCTAATTGAATCAAATGAAACTCAAATGCATTAAACAAAGCTTATTGAATCAAATTAAAGTCAAATAAAGTCAATCAATGCTAATTGTATCAAATGAAAGTCAAATGACGTCAAATAGAGCTAATTGAATCAAATGAAACTCAAATGCATTCAACAAAGCTAATTGATTCAAATTAAAGTAAAATAAAGTCAAACAAAACTTATTGAAGAAAATGAAGCTCAAATGCATTCAAGAAAGCTAAATGAATTAAATGAAACTCAAATGCATTCAACAAAGCTCATTGAATCAAATTAAAGTAAAATGAAGTCAAACAAAGCTAATTGAATTAAATGAAAGTTAAATAAAATCAAACATAGCTAATAGAATCAAATGAAACTCAAATGCATTAAACAAAGCTAATTGAATCAAATGAAACTCAAATGCATTAAGCAAAGCTTATTGAATCAAATGAAAGTCAAATAAAGTCAATCAAAGCTAATTGTATCAAATGAATGTCAAATGACGTCAAATAGAGCTAATTGAATCAAATGAAACTCAAATGCATTCAACAAAGCTAATTGAATCAAAGAAAATTCAGATGCATTCAACTTAGCTAATTGATACAATTGAAACTCAATTGCATTCAACAAAGCTAATTCAATCAAATTAAAGTGAAATGAAGTCAAACAAAGCTAATTGAATCAAATGAAACATGAATGCATTCAACAAAGCTAATTGAATCAAATGAAACTCAAATGCATTCAACAAAGCTAATTGAATTAAATAAATTTCAAATGCATTCAACAAAGCTTATTGAATCAAATTAAAGTCAAATGAAGTCAAACATAGCAAATAGAATCAAATGAAACTCAAATGTATTCAACAAAGTTAATTGAATCAAATGAAAGTCAAATAAATTTAAACATAGCTAATAGAATCAAATGAAACTCAAATGTATTCAACAAAGCTAATTGATTCAAATGAAACTTGAATGCATTCAACAAAGCTAATTGAATCAAATGAAACTCAAATGCATTCAACAAAGCTAATTGAATCAAATGAATCTCAAATGCATTCAACAAAGCTAATTGAATTGATATGATTACACGTCCAAAGTGAATGAGCAATCAAGAATCTCGAGCAAAGGTTCGAACTTGATGAATTAAATAAGTCCGAAAATTATGATTAAGTCACCGGATATGATAATTAAAATAATCACTCCTGAATATTTTAATTAACTCTTAATCTCACTTACACCACTCCTGGAATAAAGTAGATTAAACACTAAGTAAATAATCACTCCTGAAAATGAACTTAATGGGCGAAAGTAATTGATCACACAATTAAATTCAATAACAAAGTTTTAGGTAAATCTCACATGCCCTTGATGATAGCATGGAATTATTATTTATAATAATAAAAATAAACTTGTCCTCCAAGGACCAAGTAAGGGCCGAAAATCGGCCATAAGAATTAAGGAAACATTCCTTAATTCCTTACATCTTAATCCCTTGATTCTAGGAGAGAATAAAGGAGTAAATAAGGAAACAACCAAATCAGCCCCCAATCCCCCTTCACACGCCTAAATACATAAGGAAACCAAGAAATAAGGAAAGTATTACAACTCAATGACAACTTGCAAACTTGGAGCACAAGGACCAAATCACACGCCTAATGACACGCCTATCTTGGTCGAAATATCACAAGATATTTTTCGGACCTTATTTGCTGAAAATTAAAGACTTAATTAAAATAACTAAGACTCTAGAAATGGTGTCACCTTCAAGCTTCATCAATGGAATCATCGTTCCACTTAAGAAATGACACAAATGAGGAGTTTGAATTTAACTTGAACCCGAACACTTCAAGGACTAAACAAATTGGATCATTTGGAGCTTGACCTTCTTGACCTTGACCTTGACTTGTATCAACATTGCTAATAGAATCAAATAAAACTCAAATGTATTCAACAAAGCTAATTGAGTCAAATGAAACTGAAATGCATTCAACAAAGCTAATTGCATCAAATGAAACTCAAATGCATTCAACAAAGCTAATTGAATCAAATTAATCTCAAATGCATTCAACAAAGCTAATTGAATCAAATGAAACTCAAATGCATTCAACAAAACTAATTGAATCAAATTCAAGTCAAATGAAGTCAAACAAAGCTAACTGAATCAAATAAAAGTCAAATGATGTCAACAAAGCTAATTGATTCAAATTAAAGTCAAATGAAGTCAAACAAAACTTATTGAATCAAATGAAACTCAAATGCATTCAGTAAAGCTAATTGAATCATATGAAACTCAAATGCATTTAACAAAGCTAATTTAATCAAATTAAAGTAAAATGAAGTCAAACAAAGTAAATTGAATCAAAAGAAAGTCAAATGAAGTCAAACATAGCAAATAGAATCAAATGAAACTCAAATGTATTCAACAAAGCTAATTGAGTCAAATGAAACTCAAATACATTCTATAGAGCTAATTGAATCAAATTAAAGTCAAATGAAATCAAACAAAGTTAATTGAATCAAAATAAAGTCAAATGCTTTCAACAAAGCTAATTGAATCAAATTAAAGTCAAATGAAGTTTATCAAAGCTAATTGTATCAAATGAAAGTCAAATGAAGTCAAACCAAGCTAATTGAATCAAATGAAACTCAAATGCATTCAAAAAAGCTAATTGAATCAAATGAAACTCACATGCATTCAACAAAACAAATTGAATCAAATTAAAGTCAAATGAAGTCCATCAATGCTAATTGAATCAAATGAAAGTCAAATGAAGTCAAACAAAGCTAATTGAATCAAATGAAAGTCAAATGACGTTTAACATAGCTAATTGAATCAAATGGAACTCAAATGCATTCAACAAAGCTAATTGTATCAAATAAAAGTCAAATAAAGTCAAATAAAGCTAATTGAGTCTAATAAAACTCAAATGAAGTTAAACATAGCTAATAGAATCAAATGAAATTTAAATTTATTCAACAAAGCTAATTTAGTCAAATGAAACTTAAATGCATTCAACAAAGCTAATTGAATCAAATGAAACTCAAATGCATTCAACAAAGCTAATTGAATCAAATTAAAGTCAAATGAAGTCAAACAAAACAAATTGAATCAAATGAAAATTAAGTGAAGTCAAATAAAGCTAATTAAATCAAATGAAACTCAAATGCATTCAACAACGCTAATTGAATCAAAGAAAATTCAAATGCATTCAATAAAGCAAATTGAATCAAATGAATTCAACAAAGCTCATTGAATTAAATTAAAGTAAAATAAAATCAAACAAAGCTAATTGAATCAAATGAAAGTCAAATGAAGTCAAACAAAGCTAATTGAATCAAATGAATGTCAAATGTATTCAACAAAGCTAATTAAGTCAAATGAAACTAAAATGCATTCAACCAAGCTACTTGAATCAAATGAAACTCAAATGCATTCAACAAAGCTAATTGATTCAAATGAAACTCAAATGCATTCAACAAATCTAATTGAATCAAAATAAAGTAAAATGAAGTCAAACAAAGCTAATTGAATCAAATGAAAGTCAAATGAAGTCAAACAAAGCTAATTGAATCAAATGAAAGTCAAATAAAGTCAAACATAGCTAAATGAATCAAATTAAAATCAAATGTATTTAACAAAGTTAATTAAATCAAATGAAACTCAATTGCATTCTACAAAGCTAATTGATTCAAATTAAAGTCAAATGAAGTCAAATAAAACTTATTGAAGAAAATGAATATTAAATGCATTCAGTAAAGCTAATTGAATCAAATGAAACTCAAATGCATTCAACAAAGCTAATTGAATCAAATTAATGTAAAATGAAGTCAAACAAAGCTAATTGAATCAAATGAAAGTCAAATGAAGTCAAACATTGGTAATAGGATCAAATGAAACTCAAATGTATTCAACAAAGCTAATTGAGTCAAATGAAACTCAAATGCATTCTACAAAGCTAATTGAATCAAATGAAAGTCAAATGCATTCAGTAAAGCTAATTGAATCATATGAAACTCAAATGCATTCAACAAAGCTAATTTAATCAAATTAAAGTAAAATGAAGTCAAACAAAGTAAATTGAATCAAAAGAAAGTCAAATGAAGTCAAACATAGCTAATTGAATCAAATGAATGTCAAATGTATTCAACAAAGCTAATTAAGTCAAATGAAACTAAAATGCATTCAACCAAGCTACTTGAATCAAATGAAACTCAAATGCATTCAACAAAGCTAATTGAATCAAATGAAACTCAAATGCATACAACAAATCTAATTGAATCAAAATAAAGTAAAATGAAGTCAAACAAAGCTAATTGAATCAAATGAAAGTCAAATGAAGTCAAACAAAGGTAATTGATTCAAATGAAAGTCAAATGAAGGTAGACATAGCTAATAGAATAAAATGAAACTCAAATGTATTCAACAAAGCTAATTATGTCAAATGAAACTTAAATGCATTCAACCAAGCTAATTGAATCAAATGAAACTCAAATGCATTCAACAAAGCTAATTGAATTAAATTAAAGTAAAATGAAGTCAAACAAAGCTAATTGAATCAAATAAAAGTCAAATGAAGTCAAACAAAGCTAATTGAATCAAATGAAAGTCAAATGAAGGTAGACATAGCTAATAGAATCAAATGAAACTCAAATGTATTCAACAAAGCTAATTATGTCAAATGAAACTTAAATGCATTCAACCAAGCTAATTGAATCAAATGAAACTCAAATGCATTCAACAAAGCTAATTGAATCAAATGAAAGTTAAATGAAGTCAAATAAGGCTAATTGAATCAAATGAAACTCAAAAACATTCAACAACGCTAATTGAATCAAAGAAAATTCAAATGCATTCAATAAAGCTAATTGAATCAAATGCAACTCAAATGCATACAACAAATCTAATTGAATCAAATAAAGTAAAATGAAGTCAAACAAAGCTAATTGAATCAAATGAAAGTCAAATGAAGTCAAACAAAGCTAATTGAATCAATAAAGTCAAACATAGCTAAATGAATCAAATGAAAATCAAATATATTCAACAAAGCTAATTAAATCAAATGAAACTCAATTGCATTCTACAAAGCTAATTGATTCAAATAAAAGTCAAATGAAGTCAAACAAAACTTATTGAAGAAAATGAAAATTAAATGCATTCAGTAAAGCTAATTGAATGAAATGAAACTCAAATGCATTTAACAAAGCTAATTGAATCAAATTAATGTAAAATGAAGTCAAACAAGGCTAATTGAATCAAACGAAAGTTAAATGAAGTCAAACAGAGCTAATAGGATCAAATGAAACTCAAATGTATTCAACAAAGCTAATTGAGTCAAAAGAAACTCAAATGCATTCTACAAAGCTAATTGAATCAAATTAAAGTCAAATGAAGTCATACAAAGCTAATTGAATCAAATGAAAGTCAAATGAAGTCAAATAAAGCTAATTGAATCAAATGAAACTAAAATGCGTTCAACAAAGCTAATTGAATCAAAGAAAATTCAAATGCATTCAAAAAAGCTAATTGAATTAAATGAATCTCAAATTCATTCAACAAAGCTAATTGAATCAAATTAAAGTAAAATGAAGTCAAACAAAGCTAATTGAATCAAATGAAAGTCAAATGAAGTCAAACAAAGTTAATTGAATCAAATGAAAGTCAAATGAAGTTAAAAATTGCTAATAGAATCAAATAAAACTCAAATGTATTCAACAAAGCTAATGGAGTCAAATGAAACTGAAATGCATTCAACAAAGCTAATTGAATCAAATGAAACTCAAATGCATTCAACAAAGGTTATTAAATCAAATCAATCTCAAATGCATTCAACAAAGCTAATTAAATCAATTGAAACTCAAATGCATTCAACAAAGCTAATTGAATCAAATTAATGTCAAATGAAGTTTATCAAAGCTAATTGTATCAAATGAAAGTCAAATGAAGTCAAACCAAGCTAATTGTATCAAATGAAACTCAAATGCATTCAAAAAGCTAATTGAATCAAATGAAACTCACATGCATTCAACAAAACAAATTGAAGCAAATTAAAGTCAAATGAAGTCAATCAATGCTAATTGTATCAAATGAAATTCAAATGAGGTCAAACAAAGCTAATTGAATCAAATGAAAGTCAAATGAAGTCAAACATAGCTAATTGAATCAAATGGAACTCAAATGCATCCAACAAAGCTAATTGTATCCAATAAAAGTCAAATGAAGTCAAATAAAGCTAATTGACTCTAATAAAACTCAAATGAGGTTAAACATAGCTAATTGAATCAAATGAAATTCAAATGTATTCAATAAAGCTAATTGAGTCAAATGAAACTTAAATGCATTCAACAAAGCTAATTGAATCAAATGAAACTTAAATGCATTCAACAAAGCTAATTGAATCAAATAAATATCAAATCCATTCAACAAAGCTAATTGAATCAAATGAAACTCAAATGCATTCAACAAAGCTAATTGAATCAAATTAATGTCAAATGAAGTCATACAAAGCTAATTGAATCAAATGAAAGTCAAATGAAGTCAAATAAAGCTAATTGAATCAAATGAAACTCAAATGCATTCAACAAAGCTAATTGAATCAAATAAAATTCAAATGTATTCAATAAAGCTAATTGAGTCAAATGAAACTTAAATGCATTCAACAAAGCTAATTGAATCAAATGAAACTTAAATGCATTCAACAAAGCTAATTGAATCAAATAAATATCAAATTCATTCAACAAAAGCTAATTGAATCAAATGAAACTCAAATTCATTCAACAAAGCTAATTGAATGAAATTAAAGTAAAATTAAGTCAAACAAAGCTAATTGAATCAAATGAAAGTCAAATGAAGTCAAACAAAGCTAATTGAATCAAATGAAAGTCAAATGAAGTTAAACATTAATAGAATAAAATAAAACTCAAATGTATTCAACAAAGCTAAGTGAGTCAAATGAAACTGAAATGCATTCAACAAAGCTAATTGAATAAAATAAAACTCAAATGCATTCAACAAAGCTAATTGAATCAAATTAATCTCAAATGCATTCAACAAAGCTAATTAAATCAAAAGAAAATCAAATGCATTCAACAAAGCTAATTGAATCAAATTCAAGTCAAATGAAGTCAAACAAAGCTAATTGAATCAAATGAAAGTCAAATGAAGTCAACAAAGCTAATTGATTCAAATTAAAGTCAAATGAAGTCAAACAAAGTTAATTGAATCAAATGAAAGTCAAATGAAGTTAAACATAGCTAATAGAATCAAATGAAACTCAAATGTATTCAACAAAGCTAATTGATTCAAATGAAACTTGAATGCATTCAACAAAGCTAATTGAATCAGATCAAATGAAACTCAAATGCATTCAACAAAGCTAATTGAATCAAATAAATCTCAAATGCATTCAACAAAGCTTATTGAATCAAATTAAAGTCAAATGAAGTCAAACAAAATTTATTGAAGAAAATGAAAATCAAATGCATTCAGTAAAGCTAATTGAATCAAATTAAAGTCAAATGAAGTCAAACAAAGCTAATTGAATCAAATGAAAGTTAAATGAAGTCAAATAAAGCTAATTAAATCAAATGAAACTCAAATGCATTCAACAACGCTAATTGAATCAAAGAAAATTTAAATGCATTCAATAAAGCTAATTGAATCAAATGAAACTCAAATGCATTCAACAAAGCTAATTGAATTAAATTAAAGTAAAATAAAGTCAAACAAAGCTAATTGAATCAAATGAAAGTCAAATGAAGTCAAACAAAGCTAATTGAATCAAATGAAACTCAAATGAAGGTAGACATAGCTAATAGAATCAAATGAAACTCAAATGTATTCAACAAAGTTAATTGAGTCAAATGAAACTTAAATGCATTCAACCAAGCTAATTGAATCAAATGAAACTCAAATGCATTCAACAAAGCTAATTAATTCAATTGAAACTCAAATGCATTCAATAAATCTAATTGAATCAAAATAAAGTAAAATGAAGTCAAACAAAGCTAATTGAATCAAATGAAAGTCAAATGAAGTCAAATAAAGCTAATTGAATCAAATGAAAGTCAAATAAAGTCAAACATAGCTAAATGAATCAAATGAAAATCAAATGTATTCAACAAAGCTAATTAAATCAAATGAAATTCAATTGCATTCTACAAAGCTAATTGATTCAAATTAAAGTCAAATGAAGTCAAACAAAACTTATTGAAGAAAATGAAAATTAAATGCATTCAGTAAAGCTAATTGAATCAAATGAAACTCAAATGCATTCAACAAAGCTAATTGAATCAAAGAAAATACAAATGCCTTCAACAAAGCTAATTGAATCAAATGAAACTCAAATTCATTCAACAAAGCTAATTGAATCAAATTAAAGTAAAATGAAGTCAAAAAAAGCTAATTGAATCAAATGAAAGTCAAATGAAGTCAAACAAAGCTAATTGAATCAAATGAAAGTCAAATGAAGTTAAACATTGCTAATAGAATCAAATAAAACTCAAATGTATTCAACAAAGCTAATTGAGTCAAATGAAACTGAAATGCATTCAACAAAGCTAATTGAATCAAATGAAACTCAAATGCATCCAACAAAGGTAATTGAATCAAATTAATCTCAAATGCATTCAACAAAGCTAATTAAATCAAATGAAACTCAAATGCATTCAACAAAAGCTAATTGAATTAAATTCAAGTCAAATGAAGTCAAACAAAGCTAATTGAATCAATTAAAAGTCAAATGAAGTCAACAAAGCTAATTGATTCAAATTAAAGTCAAATGAAGTCAAACAAAACTTATTGAATCAAATGAAACTCAATTGCATTCAGTAAAGCTAATTGAACCATATGAAACTCAAATGCATTCAACAAAGCTAATTTAATCAAATTAAAGTAAAATGAAGTCAAACAAAGTAAATTGAATCAAAAGAAAGTCAAATGAAGTCAAACAAAGCAAATAGAATCAAATGAAACTCAAATGTATTCAACAAGCTAATTGAGTCAAATGAAACTCAAATGCATTATACATAGCTAATTGAATCAAATTAAAGTCAAATGAAATCAAACAATGTTAATTGAATCAAAATAAAGTCAAATGCATTCAATAAAGCTAACTGAATCAAATTAAAATCAAATGAAGTTTATCAAAGCTAATTGTATCAAATGAAAGTCAAATGAAGTCAAACCAAGCTAATTGAATCAAATGAAACTCAAATGCATTCAAAAAAGCTAATTGAATCAAATGAAACTCACATGCATTCAACAAAACAAATTGAATCAAATTAAAGTCATATGAAGTCAATCAATGCTAATTGTATCAAATGAAAGTCAAATGAAGTCAAACAATGCTAATTAAATCAAATGAAAGTCAAACATAGCTAATTGAATCAAATGGAACTCAAATGCTTTCAACAAAGCTAATTGTATCAAATAAAAGTCAAATGAAGTCAAATAAAGCTAATTGAGTCGAATAAAACTCAAATGATGTTAAACATTGCTAATAGAATCAAATGAAACTCAAATGTATTCAACAAAGCTAATTATGTCAAATGAAACTTAAATGCATTCAACCAAGCTAATTGAATCAAATGAAACTCAAATGCATTCAAAAAAGCTAATTGAATTAAATGAAACTCACATGCATTCAACAAAACAAATTGAATCAAATTAAAGTCAAATGAAGTCAATTAATGCTAATTGAATCAAATGAAAGTCAAATGAAGTCAAACATAGCTAATTGAATCAAATGGAACTCAAATGCATTCAACAAAGCTAATTGTATAAAATAAAAGTCAAATGAAGTCAAATAAAGCTAATTGAGTCTAATAAAACTCAAATGAAGTTAAACATAGCTAATAGAATCAAATGAAATTCAAATGTATTCAACAAAGCTAATTGAGTCAAATGAAACTTAAATGCATTCAACAAAGCTAATTGACTCAAATGAAACTCAAATGCATTCAACAAAGCTAATTGAATCAAATAAATCTCAAATGCATTCAACTAAGCTTATTGAATCAAATAAATCTCAAATGCATTCAACAAAGCTTATTGAATCAAATTAAAGTGAAATGAAGGAAAACAAAACTTATTGAAGAAAATGAAACTCAAATGCATTCAGTAAAGCTAATTGAATCAAATGAAACTCAAATGCATTCAACAAAGCTAATTGAATCAAATTAAAGTCAAATGAAGTTAAACAAAGCTAATTGAATCAAATGAAAGTTAAATGAAGTCAAATAAAGCTAATTGAATCAAATGAAACTCAAATGCATTCAACTACGCTAATTGAATCAAAGAAAACTCAAATGCATTCAATAAAGCTAATTGAATCAAATTAAACTCAAATGCATTCAACAAAGCTAATTCAATTAAATTAAAGTAAAATGAAGTCAAACAAAGCTAATTGAATCAAATGAAAGTCAAATGAAGTCAAACAAAGCTAATTGAATCAAATGAAAGTCAAATGAAGGTAGACATAGCTAATAGAATCAAATGAAACTCAAGTGTATTCAACAAAGCTAATTAAGTCAAATGAAATTTAAATGCATTCATCCAAGCTAATTGAATCAAATGAAACTCAAGTGCATTCAACAAAGCTAATTGATTCAAATGAAACTCAAATGCATTCAACAAATCTAATTGAATCAAAATAAAGTAAAATAAAGTCAAACAAAGCTAATTGAATCAAATGAAAGTGAAATGAAGTCAAAAAATGCTAATTGAATCAAATGAAAGTCAAATAAACTCAAACATAGCTAAATGAATCAAATGAAAATCAAATGTATTCAACAAAGCTAATTAAATCAAATGAAACTCAATTGCATTCTGCAAAGCTAATTGATTCAAATTAAAGTCTAATGAAGTCAAACAAAATATTGAAGAAAATGAAAATTAAATGCATTCAGTAAAGCTAATTGAATCAAATGAAACTCAAATGCATTCAACAAAGATAATTGGATCAAATTAATGTATAATGAAGTCAAACATAGCTAATTGAATCAAATGAAAGTCAAATGAAGTCAAACATAGCTAATAGGATCAAATGAAACTCAAATGTATTCAACAAAGCTAATTGAGTCAAATGAAACTCAAATGCATTCTACTAAGCTACTTGAATCAAATTAAAGTCAAATGAAGTCAAACAAAGCTAATTGAATCAAATGAAAGTCTAATGAAGTCAGATAAAGCTAATTGAATCAAATGAAACTCAAATGCATTCAACAAAGCTAATTGAATCAAAGAAAATTCAAATGCATTCAACAAAGCTAATTGAATCAAATGAAACTCAAATTCATTCAACAAAGCTAATTCAATCAAATTAAAGTAAAATGAAGTCAAACAAAGCTAATTGAATCAAATGAAAGTCAAATGAAGTCAAACAAAGCTAATTGAATCAAATGAAAGTCAAATGAAGTCAAACAAAGCTAATTGAGTCAAATGAAACTGAAATGCATTCAACAAAGCTAATTGAATCAAATGAAACTCAAATGCATTCAACAAAGCTAATTGAATCAAATAAATCTCAAATGCATTCAACTAAGCTTATTGAATCAAATGAAAGTCAAATGCATTCAACAAAGCTAATTGAATCAAATTAATGTCAAATGAAGTCATACAAAGCTAATTGAATCAAATGAAAGTCAAATGAAGTCAAATAAAGCTAATTGAATCAAATGAGACTCAAATTGAATCAACAAAGCTAATTGAATCATATTAATGTAAAATGAAGTCAAACAAACTAATTGAATCAAATGAAAGTCAAATGAAGTCAAACAAAGCTAATTGAATCAAATAAAAGTCAAATGAAGTTAAACATTGCTAATAGAATCAAATAAAACTCAAATGTATTCAACAAAGCTAATTGAGTCAAATGAAACTGAAATGCATTCAACAAAGCTAATTGAATCAAATGAAACTCAAATGCATTCAACAAAGCTAATTTAATCAAATTAATCTCAAATGCATTCAACAAAGCTAATTAAATTAAATGAAACTCAAATGCATTCAACAATGCTAATTGAATCAAATGAAAGTCAAATGAAGTTTAACATTGCTAATAGAATTAAATGAAACTCAAATTGATGTGGATTTGAATAGCTTAGTCTCTCTTAGAAATAATTTTGAAAAGTACTCCTAGTTCTGTTAGGAGACTTGGTGGTTTTCCTAATTCTAGTAGGAATAGGACTCTTGAAATCCTAATCCTAGTAGGATTAGAACTCCTAGTTCTGTTAGGAGTCTTTAAGTTGTAATTCTAGTTGGGTTAGAATTCCAAATCCTAGTTGGATTAGGATTCTAATTGGAGTAGAATTATAGTAGCATTAGGACTTTGTGTTGATTAGAGTTTGATTTGCACAAGGATTCTAGTCACATAGCTGTGTGATTAGAGATAGATTAGTTTGTTATTGTTTTTGAAATCTTTTATGCTTTGCTAGTTCTACTAGGTTTAGGTTACTGTGTTTTAATAGTTCTAATCAGTTTAGGATTATTTGTTCCCTATAAATAGGCTATTCGGCCAAATTAATAAAGGAGGAGTTGTTTTTGTTCAAAGATTAAACGTAAGTTTATGACTGATTTTGGACGTACTTAATTCCAAGATTTCATTGTTTTTAGAGAGTGAATCTAAATACAAGAACCTTAGATTTAGGCGAGTGAAACCTAAAACTAAGCGAGATTTGCGTGAGTTAGTGAGTGAAGCTAATAAACCAATCTCAAATCCTTTCCTAATTCAAGTTTAAGGTGAGTGAAGCCCTAAAAGTGAATTAGAACCCTTAGTGGAGATTAACTGAGTAAAGGTTATTCGAAGCTAAGCAGATTCCGTTCGCGGAATCATATCAAGTGGTATCAGAGCCAGGTTCACTGAGACGGCGCGTGAGGGCGTGTGTAACGTCGGATTCTTGATTTATTTGATTCTGTGAACAGCTAACATACAAGGCTACATCGTGTCAAAATTTCAGCTTAATCCGACCTGTAACGAAGTCGCAGCGAAGCAAAATATTTGGCGTTACTATGGGAGACAGTGAAGCAGATAAACGGAGGGATGCTATGTTGGAGGCCCTTCAAAAATAGTATGAATCTCTTCAAGGAGCACTCTCTCTTTTAACATTGGATGCTGTCAATGGTAAGAAGGATGAGGCACGAGTATCAAAGGGGGACTCGATTAAACTTGGGGATTTTCCTGAGTTTGATGGAGCACTAGATCCGGAGGCTTATTTGGAATGGGAGCGAAAACTTGATAGGCTCTTTGAACACAAAGGCGTGACTGATCATAAGGCGTACACTTATGCCGTACTCAAGTTGGCTAAACTTGGTTCTCTTTGGTTTGACAACATGCAGATGAGACGAGAGAGAGAAGGGAAGGATAATATTAGTTCATGAGATGACTTGAAATTGAAGATGAGGAAGCGATTTGTCCCAAGAACTTATAAGCAAGACTTGTTCCACAAGTTTAACACTTTGCAGCAAGGGGGTATGGATGTCGAGGGGTACATCAAAGAGTTTGAGAGGTTGTCCTTGGCTTGTGATTGCAAGGATGTAGAGGAGCAAAAGATCTCAAAGTTTCTTGTGGGATTGAACTTAGAGATTAGCAATAGAGTGGAGTTGCAATCTTTTTTCTCGTTTGATGAAGCGTGTGAGTTGGCCGTGAAGGTTGAGAGGCAACTTAAGGCTGCAAAGGCTAAGTCTTTTAAGCCTTCTTTTATGCCTAAGATCGAGAGTTCCAAACTATCTGAAAAGTTTGAAACTTTAGACAAGGGAAAGGGCGTGTTAGATGCGTTGAGAAAGGAGGTTGATTCTAAAGTTCAACGTGTGAATAAGGATGAAATCAAATGCTTCAAGTGTCAAGGGAGAGGCCACTACAAATCTGAGTGCCCAAATAGAAGAGTGATGACTTCACGGGCTTTTCTTTGAATTAGAAGAGGAGGATGCTAGGTATGCTTTGGCGTTAATAGGGAGTAAGGAGTCTATGGAGGATGATGACATGGACTTGGAGGATTTAGAGGGGCGTCCATTGATTGAACCAGCTCCGGATCATGAAACTCTTGTGGTGAGGAAGGTGCTTCATGTCCAAACCAATCCTTTGGATGATTTGGCGCAAAGGGAGAATCTTTTTCAAACTAGGTGCTTGGTGGATGGTCGTAGTTGTTCACTCATTGTGGACAATGGTTTGTGTACTAACGTGTGCTCAATGAAGATGGTGGATACATTGGCTTTAGAAACACGACCACATGCTCATCCCTACAAACTAAACTGGTTGACTAACAATGGAGGAGTGGCGGTTGCTAGGCAAGCTCTCGTTAATTTTTCTATTGGTGAGTTTAAGGATGAGGTTTGGTGTGATGTGGTGCCGATGGATGCGTGTGCTATCTTACTTGGGAGGCCATGGCAGTTTTATCGTGACATGGTTTACTTGGCTAAATAGAATGTGGTTTCGGTGATGCATGAGGGAAAACGGGTGAGTTTGAAGCCATTACCACCTAAAGTGGCGTCAAAGACTACTGATGGGGTTACTATGGTTTCGTTGGTGGGAGATGAAGACACTATGAAAGGCATGAACCGCAAGCAACGCAAGGAAAAGAAAAGGGAGCAGCATGTGTTGCACGCATGACAAAAGCCACCGTTCGAGATTGGTGACTATGTATGGCTGTCGTTGAGTGCACAAAAGGTCCACCACAATGCAAAGGGGAAAACCGAGCCTATTGAAGAAGGTCCGTTCAAGGTTGTACATAGGGAGAATTATGATACGTTCCAAGTCTTGCTTGGAGATGGCGTGTGTGCATCCTTGAGTGCTGCTGATTTGGTTCCATGTTATGACTATGGAACTTGAGGACAAGTTCGTTTCTAAGAGGGAGAGTATGATGTGGATTTGAATAGCTTAGTCTCTCTTAGAAAGAATTTTGAAAAGTACTCCTAGTTCTGTTAGGAGACTTGGTGGTTTTCCTAATTCTAGTAGGAATAGGACTCTTGAAATCCTAATCCTAGTAGGATTAGAACTCCTAGTTCTGTTAGGAGTCTTTAAGTTGTAATTCTAGTTGGGTTAGAATTCCAAATCCTAGTTGGATTAGGATTCTAATTGGAGTAGAATTATAGTAGCATTAGGACTTTGTGTTGATTAGAGTTTGATTTGCACAAGGATTCTAGTCACATAGCCGTGTGATTAGAGATAGATTAGTTTGTTATTGTTTTTGTTTATCTTTTATGCTTTGCTAGTTCTACTAGGTTTAGGTTACTGTGTTTTAATAGTTCTAATCAGTTTAGGATTATTTGTTCCCTATAAATAGGCTATTCGGCCAAATTAATAAAGGAGGAGTTGTTTTTGTTTATAGATTAAACGTAAGTTTATGACTGATTTTGGACGTACTTAATTCCAAGATTTCATTGTTTTTAGAGAGTGAATCTAAATACAAGAACCTTAGATTTAGGCGAGTGAAACCTAAAACTAAGCGAGATTTGCGTGAGTTAGTGAGTGAAGCTAATAAACCCATCTCAAATCCTTTCCTAATTCAAGTTTAAGGTGAGTGAAGCCCTAGAAGTGAATTAGAACCCTTAGTGGAGATTAACTGAGTAAAGGTTATTCGAAGCTAAGCAGATTCCGTTCGCGGAATCATATCACAAATGTATTCAACAAAGCTAATTGAGTCAACTGAAACTGAAATGCATTCAACAAAGCTAATTGAATCAAATAAAAGTCAAATGAAGTTAACAAAGCTAATTGATTCAAATTAAAGTCAAATGAAGTCAAACAAAACTTATTGAATCAAATGAAACTCAAATGCATTCAACAAAGCTAATTTAATCAAATTAAGGTAAAATGAAGTCAAACAAAGTAAATTGAATCAAAAGAAAGTCAAATGAAGTCAAACAAAGCAAATAGAATCAAATGAAACTCAAATGTATTCAACAAGCTAATTGAGTCAAATGAAACTCAAATGCATTCTACAGAGCAAATTGAATCAAATTAAAGTCAAATGAAATCAAACAATGTTAATTGAATCAAAATAAAGTCAAATGCATTTAACAAAGCTTATTGAATCAAATTAAAGTCAAATGAAGTTTATCAAAGCTAATTATATCAAATGAAAGTCAAATGAAGTCAAACCATGCTAATTGAATCAAATGAAACTCAAATGCATTCAAAAAGCTAATTGAATCAAATGAAACTCACATGCATTCAACAAAACAAATTGAATCAAATTAAAGTCAAATGAAGTCAATCAATGCTAATTGTATCAAATGAAAGTCAAATGAAGTCAAACAAAGCTAATTGAATCAAATGAAATTCAAATGAAGTCAAACATAGCTAATTGAATCAAATGGAACTCAAATGCATTCAACAAAGCTAATTGTATCAAATAAAAGTCAAATGAAGTCAAATAAAGCTAATTGAGTCGAATAAAACTCAAATGAAGTTAAACATTGCTAATTGAATCAAATGAAAGTCAAATGAAGGTAGACATATTTAATAGAATCAAATGAAACTCAAATGTATTCAACAAAGCTAATTAAGTCAAATAAAACTTAAATGCATTCAACCAAGCTAATTGAATCAAATGAAACTCAAATGCATTCAACAAAGCTAATTGTATCAAATTAAAGTCAAATGAAGTCAAATAACGCTAATTGAGATTAATAAAACTCAAATGAAGTTAAACATAGCTAATAGAATCAAATGAAATTCAAATGCATTCATCAAAGGTAATTGAATCAAATGAAACTCAAATGCATTCAACAAAGCTAATTGAATCAAATAAATATCAAATGCATTCAACAAAGCTAATTGAATCAAATGAAACTCAAATGCATTCAACAAAGCTAATTGAATCAAATTAATGTCAAATAAAGTCAAACGAAGCTAATTAAATCTAATGAAAGTCAAATGAAGTCAAACAAAGCTAATTGAATCAAATGAAAGTCAAATAAAGTCAAACATAGCTAAATGAATCAAATGAAAATCAAATGCATTCAACAAAGCTAATTGAATCAAATGAAACACAAATGCATTCAAAAAAGCTAATTGATTCAAATTAAAGTCAAATAAAGTCAAACAAAACTTATTGAATCAAATGAATCTCAAATGCATTCAATAATGCTAATTGAATCAAAATGAAAATCAAATGCATTTAACAATGCTAATTGAATCAAATTAAAGTAAAATGAAGTCAAAAAGCTAATTGAATCAAATTGAAGTCATATGAAGTCAAACGAAGCTAATTAAATCAAATGAAAGTCAAATAAAATCAAACATAGCTAAATGAATCAACCGAAAATCAAATGCATTCAACAAAGCTAATTGATTCAAATGAAACTCAAATGCATTCAACAAAGCTAATTGATTCAAATTAGTAAAATAAAGTCAAACAAAACCTATTGAAGAAAATGAAACTCAAATGCATTCAATAAAAGCTAATTGAATCAAATGAAACTCAAATGCATTCAACAAAGCTAATTGAATCAAATTAAAGTCAAATGAAGTCAAACAAAGCTAATTGAATCAAATTAAAGTTAACGGAAGTCAAACCAAGCTAATTGAATCAAATGAAACTCAAATACATTCAACAAAGCTAATTGAATCAAATGAAACTCAAATGCATTAAACAAAGCTAATTGAATCAGATTAAAGTCAAATAAAGTCAATCAAAGTTAATTGGATCAAATGAAAGTCAAATGACGTCAAATAGAGCTAATTGAATCAAATGAAACTCAAATGCATTCAACAAAATCTAATTGAATCAAAGAAAATTCAAATGCATTCAACAAAGCTAATTGAATCAATTGAAACTCAAATGCATTCAACAAAGCTAATTGAATCAAATTAAAGTAAAATGAACTCAAACAAAGCTAATTGAATCAAATGAAACTCAAATGCATTCAACAAAGCTAATTGAATCAAAGAAAATTCAAATGCATTCAACAAAGCTAATTGAATCAAATGAAACTCAAATTCATTCAACAAAGCTAATTGAATCAAATTAAAGTAAAATGAAGTCAAACAAAGCTAATTGAATCAAATGAAAGTCAAATGAAGTCAAACAAAGTTAATTGAATCAAATAAAAGTCAAATGAAGTTAAACATAGCTAATAGAATCAAATGAAACTCAAATGTATTCAACAAAGCTAATTGATTCAAATGAAACTTGAATGCATTCAACAAAGATAATTGAATCAAATGAAACTCAAATGCATTCAACAAAGCCAATTGAATCAAATAAATCTCAAATGCATTCAACAAAGCTTATTGAATCAAATTAAAGTGAAATGAAGGTAAACAAAACTTATTGAAGAAAATGAAACTCAAATGCATTCAGTAAAGCTAATTGAATCAAATGAAACTCAAATGCATTCAACAAAGGTAATTGAATCAAATTAAAGTCAAATGAAGTCAAACAAAGCTAATTGAATCAAATGAAAGTTAAATGAAGTCAAATAAAGCTAATTGAATCAAATGAAACTCAAATGCATTCAACAACGCTAATTGAATCAAAGAAAACTCAAATGCATTCAATAAAGCTAATTGAATCAAATTAAACTCAAATGCATTCAACAAAGCTAATTCAGTTAAATTAAAGTAAAATGAAGTCAAACAAAGCTAATTGAATCAAATGAAAGTCAATTGAAGTCAAACAAAGCTAATTGAATCAAATGAAAGTCAAATGAAGGTAGACATAGCTAATAGAATCAAATGAAACTCAAATGTATTCAACAAAGCTAATTAAGTCAAATGAAATTTAAATGCATTCATCCAAGCTAATTGAATCAAATGAAACTCAAATGCATCCAACAAAGCTAATTGATTCAACTGAAACTCAAATGCATTCAACAAATATAATTGAATCAAAATAAAGTTAAATGAAGTCAAACAAAGCTAATTGAATCAAATGAAAGTGAAATGAAGTCAAACAATGCTAATTGAATCAAATGAAAGTCAAATTAAGTCAAACATAGCTAAATGAATCAAATGAAAATCAAATGTATTCAACAAAGCTAATTGAGTCAACTGAAACTGAAATGCATTCAACAAAGCTAATTGAATCAAATAAAAGTCAAATGAAGTTAACAAAGCTAATTGATTCAAATTAAAGTCAAATGAAGTCAAACAAAACTTATTGAATCAAATGAAACTCAAATGCATTCAACAAAGCTAATTTAATCAAATTAAGGTAAAATGAAGTCAAACAAAGTAAATTGAATCAAAAGAAAGTCAAATGAAGTCAAACAAAGCAAATAGAATCAAATGAAACTCAAATGTATTCAACAAGCTAATTGAGTCAAATGAAACTCAAATGCATTCTACAGAGCAAATTGAATCAAATTAAAGTCAAATGAAATCAAACAATGTTAATTGAATCAAAATAAAGTCAAATGCATTTAACAAAGCTTATTGAATCAAATTAAAGTCAAATGAAGTTTATCAAAGCTAATTATATCAAATGAAAGTCAAATGAAGTCAAACCATGCTAATTGAATCAAATGAAACTCAAATGCATTCAAAAAAGCTAATTGAATCAAATGAAACTCACATGCATTCAACAAAACAAATTGAATCAAATTAAAGTCAAATGAAGTCAATCAATGCTAATTGTATCAAATGAAAGTCAAATGAAGTCAAACAAAGCTAATTGAATCAAATGAAATTCAAATGAAGTCAAACATAGCTAATTGAATCAAATGGAACTCAAATGCATTCAACAAAGCTAATTGTATCAAATAAAAGTCAAATGAAGTCAAATAAAGCTAATTGAGTCGAATAAAACTCAAATGAAGTTAAACATTGCTAATTGAATCAAATGAAAGTCAAATGAAGGTAGACATATTTAATAGAATCAAATGAAACTCAAATGTATTCAACAAAGCTAATTAAGTCAAATAAAACTTAAATGCATTCAACCAAGCTAATTGAATCAAATGAAACTCAAATGCATTCAACAAAGCTAATTGTATCAAATTAAAGTCAAATGAAGTCAAATAACGCTAATTGAGATTAATAAAACTCAAATGAAGTTAAACATAGCTAATAGAATCAAATGAAATTCAAATGCATTCATCAAAGGTAATTGAATCAAATGAAACTCAAATGCATTCAACAAAGCTAATTGAATCAAATAAATATCAAATGCATTCAACAAAGCTAATTGAATCAAATGAAACTCAAATGCATTCAACAAAGCTAATTGAATCAAATTAATGTCAAATAAAGTCAAACGAAGCTAATTAAATCTAATGAAAGTCAAATGAAGTCAAACAAAGCTAATTGAATCAAATGAAAGTCAAATAAAGTCAAACATAGCTAAATGAATCAAATGAAAATCAAATGCATTCAACAAAGCTAATTGAATCAAATGAAACACAAATGCATTCAAAAAAGCTAATTGATTCAAATTAAAGTCAAATAAAGTCAAACAAAACTTATTGAATCAAATGAATCTCAAATGCATTCAATAATGCTAATTGAATCAAAATGAAAATCAAATGCATTTAACAATGCTAATTGAATCAAATTAAAGTAAAATGAAGTCAAAAAGCTAATTGAATCAAATTGAAGTCATATGAAGTCAAACGAAGCTAATTAAATCAAATGAAAGTCAAATAAAATCAAACATAGCTAAATGAATCAACTGAAAATCAAATGCATTCAACAAAGCTAATTGATTCAAATGAAACTCAAATGCATTCAACAAAGCTAATTGATTCAAATTAGTAAAATAAAGTCAAACAAAACCTATTGAAGAAAATGAAACTCAAATGCATTCAGTAAAGCTAATTGAATCAAATGAAACTCAAATGCATTCAACAAAGCTAATTGAATCAAATTAAAGTCAAATGAAGTCAAACAAAGCTAATTGAATCAAATTAAAGTTAACGGAAGTCAAACCAAGCTAATTGAATCAAATGAAACTCAAATACATTCAACAAAGCTAATTGAATCAAATGAAACTCAAATGCATTAAACAAAGCTAATTGAATCAGATTAAAGTCAAATAAAGTCAATCAAAGTTAATTGTATCAAATGAAAGTCAAATGACGTCAAATAGAGCTAATTGAATCAAATGAAACTCAAATGCATTCAACAAAATCTAATTGAATCAAAGAAAATTCAAATGCATTCAACAAAGCTAATTGAATCAATTGAAACTCAAATGCATTCAACAAAGCTAATTGAATCAAATTAAAGTAAAATGAACTCAAACAAAGCTAATTGAATCAAATGAAACTCAAATGCATTCAACAAAGCTAATTGAATCAAAGAAAATTCAAATGCATTCAACAAAGCTAATTGAATCAAATGAAACTCAAATTCATTCAACAAAGCTAATTGAATCAAATTAAAGTAAAATGAAGTCAAACAAAGCTAATTGAATCAAATGAAAGTCAAATGAAGTCAAACAAAGTTAATTGAATCAAATAAAAGTCAAATGAAGTTAAACATAGCTAATAGAATCAAATGAAACTCAAATGTATTCAACAAAGCTAATTGATTCAAATGAAACTTGAATGCATTCAACAAAGATAATTGAATCAAATGAAACTCAAATGCATTCAACAAAGCCAATTGAATCAAATAAATCTCAAATGCATTCAACAAAGCTTATTGAATCAAATTAAAGTGAAATGAAGGTAAACAAAACTTATTGAAGAAAATGAAACTCAAATGCATTCAGTAAAGCTAATTGAATCAAATGAAACTCAAATGCATTCAACAAAGGTAATTGAATCAAATTAAAGTCAAATGAAGTCAAACAAAGCTAATTGAATCAAATGAAAGTTAAATGAAGTCAAATAAAGCTAATTGAATCAAATGAAACTCAAATGCATTCAACAACGCTAATTGAATCAAAGAAAACTCAAATGCATTCAATAAAGCTAATTGAATCAAATTAAACTCAAATGCATTCAACAAAGCTAATTCAGTTAAATTAAAGTAAAATGAAGTCAAACAAAGCTAATTGAATCAAATGAAAGTCAATTGAAGTCAAACAAAGCTAATTGAATCAAATGAAAGTCAAATGAAGGTAGACATAGCTAATAGAATCAAATGAAACTCAAATGTATTCAACAAAGCTAATTAAGTCAAATGAAATTTAAATGCATTCATCCAAGCTAATTGAATCAAATGAAACTCAAATGCATCCAACAAAGCTAATTGATTCAACTGAAACTCAAATGCATTCAACAAATATAATTGAATCAAAATAAAGTTAAATGAAGTCAAACAAAGCTAATTGAATCAAATGAAAGTGAAATGAAGTCAAACAATGCTAATTGAATCAAATGAAAGTCAAATTAAGTCAAACATAGCTAAATGAATCAAATGAAAATCAAATGTATTCAACAAAGCTAATTAAATCAAATGAAACTCAATTGCATTCTACAAAGCTAATTGATTCAAATTAAAGTTAAATGAAGTCAAACAAAACATATTGAAGAAAATGAAAATTAAATGCATTCAGTAAAGCTAATTGAATCAAATGAAACTCAAATGCATTCAACAAAGATAATTGGATCAAATTAATGTATAATAAAGTCAAACAAAGCTAATTGAATCAAATGAAAGTCAAGTGAAGTCAAACATAGCTAATAGGATCAAATGAAACTCAAATGTATTCAGCAAAGCTAATTGAGTCAAATGAAACTCAAATGCATTCTACAAAGCTACTTGAATCAAATTAAAGTCAAATGAAGTCAAACAAGGATAATTGAATCAAATGAAAGTCTAATGAAGTCAAATAAAGCTAATTGAATCAAATGAAACTCAAATGCATTCAACAAAGCTAATTATAGGCAAATCAACAAGATCAATAGGAATATGTGGGTTAGCACCATAAACAATAAGGAATGGAGATGAACCTGTTGTAGATGAAGGCGCCCTATTATAGGCAAACTCCGCATGAGCCAAACGTACATCCCAATCCTTTGTAGTCTTACTCACCAAACCTCGTAGCAATGTACCTAATGTTCTATTGGTGACCTCGGTTTGTCCATCAGTTTGGGGGTGATGCGAAGTACTAAATAGTAGTTTAGTTCCCACAAGCTTCCAAAGAGTCTTCCAAAAGTAACTAAGGAACTTAGTATCTCTATCTGATACTATACTCTTGGGAATACCATGAAGACGTACTACCTCTTTGTAATACAAATCAGCCACATTGCTAGCATCATCCGTTTTATGGCAAGGTATAAAATGAGCCATCTTGCTAAAACGATCAACCACTACCATAATGGAATCCTTACCTCTCGCTGTGCGTGGCAACCCCACAATGAAGTCCATGCTTACACTATCCCAAGGAACACTAGGAACAGCAATGGAGTGTACAAACCTTTGTGGAAAGTGCTCTTGGCCTTTTGGCATGTGGCGCATCTCTCAATTACTTGATGAACATCTTTGAGCATCTTAGGCCAATAGAAATGTTCACATAACAAGTCATATGTCTTATGTACCCCAAAGTGACCAGCAATACCTCCCGCATGCACCTCCCTTACTAGTAACTCACGCACACTACACTTGGGCACACATAGCCGATTTTCCTTAAATAAGAACCCATCTTGAACAGCATAGGAACCTTGGGGAGTAGCAATCAAATCCTTGAAGTCATCATCATCACCATAATGTTGTTTGAGAATCTCAAACCCAAGTAAACGAGCTTCCAAGACCGCCAACAAATACCCCATCCTAGACAATGCATCCGCCACAACATTCTCCTTGCCTTCTTTATACTTAGACGAAAATGTGAAGGATTGCAAAAATTCCACCCACTTAGCATGTCTCACATTAAGCTTTTGTTGCCCATGTATATGTTTTAGACTCTCATGATCCGAATGAAGCACAAAAGGCTTAGGACGAAGATAATGAGACCAATGCTCAAGTGCACGAATGATGGCATAAAACTCCTTATCATAAGTGGAATAGTTAAGTTTAGCCCCATTCAATTTCTCACTAAAAAGGCTATGGGACGTTTTTCTTGTAGAAGCACAGCACCTATTCCCAAACCACTAGCATCCGTTTCAACCTCAAATAATTTGGAAAAATGCGGTAAGGCAAGAACCTGCATTACATAGGTTAGCTTTCAATTCTTGAAAGGCCCTCTTTGCATTGTGATTCCAAACAAACTCACCTTTTTTGTAAGCTCGCACGAGGGGCCGCAAGAGTACTAAAATTGCGTATACAACGCCTATAAAATCTTGCCAACCCATGAAAACTCCGCACATCATGTGCATTCTTTGTTACGGCCAAGAAGAAATGGCGTCCACCTTGGAAGGATCAACTCGTACACCATCACTCGAGACAATGTACCCCAAGAAAACAAGACTAGGAACCAAAAACGTACACTTTTCCATCTTACCATATAGTTGTTGTGCACGCAAAGCTTCAAAAACTTGTTTCAAATGATCGAAGTGCAACTCTTTTGTTTGACTATAAATCGAAATGTCATCTAAATAAACAACAACAAAAGAGTTAATAAAGGGTCGTAATACCTCGTTCATCAACCTCATGAAAGAGCTTGGTGCATTGCACGGCCAAAGGGCATAACCATCCACTCATATAACCCTTGCTTGGTTTTGAATGCGCTCTTCCATTCATCCCCTTCTCTCACCCTCATTTGGTGGTATCCACTCCTCAAATCAATCTTGGAGAAGATCTTGGCGCCATGTAACTCGTCCAACATATCATCTAGCCTAGGCATAGGGAACCTATACTTGATGGTGATGTTATTGACAGCTCTACTATCCACACACATGCGCCAAGTACCATCCTTTTTAGGTACTAACAAAGTGGAACAAAGACAAGGGCTTTTACTTTCACGAACATACCCTCGATCAATTAGCTCTTGTACTTGCCTTTGTAGCTCCTTAGACTCTTCTGGATTGCATCTATATGCCGCCTTATTTGGAAGAGTGGCTCCTGGCACCAAATCAATGGCATGTTCAATGCCTCTAATAGGTGGAAGTCCCGGTGGGAGTTCATCCGGAAACACATCTTCGAAAGCTTTTAGAAGCACAGTCAAGGTGGGATCTTGTGGAGGATCCCTAGGTGGTGCGGCCTCCCTAAGATACCACACGTACCCTATCAACCATCCTTTATCTCCTTCTCAAACTCAGCTCCACTTAAGAAGAGATTGGGCTTGTTTATTTCCTTAGTTGGCGCCACCTTAGGAGGAAGTGGTTTCAACCTATAACGCTTGTTTCCAACCCTAACCGAGTAGATGTTGCGTTTCCAGCATGATTAACATTCCTAGCCCATTGCCATGGCCTTCCCAACAAAATAGAATAAGCATCCATGGGAATAACATCGCACCATAACTCATCTTTGTAATCCCCAATAGAAAAGGCTACAAGTGCTTGTTTCTTCACCTTTATTGGCGCATGGTCATTAAGCCAATTCAAAGCATAAGGCTTGGCATGATCTCTAATAGGCAGTCTGAGGATGTTCACCATCTTAGAAGAAGCTACGTTTGCACACGACCCACTATCAATGATGAGATTGCATGCTCGACCATTCACTAAGGCCCTTGTATAAAACAAATTCTCCTTTTGCTCCTCTTCTTCTTTCAATGGCTAGGATTCTACTCTAAGCAACCTCCTCAAAATCAATGTATCCTTGTCCGTGACAGCCTCTTGAACCTCTTGATCATCCCATCTCTCATCATCCTTAAAGTCGGACTCCCCTTCTTTACGTTCCTCCTCTTCCTCAAGACATGCACGTTCCTCCTCTTCCCTTTGTTGAGCAAGGAAGTTAACTAGCGTCCTATGATCCTTAGGGGAAATAGTAACCTTTTGTGGGCAATCACGTGAGATGTGACCAAAACCTTGACATTTATAACATTGCTTCTTAGCCAAGGCAGCATGTTCCGGGCTAATAAAGATTTTTGGCTTTGGTTTAGGGTCGAATTTGGAAGAGAAAGATGGTGGTAGTGTAGATTGGTTATAGGTAGGCTTATTTTTATAGGAAGTGGAATAGGAGCTGCTAGAGTATGTTTTCTCCTTACCCTTACTCACCTCCCTTTCTTGCTTCTCAAATCTCTCGCCAACCTAAGCACATCATCAAAAAAATGTAGTTAGGACGTTTCTACCTTATTGGCTATGGAAGGCCTCAATCCGGTGATGAAACGTCCAATCTTCATCTCCTCTTTCTCATCCAACTCACACAATATGCACAACTTCTCAAACTCCTTGGTATACTCAGCCACACTCTTAGAGTTTTGTTAAATTTGGTTGAGCTTTAAGAACTGCTCTTGAAGATATTCACGTGGGATGAATCTTTTCTTGAGTTGCCTCTTCAATTCGAACCAAGTATCAATCCTTGGATCACCATCCCTGATTCTCTTGTTCCTCAAGCTTTCGAACCATATACTAGCATATCTAGTAATCTTCAAGTGTGCCACTTTGAAAGCCTTTTGTTCATCGAAACCCTTATAGTCCATAAGCTTTTCAAATTGCCGAATCCATTCTTGGAGATCCTCAACGTCTCCTTCACCAGTAAACTCCTTCAACTCCATGAGTTTGAAGTCTCTATCACTCTCTACTGGAGGTCTTATTGGTGGCTCCCTATTTGGACGTCTTTCTCCCCCTTGTTCTTCCGATTTCGGCCAAAGTTTCAACCCTTTGGTTGGTCATATGAATGGCATTCGTGCTGTTGGTAATCTTTTCATTGATGGAGGCAAAGCTTTCATTAAAGTCCCTCATCATACTCGCCATCATAGTCTGCAATTCTTCTCGAGTAATTGGAGTCCCCATGATCAAGAAGTCTTCAACAAACCGCCTCAACTTAGGAAATACGTAACTTCCTCAAAACACGGTAAAAAATTGTGAAATTTGGACACAATCTATCTTGGTATGTTGTAAGATTCCAGTTAAAATTTTGTAGCCAAATTCGTTTCCAAACTCTGGTAATCCTCGTTTTAATATCGCTGTTCTTGATTCCAGCGATTCTGGCACGCCTTCAAAGAACGATCACGAAACTATATCAAAACCCCTCGAAACTTCGTGAACTTTTGACACAATAAACTAGACAAGATGTAGTCCAGTTTAGGATCAAAAATCTTAAGAAAATTCAAAGTATGCTGGGAGTTCGAGGCCCCCAAAGTTACTGTAAATTCGGGATGAATTCGGGCAGTAAAAACAAGTGTCGCCCTGGGATCTTGGGCAAAGCTCTGATACCACTTGATGTGGAACTTGATGTTCCAGATAGTTATGGAGGTTTCTTGATTAAAAGAAACACTTATGGTTTGTGTTTGAAGGTGAAAATGGAGTGAATCTTGAAGGCAACGACTTCAAGTTGGGAACAAAGGCAACGACTTTGATCCACTAGTCAAGCTAGTCTCTAAACTTTAAGCAAAGTATGCACAGCAATACTCTATACTCACGATATTCTTAATCAATAATCAACGTCTTTTTCTTTATTATGAAAACAACCGAATTTATAGTACATCCTAAACCCTAATCCAACTAGAATTAGAATAACTAGACTCCTAATCCAACTAGGATTAGTTACAACGACTCCTAATCAACTTGAATCATTTAAAATCCACCGTTTTAAGAACGTAGGCAAAACCATGACTCCTACTAACACAAAAACATCATGAAACGAAATATTATAGTAATTAACAAACACACACACATACGTCGACTCTAAACCAGTCCAAGTAACACAAGAACAACATGGCCCTTGTCCAAGTGACAATCCAACGCCTAATACGCCCAAGTCTCCCATGTCAAGCTCGTCATTGGTTGTCTTGGCCAACAATGCCTTGCTAAATGCTTTACCACTTCTTGTAACACTTGGCGCCTCATGATCCGTATCACAAAGCTAATTGAATCAAATGAAACTCAAATGCATTAAACAAAGCTAATTGAATCAAATAAATCTCAAATGCATTCAACTAAGCTTATTGAATCAAATTAAAGTCAAATGAAGTCAAACAAAACTTATTGAAGAAAATGAAACTTAAATGCATTCAGTAAAGCTAATTGAATCAAATGAAACTCAAATGCATTCAACAAAGCTAATGGTATCAAATGAAAGTCAAATGAAGTCAAACCAAGCTAATTGAATCAAATGAAACTCAAATGCATTCAAAATAGCTAATTGAATCAAATGAAACTCACATGCATTCAACAAAACAAATTGAATCAAATTAAAGTCAAATGAAGTCAATCAATGCTAATTGTATCAAATGAAAGTCAAATGAAGTCAAACAAAGCTAATTCAATCAAATGAAAGTCAAATGAAGTCAAATAAAGTTAATTGAGTCTAATAAAACTCAAATGAAGTTAAACATAGCTAATAGAATCAAATGAAATTCAAATGTATTCAACAAAGCTAACTGAGTCAAATGAAACTTAAATGCATTCAACAAAGCTAATTGAATCAAATGAAACTCAAATGCATTCAACAAAGCTAATTGAATCAAATAAATATCAAATGCATTCAACAAAGCTAATTGAATCAAATTAAACTCAAATGCATTCAACAAAGCTAATTGAATAAAATGAAAGTCAAATGAATTCAAATAAAGCTAGTTGAATCAAATGAAAGTCAAATGAAGTCAAACAAAGCTAATTAAATCAAATGAAAGTCAAATAAAGTCAAACATGGCTAAATGAATCAAATGAAAATCAAATGTATTCAACAAAGCTAATTAAATCAAATGAAAGTCAAATAAAGTCAAACATAGCAAAATGAATCAAATGAAACTCAAATGCATTCATCAAAGCTAATTGATTCAAATAAATCTCAAATGCATTCAACTAAGCTTATTGAATCAAATTAAAGTCAAATGAAGTCAAACAAAACTTATTGAAGAAAATGAAAATCAAATGCATTCAGTAAAGCTAATTGAATCAAATGAAACTCAAATGCATTCAACAAAGCTAATTGAATTAAATTAAAGTAAAAAAAAGTCAAACAAAGCTAATTGAATTAAATGAAAGTCAAATGAAGTCAAACAAAGCTAATTGAATCAAATGAAAGTCAAACGAAGGTAAACATAGCTAATAGAATCAAATGAAACTCAAATGTATTCAACAAAGCTAATTGAGTCAAATGAAACTTAAATGCATTCAACCAAGCTAATTGAATCAAATGAAACTCAAATGCATTCAACAAAGCTAATTGATTCAATTCAAACTCAAATGCATTCAACAAATTTTATTGAATCAAAATAAAGTAAAATGAAGTCAAACAAAGCTAATTGAATCAAATGAAAGTCAAATGAATTCAAACAAAGCAAATTGAATCAAATGAAAGTCAAATGAAGTCAAACAAAGCTAATTAAATCAAATGAAAGTCAAATAAAGTCAAACATAGCTAAATGAATCAAATGAAAATTAAATGTATTCAACAAAGCTAATTAAATCAAATGAAACTCAATTGCATTCTACAAAGCTAATTGATTCAAATTAAAGTCAAATGAAGTCAAACAAAACTTATTGAAGAAAATGAAAATTAAATGCATTTAGTAAAGCTAATTGAATCAAATAAAACTCAAATGCATTCAACAAAACTAATTGAATCAAATTAATGTAAAATGAAGTCAAACAAAGCTAATTGAATCAAATTAATGTAAACTGAAGGCAAACAAAGCTAATTGAATCAAATGAAAGTCAAATGAAGTCAAACATAGCTAATAGGATCAAATGAAACTCAAATGTATTCAACAAAGCTAATTGAGTCAAATGAAACTCAAATGCATTCTACAAAGCTAATTGAATCAAATTAAAGTCAAATGAAGTCATACAAAGCTAATTGAATCAAATGAAGTCAAATAAAGTCAAATAAAGCTAATTGAATCAAATGAAACTCAAATGCATTCAACAAAGCTAACTGAATCAAAGAAAATTCAAATGCATTCAACAAAGCTAATTGAATCAAATGAAACTCAAATTCATTCAACAAAGCTAATTGAATCAAATTAAAGTAAAATGAAGTCAAACAAAGCTAATTGAATCAAATGAAAGTCAAATGAAGTCAAACAAAGCTAATTGAATCAAATGAAAGTCAAATGAAGTTAAACATTGCTAATAGAATCAAATAAAACTCAAATGTGTTCAACAAAGCTAATTGAGTCAAATGAAACTGAAATGCATTCAACAAAGCTAATTGAATCAAATGAAACTCAATGCATTCAACAAAGCTAATTGAATTAAATTCAAGTCAAATGAAGTCAAACAAAGCTAATTGAATCAAATAAAAGTCAAATGAAGTCAACAAAGCTAATTGATTCAAATTAAAGTAAAATGAAGTCAAAAAAACTTATTGAATCAAATGAAACTCAAATGCATTCAGTAAAGCTAATTGAATCATATGAAACTCAAATGCATTCAACAAAGCTAATTTAACCAAATTAAAGTAAAATGAAGTCAAACAAAGTGAATTGAATCAAATGAAAGTCAAATGAAGTCAAACATAGCAAATAGAATCAAATGAAACTCAAATGTATTCAACAAGCTAATTGAGTCAAATGAAACTCAAATGCATTTTACAGAACTAATTGAATCAAATTAAAGTCAAATGAAATCAAACAATGTTAATTACATCAAAATAAAATCAAATGTATTCAACAAAGCTAATTGAATCAAATTAAAGTCAAATGAAGTTTATCAAAGCTAATTGTATCAAATGAAAGTCAAATGAAGTCAAACCAAGCTAATTGAATCAAATGAAACTCAAATGCATTCAAAAAAGCTAATTGAATCAAATGAAACTCACATGCATTCAACAAAACAAATTGAATCAAATTAACGTCAAATGAAGTCAATCAATGCTAATTGTATCAAATGAAAAGTCAAATGAAGTCAAACAAAGCCAATTGAATCAAATGAAAGTCAAATGAAGTCAAACATAGCTAATTGAATCAAATGGAACTCAAATGCATTCAACAAAGCTAATTGTATCAAATTAATGTCAAATGAAGTCAAATAAAGCTAATTGAGATTAATAAAACTCAAATGAAGTTAAACATAGCTAATAGAATCAAATGAAATTCAAATGTATTCAACAAAGCTAATTGAGTCAAATGAAACTTAAATGCATTCAACAAAGCTAATTGAATCAAATGAAACTCAAATGCATTCAACAAAGCTAATTGAATCAAATAAATATCAAATGCATTCAACAAAGCTAATTGAATCAAATAAAACTCAAATGCATTCAACAAAGCTAATTGAATCAAATTAATGTCAAATGAAGTCATACAAAGCTAATTGAATCAAATGAAAGTCAAATAAAGTCAAATAAAGCTAATTGAATCAAATGAGACTCAAATTGAATCAACAAAGCTAATTGAATCATATTAAAGTAAAATGAAGTCAAACAAAGCTAATTAAATCAAATGAAAGTCAAATGAAGTCAAACAAAGCTAATTGAATCATATAAAAGTCAAATGAAGTTAAACATTCCTAATAGAATCAAATAAAACTCAAATGTATTCAACAATGCTAATTGAGTCAAATGAAACTGAAATGCATTCAACAAAGCTAATTGAATCAAATGAAACTCAAATGCATTCAACAAAGCTAATTGAATTAAATTAATCTCAAATGCATTCAACAAAGCTAATTAAATCAAATGAAACTCAAATGCATTCAACAAAGCTAATTGAGTCAAATGAAACTGAAATGCATTCAACAAAGCTAATTGAATCAAATAAAAGTCAAATGAAGTCAACAAATGATACGAAATCAGTTGCTAATTCCGAAATTCTACTAAGTACTACTCTCAATCACAACAAGGGAGAGATTCACGGTTTAAAGATTAGTACTAGTTTAATTATGTTGAGCAACGAAGGAAAGGAAGTTAATTAAGCTAGTTAATTTAATTAACGTTTTTGTAATTTTCGGTTTTTGTAAACCCGGAATTATTTTGTTTAGCGTAAGTGCAAATTGGACGAACCATGTATGGGGTTGCGAATCACACTTGGGACGTGTGAAAAAGGGGTTCTTGAAGATCTTTTGAAGCTTCCCTTGCAAGCTAAGAGAAGCCCCCCACTTGGTGTTGAAAACCGGCCCTCCTTGCCCCAAAGTCAACAAAACACACAACAACACTATTCCTTCTTACATCTTTGTTGGATTAAGAGATCTTTGTTGTTTAATTGCTTTGTTTAATCACTTTGGTACTTAGATCTTTTTGAGATTGATTAGCTTGTAATATATATGTAATGGTGATCATAAATGAAAGTTAGTTTTTAGTTTTGATTTAAACTTTGTGTTTATTCGGTTTTTTTGGAGATTGAAAAATCCGAAATTCCTCTTGTGATTAAGAAGTGATCTTAATTTCGAAATCCTTGAGTTAAGTGAGTTAAACTTAATTTAAGAGAGAGTTAATATAATTAGTGAGTTTAAACTAATTAAATCCACTCTCAAAAACCTCCTAAATCAGTTTCTAAGTAAGATAAACTTCAAAACCGATTTAGAATCCTTAAGCATAAATAAGTGAGTAAAGCTTATCGAGCTTAGGTTACATTTTCATATACGTTTTCGCATCAAGTGGTATCAAGAGCTAAGTTCTGAAATGGACGAGGAAATAGATGATAATGCTAGAAGAGATGCGATGCTAGAAGCTCTAGCTAAGCAAAACGAAGCATTACACGACATGATGGCAAAGATAACCTTAGAATTGTTTAAAAAGATACCCAATGAGGAAGAAAGGAGTTCTAGGGCTGATGATAGGGGTTTAAAAATTGAAGTTCCAGATTTTGACGGAGCTAGTGATCCGGAATTATACATTGAATGGGAACGTTCTTTGGAGCGTTTTTTTGATTACAAAGACACTCCGAATGATAAGAAATACAAGGTTGCTGTTTTGAAACTAACCAAATATGCATCCATTTGGTTAGAAGGCTTGAAGAGGCAAAGAGTGAAGGAGAACAAATCCAAGATTGCTACTTGGGAGAAATTGAAGAAGCAATTACGGAAGCGTTTTGTTCCAACTAACTACAAACAAAATCAGTATGTTAGATGGTCCACACTCAAACAAGGCACCACGTCCATGGATGAGTACATCAAGGAATTCGAAAAGCTTTCCATTGTTTGTGAAATAGAAGAAATGGAGGAGCAAAAATTGGGCGAGATTCTTGGGAGGCCTAAATGAGGATGTGCGTGAGAAAGTGGAGGTGTACCCATACCTTTCTTTCGACGAGGCTTGCAAAGTGGCTCTCAAAATTGACAGCCAAAAGAAGAAAGCAACAACAAGTAAGTCTTATTCAAAGCCATTTAGTACTTTTAAAGCTAATACTAGTACTAGCAACTTTGATAAGAACAAAAAATCAGATTTCATTCCGAAAGAGAAGGAGAAAGTTGTAGATGATAAAGCCTTTAAAGTTAAATGCTTTAAGTGTCAAGGTTATGGTCATTACCAATCGACTTGTCCTACGAAAAGAATCATGACTATAAGGGACATCGAGGAGATAGACGAATTGGAGAGGATATACCTCTTAGAAAAGCAACATGATAAATCGATTTAGGTAACGAAAGTGATGAGGACGTGTGTAATCCGAAATGGAGGGTGAAATGTTGGTTCTTAGGAGATCCTTGTACTCTAATGTCGTGGCTTAAAATGAGGAACAAAGAGAGACCATTTTTCATTCGAAATGCTTAGTGAATAAGAAGCTATGCACGTTAATCATTGATGGTGGTAGTTGTACAAATGTAGCTTCAACTGAACTTGTAGAGAAGTTGGCATTACCTACTACTAAACATCCACATCCGTATAAACTGAAATGGTTAGATGATGATAGTGAAGTAAGGGTGAAGAATAGAGTTTTAATCACGTTTTCCATTGGAAATTATGAAGATGAAATTCTATGTGATGTAATTCCTATGACTCGCGTGCCATATTCTACTTGGTAGACCGTGGCAATTTGATCGAAAAGTAATGCATGATGGTTGTTCGAATGTGTATAAGGTAAACAAGAATGGTAAAACCAAAACCTTATTACCATTGCCCCCTTCAAAAATACGAGACACAACACCTAAGCAAAAAAAGAACCTCGTGAGTGGTAGTGTGTTTTTAGGGAGAAAAAGATTCGAGAGGGAGTTGGGAACAAATCGGGTCGTGTATGTTCTAGTTGCTAAGGAGGTGAACGAGGGAATGGAAGTTAAAGATTCAAATTTGAGGGAGTTATTGGAGGGATTTGGAGACGTGTTTCCTAATGACCTACCAAATGGCCTACCCCCTAAACGTGGAATTGAGCATCAAATTGATCTCATTCCCGGAGCACCACTCCCAAATAAACCTTCCTATAGATGCAATCCCAAAGAAAGTGAGGAGTTACAAAGCCAAATCAGTGAATTGATGAAGAAAGGCTACGTGAGAGAGAGTAAAAGTCCATGTGCTGTTCCGGCTTTACTTGTGCCAAAAAAAGACGGAACATGGAGGATGTGTATTGATAGCCGTGCTGTGAACAATATAACCATCAAATACAGATTTCCCATCCCTAGGTTAGATGACATGTTAGATGAGCTAAGTGGATCCAATTTGTTTTCGAAAATTGATTTGAGAAGTGGATACCACCAAATATGCATGAGAGAGGGAGATGAGTGGAAGACGGCTTTCAAAACGAAGTATGGGTTGTATGAATGGCTGGTTATGCCATTTGGTCTCACAAATGCCCCTAGTACGTTCATGAGATTGATGAATGAAGTACTTAGGCCGTTTTTGGGAAAGTTCGTGGTTGTGTATTTGGATGATATTCTTGTCTATAGTGCTAACAAGGAGGATCATTTAGATCATTTGCAACAATTGTTCGAAGTTCTAAAAGAGCAAAAACTGTATGGAAAGCTTGAAAAGTGCACGTTTATGCAAAGGGAGATTGGCTTCCTTGGTTTCATCATTTCTGATGAAGGGGTGAAGGTGGATCCATCCAAAGTAGAAGCAATTTCTTCTTGGCCGGTTCCCACAACTATCACCGAGGTGAGATCTTTTCATGGTTTAGCTTCTTTTTATAGGAGGTTTATAAATAATTTCAGCACGTTATTAGCTCCTATAACTGAATGCACTAAACATGGAAAATTTACTTGGAGTGACGCAGCTCAAAAGGCGTTTGAACTAGTAAAAGAGAAAATGTGATGTATTTGATCTAGGAAAGCCAAATACTAGAGTAAACGTGCGGAAGGTTGTAGTAACAATTCGAACAAAGTAACCTTGGATAGGACTTAGTTGCTCAATGATAAAGGCAAGGCCACCACAAGGAACAAACTAAGGGTTTTGACGCGTAAAGGCAAAGCCACCAGCAATCAAGAGGGATGAATACTCAAAGTATTCGAAAAGCACAAAGCATAAACTGAATTCTTATCTATCTATCACACGTACAACTTAAGCTATATAGCACACATAAAACGTAAATCCTAATAGGTTTAGGACAATTCCCTAAATCCTCGACTCCTAAAAGAAATCAAACACCTAACAACCTCCTTAAAAACCGCCACTTAGGCTAACACTCCTAAGAATATCAAACTCTACTCTAAAAACCGATTCTAGTTAGGAAAACACACTCCTAAAGCATATCAAACACTACACCACTCCTAGTTGCTGGTCATAATCAAGCTTTACCATGCATACTAGTACGTGTGAGTGTGATGATGATCCTAGGAATCTTCCATGCATAGCCTCAATTGACTCCACATCCAAAATGACACTCTTATGCATTAAGGCTAGCACATCCTCATCCATACTTGGATCATACTCCTCTTCTTCAGAAACAATTGTCCTCAATTGAGCCACATCATCATCCTGAACATAGGGTGATAAGTCTCCAATGTTGAAAGTAGAACTTACACCATAGTCTTCCGGCAGCTCCAACTTGAAGCCATTGTCGTTATACTTCTCAATGATCTTGAAAGGTCCTTCTGATCTAGGCATCAACTTGTTTTTCCGCATATTAGGAAACCTTTCTTTCCGCAAGTGTAGCCATACTAAGTCTCCAACCTTATACTCATGTTGCTTGCGGTTCTTGTTGGCTAACACCTTGTATCTTTCATTCACTTTCTCGATCCGTGCTCGAACTTGGGCGTGTAATTTCAACATGGCTTGGGCCTTTGCTTGAGCATCTCCATGCACGTAATCACCCTTTGGCAAAGGAATGAGATCAATAGGCAATCTTGGATTAACACCATACACCACTTCAAACGGAGAATGACGAGTTGCATAAGTAGGAGATCGATTATATGCAAACTCAGCATGAGACAACTTGACATCCCAATCCTTAGTACTCTTGCTAACCAATCCTCGAAGCAAAGCTCCAAGTGTGCGATCTGTCACTTCCGTCTGCCCATCAGTTTGGGGGTGATGAGAAGTGCTAAAACAAAGCTTAGTACCAAGCATCTTCCATAAAGTTTTCCAGAAATAACTCATGAACATGGTGTCTCGATCACTCACAATTGTTTTAGGCACCCCATGTAAGCGTACAATCTCTTTGAAATACAAATCAGCCACCTTCGAGGCATCATCCGTTTTGTGGCAAGGAATGAAGTGAGCCATTTTAGAAAAACGGTCCACCACCACCATAATGGAATCCTTACCTCTTTGTGTACGAGGCAAACCCACAATGAAATCCATGGAGACATCCTCCCAAGGAAATTCCGGAACAGGTAAGGGAGTATACAATCCTTGATGAAACGTACTCTTTGCCTTCTGACAAGTAGCACATCGAGCAATAACTCCTTGGACATCTCCTTGCATCTTTGGCCAATAAAAATGCTCTTGCAACATTGCAAGTGTCTTGGTAATACCAAAATGGCCAGCAATGCCTCCCCCATGAGCCTCCCTAACAAGTAATTCACGAATTGAACAAGATGGAATGCAAAGCTTATTACCTTTGAAAAGGAAACCCTCGTGCATGACATAGGATCCCACGGCCCCTTTGACACATTCACCAACAATAGGCCCAAAATCAACATCTTCCTTGTAATACTCTTTAAGAAGCGCGAACCCTAACAACTTGGATTGCAACACACCAATCAAAGTATGCCTCCGTGAAAGAGCATCGGCGACCACATTATTTTTGCCTTCTTTGTACTTGGAAGAAAAGTTGAAAGATTGAAGGAACTCAACCCATTTTGCATGCCTTGGATTGAGCTTTTGCTGCCCATGTATATGCTTAAGAGCCTCATGATCCGAATGCAATACAAAGTGACTAGGACGTAAATAATGACTCCAATGATCCAACGCCCTCACTATTGCATAGAATTCCTTGTCATAGGTAGAATAGTTTAACCTTGCGCCATTCAATTTCTCACTAAAATAAGCTATGGGACGCTTACCTTGCACCAAAACTGCTCCAATGCCAACTCCACTAGCATCACACTCTACCTCAAAAGGTTGTGAAAAATCAGGCAAAGCTAGTATGGGCGTGTTGCACAAGAGTTGTTTAATAGTGTCGAAGGCTTGTTGGGCTGCTCTATTCCACTCAAACTTCCCTTGCTTAATACATTCGGTCATGGGAGCCATAATGCTACTGAAATTCTTCACAAAGCGCCTATAAAAAGAAGCAAGACCATGAAAAGACCTTACTTGGGAGATAGTAGTAGGCGTAGGCCACGAGTTTATGGCTTCCACTTTGGAGGGATCAACAGAAACGCCATCCTTAGAAACTATGTAACCAAGAAAAGTGACGCTTGGGACAAGGAAATAGCACTTCTCCACCTTAGCAAAAAGCTGCTGCTTCCTTAACACCTCAAATACGGCCCTCAAATGACCCATATGATCCGCAACACTGCGACTATAAATCAAAATATCATCGAGGTATACCACCACAAATTTGCCCAAGAAAGGTTTGAGCATTTCATTCATCAACCTCATGAAGATACTAGGAGCATTAGTAAGACCAAATGGCATCACAAGCCATTCATAAAGACCCACCTTAGTCTTGAAAGCCGTCTTCCACTCATCTCCTTCCCTCATTCTAATTTGGTGATAACCACTTCTCAAGTCTATCTTGGAGAACACTGTCGAACCATGCAATTCATCAAGCAAATCATCAAGTCTGGGAATAGGAAACCTATACTTGATAGTTATATTATTCACAGCTCTAGAATCAATGCACATGCGCCAAGTCCCATCTTTCTTTGGCACCAACAAAGCCGGAACAGCACAAGGGCTCATACTTTCCCTCACATATCCCCTCTCCATCAACTCCTCAATTTGTCTTTGAAGCTCTTTCGTCTCTTGAGGGTTACACCTATAGGCTGCCTTGTTTGGTAACGAAGCTCCAGGAACAAGGTCAATTTGGTGCTCAATGCCTCTAATAGGTGGTAATCCCGGGGGTAAATCACTAGGGAACACATCAACAAAATCCTCCAAAATCTGGGCTACACACTTAGGAACGGGTGGTTGTGAGTTTGTGGAGCTCTCCTCACTCACTTGAACCAACAAATACCCACCTCCCTCCTTCTCTAACTCATGAGTAATTTGTTTTTCAGTCAATAACAAACTCTCGTTGGCGTGGGGTTTAGAGACAACAAGGGGTTTCAAGGCGGTTTTCTTATTCCCAATAGTGGCAATATACACATTGGCACGTCCATCATACTTCACAAACCGATCATATTGCCAAGGACGTCCTAATAAAACATGACATGCGTCCATATTCACCACATCACATAACACTTCATCCCTAAATTTACCAATTTCAAAAGAAATAAGTGCTTGTTTATTTACCTTAACATCGCTGCCATCACTTAGCCAATGCAACTTGTAAGGCTTTGGATGAGGTGTGGTTGGCCACTTAAGCTTGTCAATTAACGTAGTAGAGACCACATTGGTGCAACTTCCCGTGTCAATGATCAAATCACACAATCTTTCCTTCACAAGGCAACGTGTAAGGAAGATTTTGTCCCTTTGAGTCTCCAAGGGTGCGGCTTTGGAGTGAAGGGTGCGCATGATGAGTGCTTGTCCCTCCTTCACCGGTTCCTCCTCCGAATCAGCTACATATGCATCCTCCTCCTTGCCCCCATACTCCTCTTCTTCGAAGCTTGGGTCCTCCTTGGAAGCATATTCCTCGTCAATCTCACGAATGTCCCTTAATGTCATGACACGATTGTTTGGACAATCTTTGATCACATGGCCATACTCCTTGCACTTAAAACAAATTCGTCTCTCCTCTGTGGGTAAGGGTTGTGATGACTTGCCCTTGTCTTGCTTGAATTTGTCAAATTTGGGCGTGAATTTGGACGTATGGCCCCCACTTTTCTCTCCTTGAGTTTTCTCAAAACTCTTCACAAACGGCTTTGGAAACGATGCCTTCTTAGCTTTGGCATGTTTCTCAACTCTCAGGGCGACTTGACATACCTCCTCGAAGCTCCAATAGGGTTGCAAATCAACCTTCTTCGATATTTTCTTGTCAAGACCACCAATAAAGCGTGCTATTTTAAACTCAACTTTCTCCTCCACATCGCACATCATGGTCAATCTTTCAAATTCAGCCACATATTCCTCGACACTAAGGGCGTGTTGCTTGAAAGCTTGAAGCTTTATGTACATGTCTTGGATAAAATCCGTGGGCAAGAATCGTTTCTTCATACGAACCTTGAGTTGTTCCCATGAATCAAGTCGTGGCTTACCGTCCCTCCTACGTTTGTTTTTGAGATTTTCGAACCAAAGGCTTGCATAGGATGTTAGTTTTAGCACAGCCACCTTAAAACACTTGTGATCATCGTAATCCTTATAATCAAAAATGCGTTCAATCCTTTGTAGCCATTCTAAGAACTTTTCGGGGTTCATGCTACCATCAAATTCCGGGAGATCGAGTCTCAATCCCCTATCATCATCATGCTGCTGCTGCCTTCGTCGAGGTCTCCCTTGGGGTTGTTCCCCTTCCGAGCTAGACTCCTGTATAGATGGCACACTCCTACTAGGACTAGGAGATTGATTTCTATGCGGGACTCCTTGTTGATTTCGGAAAAGATGAACAAGTTCATCCATGCGTGCTCGTAGGTCGGCTATTTCTCTATCTCGACGCAATTCATTGGCTTGAGTGAGTGTAAGGCCTCGAGGGACTCGAACCTCGTTGTCCTCGGCACTTTGAGCACCGTCCATAATGAAGACTCCAAACAGAACTTGGATCTTGGACGAATTTTTTTTGCCCTTCACGTTTCTAGGGTGAAGGTATTTAGTGAAGTTTTGTGAAAAGCACAAAATCTTGAGAAAAAGATGGAGTCTTGGAAGGTTGCTTTGAATGTGTTTGTGTAATGGAGGGATGTACTTTAGTGAAGTTTTGTGGAAATTTCGAAATCTTGAAAAAAAGGTTCAATCTTTAAGGTGTTCTTGAAGGGTGAATACTCTCCTTCAATGGCCGAAAAAATTTCTCAAGGATGAGAACCAAAGCTCTGGATACCAAGATGATGTATTTGATCTAGGAAAGCCAAATACTAGAGTAAACGTGCGGAAGGTTGTAGTAACAATTCGAACAAAGTAACCTTGGATAGGACTTAGTTGCTCAATGATAAAGGCAAGGCCACCACAAGGAACAAACTAAGGGTTTTGACGCGTAAAGGCAAAGCCACCAGCAATCAAGAGGGATGAATACTCAAAGTATTCGAAAAGCACAAAACATAAACTGAATTCTTATCTATCTATCACACGTACAACTTAAGCTATTTATAAGCACACATAAAACGTAAATCCTAATAGGTTTAGGATAATTCCCTAAATCCTCGACTCCTAAAAGAAATCAAACACCTAACAACCTCCTTAAAAACCGCCACTTAGGCTAACACTCCTAAGAATATCAAACTCTACTCTAAAAACCGATTCTAGTTAGGAAAACACACTCCTAAAGCATATCAAACACTACACCACTCCTAGTTGCTGGTCATAATCAAGCTTTACCATGCATACTAGTACGTGTGAGTGTGATGATGATCCTAGGAATCTTCCATGCATAGCCTCAATTGACTCCACATCCAAAATGACACTCTTATGCATTAAGGCTAGCACATCCTCATCCATACTTGGATCAAAATGTGTAGAACACCTATATTAGCTTTGCCTGATTTCACTAAACCATTTGAAGTTGAGTGTGACGCAAGTGGAACGGGTATTGGGGTTGTCTTAATTCAATGTGGCAAACCTATTGCTTATTTTAGCGAGAAACTAAATCAGGCCAAGTTGAATTATTCCACGTATGATAAAGAGTTTTACGCCATGGTTAGAGCTCTTAATCATTGGAGTCACTATTTGCGACCACAAGCTTTTGTTCTCCACTCTGATCATGAATCGTTGAAATATATTCATGGCCAACATAAGCTTAGTGCTCGTCATGCTAAATGGGTGGAATTCTTACAATCTTTCAATTTTGTTGCCAAGTACAAGGCCGGAAAAGCCAACATTGTAGCTGATGCTTTATCACGGAGACACGTATTGCTTAACATGGTGGATTCCAAGGTACTTGGGTTTGAGTTGATTAAGGAATTCTATGTTCTTGATGAGGAGACACGTGACCTGTTCGTGGCTACCAAAGATGGTCCGAGAGACCATTATCAACAAATGGAAGGGTTTTTGTTTAAGGTGATGTGATTGCGGAAGCTTTAAAACAAGAACAATACTTTAAGCGCTTTAATCTCACGTTTTAGTAATTAAAGGTTCGAACTTTGTGAATTAATAGAAGAGAAACGAGACAAGTAACCAGGATAGTACTCTATATGTTCCCTCGAGAACTAGAGGATCTCTCACTAACCGCAACTAGGAGATGCACACAAACCTCGATTTATGCGTTTGGTTCAAACAAAACCTTTCAATGCTCATGCACTCAAAAATCATAAACTCAAAATCAGCTCCCCTTTATTGATGGCCGAAATAGCCTATTTATAATGAACAAATTATCCTAAACCTAGTAGAACTATTAAAACATAATAACCTAAACCTATTAGAACTAGTAAAGCATAAAAGATAAACAAAAACACTAACAATAACACAACTATCTAATCACACGGCTATGTGATTAGACTCCTACTAGGACTAGGATATCCTAATCCTACTGGTACTAGGATTTCAAGTTTCCTATTCATACTAGAATTAGGAAACTACGAGGAAACTACGAAGACTCCTAACAAGACTCTATGACAAAGGTAATTAGACTCCTAAGCATAATAGGATCCCTTTATCACTCAAACACCTACTTTAAAAGAGTTATAAAGCAAATAAAACACTTAGTTTCCTAACGTAACTAGGAAACTTCATAAGAATCCTAACGTAACTAGGATCGTCATGTTTTTGATGCTCACATCCGCATCATACTCTCCCCCTTAGAATCCAACTTGTCCTCAAGTTGTGTCAAAACATGGCACTAAGTCACTTGACTGCATAGTGGCGCAAATTCCATGTCCCAATAACACTTTGTACGTATCATACCCTAACTTCTTCACCACTTTGAATGGACCTTCGTCCATAGGCTCGTCGTTTTTGTGGTTGACGTGGAGTTTTTGTGCAGCCAAAGAGAGCCAAACAAAATCACCAACATCCAAACTAGGGACATGGCGTGTATGCAGCAAATTGGCACGCCTTTCCTTCTTGGTTGTAGGGACTTCTAGAATTTCATCTCGACAAGAACTCAAACACGTGTGAGAGGCCATAGCAAGCAGCACCTAAGTCCGTAGCATGCTCATCCTCAACAAAGCCCCTTTAGGTGGTGTTGGAGTACACTTTGGCGGTAAAGGCTTTAACCCAATGCGTTCACCATTCACAAGCACTGAACAAATATTATCTCTCCCATGATGAATCACACTGCGATCCCATTGCCATGGACTCCCAAGGAGTAAAGAGCAAGCAGTCATGGGCACCACATCACACCAAATCTGGTCCAGTAAACCACCAATCCGAAAAGAGACTAGGGATTGCTTATTCACCCAAACACTACTAGCAACATCGAGCCGCCTTAACTTGTAGGGCCTAGGGTGAGGTTGAGTAGGCAATTTTACCTCGTTGACCATAGCAAGAGCACACACATTAGCACATGATCCACTATCAACAATAACGGAGAAGGTCTTACCATTAACAAGGCAACATGTTCGAAAGAGATTCTCGCGTTGTTCTTGCTCGTGTGAAGGTTGTGGCGTAGTAATTAATGTTTTGCACAAAATCGATTTTGACGCTCGGGTTCCGGCCATATATGGGTGTTGAATCCCACAACGAAGCCTCGGCCAATGGATCCAAAACAGCGGTGTAGGAATCACGGTCAACCGAAGCCGAAGAGCTTGGTGGTCCTCGTGTGAAATCGGCAACTTGTTGGGGCATTCCCGTTGAAGATGTCCAAATCCCCGACATTTAAAGCACATCTTCTCCTTAAGACCTTGTTGTCCCGGTGTCAAAGATGGCGCCTTTAGCTTAGAACTAGCCCCGAAGTACTTGAAGATGAAGGCCGATCAATCGTGCGTGTCTCAAGTTCAACGAAACCTTGTTGTCCTCGTTGGGGGCCGTGTACCCTCCACTAAAACTCCGAAATTTGGAGTCTTGTTGGCGCTCCACTTTCTTAGCCAGCAAGCATACTTCATCAAAAGAGTCATAAGGATGTAGTTCAACCAAGTTGGCAATCTTCCGCTTCAAGCCAAGAAGGAACTTAGCGGATTTTTGTTCATCATCGTCCTTGCAATCACACGCAAGCCAAAGTCTTTCGAACTCCTTGATGTAGCTTTCAACACTTAAACCCTCTTGATGAAAAGAATTCAACTTTAAAAACAATTCCCTGCCTATAGGTTTTAGGCACAAAACGTTTTTTTCATCTTTTTGTACGCAAATCGGTCCAAGTACTAATTTCGTCCTTCCCCTCCCGTCTACGTCGGTTTTGGTATGAATCAAGCCAATCGAAGCATAATCCGTCAAACGTAATATAGCAAGATCATACCTTTTGCGATCATGCATCCCTTTGTACGTAAATAGGCGATCCATCCTCCTCTCCCAAGTCAAGAAAACATCGGGGCCCTTCAACCCATTGAATTCCGGAGGTCATGCGGTTTTCATGTCATCCTCTTTGCGCGGAGGTGTGGGAGATCGGCGAGCCACATCATTATTAACATCGTCAACCTTGTCAGCCAAAACAGTCATTTGTTTGAGTAAGGCTTGGTGGCGCAATTCATGTGCTTCGTGCTTTTTCTCATTGGCAGTTTGCTGCATCGAAAGATTGGTTAGGGCAGCGAGGATCTTGGTGACTTGTTCGTCCGAAGCCATGATGCAGAACGTAGTTAAACACCTCGAAAATTTATGAAATTTTTTACCCAGGTATCCCTATGTGTTTAAAACACTTGACCAAAATTTCATCAAAAAATAACAAGCCAATCGAATGCAGTTTTTATTTTACTAACAGTATGTAATCTGCCCGGAAGAACAGAAATCTGCTTCAAATGTGTGCGTTCACTGTGACTTCGTTACTGATCGGAATCAGCTGAAATTTTGACACAAGATAGCTCTACTTGTTAGCTTTCCAACGCAACAAACAAATCTAAATTCCGACTAAAAACGCGCCCTCACGCTCCGTTTTACCGGAGTAGCTCTGATACCACTTGATGTGATTGCGGAAGCTTTAAAACAAGAACAATACTTTAAGCGCTTTAATCTCACGTTTTAGTAATTAAAGGTTCGAACTTTGTGAATTAATAGAAGAGAAACGAGACAAGTAACCAGGATAGTACTCTATATGTTCCCTCGAGAACTAGAGGATCTCTCACTAACCGCAACTAGGAGATGCACACAAACCTCGATTTATGCGTTTGGTTCAAACAAAACCTTTCAATGCTCATGCACTCAAAAATCATAAACTCAAAATCAGCTCCCCTTTATTGATGGCCGAAATAGCCTATTTATAATGAACAAATTATCCTAAACCTAGTAGAACTATTAAAACATAATAACCTAAACCTATTAGAACTAGTAAAGCATAAAAGATAAACAAAAACACTAACAATAACACAACTATCTAATCACACGGCTATGTGATTAGACTCCTACTAGGACTAGGATATCCTAATCCTACTAGTACTAGGATTTCAAGTTTCCTATTCATACTAGAATTAGGAAACTACGAGGAAACTACGAAGACTCCTAACAAGACTCTATGACAAAGGTAATTAGACTCCTAAGCATAATAGGATCCCTTTATCACTCAAACACCTACTTTAAAAGAGTTATAAAGCAAATAAAACACTTAGTTTCCTAACAGAACTAGGAAACTTCATAAGAATCCTAACAGAACTAGGATCGTCATTGATACAAGTCAAGGTCAAGGTCAAGCTCCAAATGATCCGATTTGTTTAGTCCTTGAAGTGTTCGGGTTCAAGTTAAATTCAAACTCCTCATTTGTGTCATTTCTTAAATGGGACGATGATTCCATTGATGAAGCTTGAAGGTGACGAGTCTTAGTTATTTTAATTACGCAAATAAGGTCCGAAAATATCTTGTGATATTTCGACCAAGATAGGCGTGTGATTTGGTCCTTGTGCTCCAAGTTTGCAAGTTGTCATTGAGTTGTAATACTTTCCTTATTTCTTGGTTTCCTTATGTATTTAGGCGTGTGAAGGGGGATTGGGGGCTGATTTGGTTGTTTCCTTATTTACTCCTTTATTCTCTCCTAGAATCAAGGGATTAAGATGTAAGGAGTTAAGGAATGTTTCCTTAATTCTTATGGCTGATTTTCGGCCCTTGCTTGGTCCTTGGAGGACAAGTTTATTGTTATTATTATAAATAATAGTTCCATGCTATCATCAAAGGCATGTGAGATTTACCTAAAAACTTTGTTATTGAATTTAATTGTGTGATCAATTATTTTCGTCCATTAAGTTTATTTTCAGGAGTGATTATTTACTTAGTGTTTAATCTACTTTATTCCAGGAGTGGTGTAAGTGAGATTAAGAGTTAATTAAAATATTCAGGAGTGATTATTTTAATTATCATATCCGGTGCCTTAATCATAATTTTCGGACTTCTTTAAATTCTTCAAGTTCGAACCTTTGCTCGGGATTCTTGATTGCTCATTCACTTTGGACGTGTAATCATATCGCTTGGTATCGATTTTTCCGGAGGGTGAGGATAGAAGGGATTCTCCTTTCATTGGTAAGTGCTTCTACTTTGTTCGATCCTTTGTTGGGGTTTTGTGTGGTTGTGGCTTGCTATTTGAGTTATAATGTCTCGAATTTGCCGAAATAAAAGCTCTTATTGAGAAAATTCATAACACTCAATTAGAGGAAAAGGAGAAAAACGGCAAGATTAACAAAAGAGTTCATAACATTCTTGCGAGTAAAGTGAACAATAAAAACGATCCTAATCACATTGACTATGAATCTGACATTGAGGAGGTTAAAATTGTTAAACCGACTTATGATAATGATAGGGGGATTAAACTAGATGATTTTACTGGTGATTCTAGTCCCGAGGATTTACTTGAATGGATTCGTCAACTTGAGAAAATTTGTGATTATAAGGGATTTGATGATGAGAAACGTTTTAAAATTGCCACCATTAGACTAACTAAGTATGCTGGAATTTGGTTAGAGAGTCTAAAGGCAAAAAGGGCGAGACTTGGGAAACCTAAGCTTAAAAGTTGGACTAAGCTTAAAAGGAAATTGCATGAGAAGTTTGTTCCAAGTGATTTTCTTCAAAGGCAATATATGAGAAAGAATTCTTTGACTCAAGATGTGTCAAGTGTACATGATTATATGGTTGAATTTGACAAGTTATGTTTGATTTGTGATGTTGATGAAGTCGAACAAGAAAAAATTGCTAGGTTTGTTAATGGACTTAATAAATCTATTGCTAGAAAGGTTGATGTGTCGAATTATAGCACTTTTGATGATGTATGTCGATTGGCTTTAAAATTTGAAAGGCATGAATTGGATGAAAAGAAATCATATGGGGGGAAATTCGGCCATAATAAACCCAATTCTTCTTCTTCTTTCGTCCCTTCTTCTTCTAATTCTTCTAAACCCTTTGAAAAGAAAGATAATCCTTCTAAAGGGGAACCAAAGGGAGAACGACCTAAGTTGGTGATTTCTAAAGAAAAGTGGGAAGAAACCCGAAAGTGTTTTAAGTGTCAAGGAAGGGGTCATATTGCTAGTAGTTGTCCATCTAGAAAAACCCTAACTTTGAGACAATACATGACCATAGAAGAGGAGGAGAGAACTTATGACTATGTGTATGAAGAGGAGGAATGTGAAAGTGTTGATAATGAGATTGCATATGCCGAAGATGAGTCTAGGATGCTTGGGGTTATTAGGAGAACTTTGCATGTTGATCATTCTCCTAACCATGATCAAAGAGAAAACTTGTTTCACACTAGATGTCGAATTGGTGAATTTACATGTAATGTGATTATTGATAGTGGTTCATGCACTAATGTGGTTGCTTCTAATGTGGTTTCTAAGTTGAACTTGATTGTTAGAGATCATCCACATCCTTATAAGTTGAGTTGGTTGGATGATAAAACTGGTTTGTTGGTGAAAAAGCAAGTACTTGTTTCGTTTTCTATTGGGGGTTACAAGGATGAATTGTGGGGTGATGTTCTACCTATGAGTGCTTGTCATCTTCTTCTTGGTAGACCTTGGCAATATGATCGAAAAGTTGTTCATGAAGGCGAAACCAATGTGTACACGGTTTTGATGGGTTCTAAAAAAGATTCGGTTGGTTCCTTTGTCCCCTAGTTCCATAGCACCCAAGAAGGTGGTTGAAACGAAACAAAACTTGTTTCTTTCGGCCAAAGAATTCGAGAAAGAGGTAGAATTGGAAGGACATTGTTATGCTTTATGTGTTAAACTTGCTTTAACTAATGATGTTTCTTCTAGTAATCCGAAACTTGCAGCTCCATTGGACGAATTTTGTGATGTTTTTCCGGAGGAATTGCCTCAAGGATTACCACCATTGAGAGGCATTGAGCATGCCATTGATCTTGTACCAGGCGCACCTTTGCCAAATAAGCCGGCATATAGATGTGATCCCGTAGCTTCTAAGGAGCTACAAAAGCAAATTGAAGAGTTGATTGACCGAGGCTATGTAAGAGAAAGCATGAGTCCATGTGCCGTTCCCGCTTTGCTTGTTCCTAAGAAAGATGGTACTTGGAGGATGTGTATTGATAGTAGAGCCGTCAACAACATAACAATCAAGTATCGTTTTCCTATGCCTAGATTAGAGGACATGCTTGATGAGCTACATGGAGCTTCGTTTTTTTCGAAGATTGATTTGAGGAGTGGTTATCATCAAATGAGAATTCGGGAAGGAGATGAATGGAAAACCGCTTTCAAGACCAAACAAGGTCTATATGAGTGGATGGTGATGCCCTTTGGTCTTTGCAATGCTCCTAGTTCTTTTATGAGGCTTATGAACGAGGTACTACGTCCCTTTCTTAACAAGTTTATTGTTGTCTATCTAGATGATATTCTTGTATATAGTACTAGTGTTGAGTCTCATTTACTTCACTTGAGAGCTTTATTCGAAAAATTAAGAGAGCAAAAGTTGTATGGAAAAATGGAAAAGTGTGATTTTCTTGTTCCTAGTATTGCTTTTCTTGGTTACATTGTGTCTAGGGATGGAGTTCATGTGGATCCGAAAAAGTCAAGGCCATGTCATCATGGTTGGCGCCTACAAGTGCTCATGAATGCCGAAGCTTTCATGGTCTAGCTTCCTTTTATAGAAGATTCATCCGAAATTTCTCAACTATCATGGCACCAATCACGGATTTGATGAAGAAAGGGGAGTTTTCATGGAACTCTCATGCTCAAAAGGCGTTTGATGAAGTCAAGGAGCTACTTTGCAACGCTCCTATCCTTGCCTTGCTTGCGGATTTCAACAAGTTGTTCGAGGTTGAATGTGATGCTAGTGGACTTGGTGTTGGGGCTGTTTTGCTTCAAGAAAGGAGGTCCATTGCCTACTTTAGTGAGAAGTTAAGTGGCGCCAAACTCAACTACTCCAACTATGATCGTGAATTCTATGCAATTGTGAGAGCCTTGGATCATTGGTCTCATTACTTGAGGCCCAAGCCTTTCATTCTTCATTCGGATCATGAAGCACTCAAATACATCCATGGACAACAAAAGCTCAACCATAGACATGCCAAGTGGGTTGAATTCCTACAAGCTTTCACATTCTCGTCTAAGTACAAGGAAGGTAAGAGTAACATTGTTGCGGATGCCCTTTCTAGGCGTTCCTATCTTTTGGCCATGGTTGATGCAAGGGTGTTGGGATTTGAACACTTAAAGGATTTATATGTTGATGATGATGATTTTCGTGAGTCCTTTAAGAATCCTAGTGGATTGTTTGTGTTACAAGAAGGTTTTTTGTTCAAGGGGAACAAACTATGCATTCCTAAGAGTGGCGTGAGGGAGTTGCTTGTGAGAGAAGTCCATAGTGGTGGGGTGGCTGGTCATTTTGGCGTGCAAAAGACCTTAGATACTTTGAATGAGAGTTTTTATTGGCCCAACATGATAAGGGATGTTCATATGGTGGTTAGTAAGTGTGCTACTTGTCAAAGGTCGAAGAGTACTTTCCATAAAGGCCTTTATACTCCATTACCCATACCTGATACACCTTGGGATAGTGTGAGCATGGATTTTATTGTTGGATTACCAAGAACTCAAAGGGGAAAAGATGCAATTATGGTGGTGGTGGATCGTTTTTCGAAAATGGCTCACTTTGTTCCTATGCATAAAACTGATGATGCTTTGCATGTGGCGGATTTGTACTTCGGGAAATCATTCGTTTGCATGGTATTCCAAGAAGTATTGTTAGTGATCGTGATACAAAGTTCCTTAGTCACTTTTGGAGGAGCTTATGGAAGATGGTGGGAACTAAGTTACTCTTTAGCACAAGTCATCATCCTCAAACGGATGGTCAAACTGAGGTGACTAATAGAACTCTTGGAGCTTTGTTGCGTGGCTTGGGTGAGTAAGACACAAAAGGATTGGGATATAAAGCTAGCTCACGCCGAGTTTGCTTATAATCGAGCTCATTCTTCTACTACTTCTAAGTCTCCATTTGAGGTGGTCTATGGTATCAATCCTTTCCTTCCTATTGATTTTGTGTCACTAACTAAATCGAAATTCATGTTGATTCTAAGAAGAGGTTGGAAGCCTTTAAGAAGACTTGTGAGCAAGTGAAAGCACGAATTGAGAAGATGAATGCTCAATACAAGGAACGAGCCAACAAGCATAGAAGGCAACCGAAATTTCAGATTGGCGACTTGGTTTGGATTCATTTGAGGAAAGAACGGTTTCCAAGTAGAAGGAAGAACAAGCTTATGCCTAGAGCTGATGGTCCATTCAAAGTTATTGATGTGATTAATGAAAGTGCTTATAAGATCGAGCTTCCAAGTGATTATGGAGGTGTGAGTGCAACCTTCAATGTTGGTGATCTTAGTCCTTATTTAGATGATGAAAATTTGAGGACAAATTCTTTTGAAGAGGGGGAGAATGATACAAGTCAAGGTCAAGGTCAAGCTCCAAATGATCCGATTTGTTTAGTCCTTGAAGTGTTCGGGTTCAAGTTAAATTCAAACTCCTCATTTGTGTCATTTCTTAAATGGGACGATGATTCCATTGATGAAGCTTGAAGGTGACGAGTCTTAGTTATTTTAATTACGCAAATAAGGTCCGAAAATATCTTGTGATATTTCTACCAAGATAGGCGTGTCATTAGGCGTGTGATTTGGTCCTTGTGCTCCAAGTTTGCAAGTTGTCATTGAGTTGTAATACTTTCCTTATTTCTTGGTTTCCTTATGTATTTAGGCGTGTGAAGGGGGATTGGGGGCTGATTTGGTTGTTTCCTTATTTACTCCTTTATTCTCTCCTAGAATCAAGGGATTAAGATGTAAGGAGTTAAGGAATGTTTCCTTAATTCTTATGGCTGATTTTCGGCCCTTGCTTGGTCCTTGGAGGACAAGTTTATTGTTATTATTATAAATAATAGTTCCATGCTATCATCAAAGGCATGTGAGATTTACCTAAAAACTTTGTTATTGAATTTAATTGTGTGATCAATTATTTTCGTCCATTAAGTTTATTTTCAGGAGTGATTATTTACTTAGTGTTTAATCTACTTTATTCCAGGAGTGGTGTAAGTGAGATTAAGAGTTAATTAAAATATTCAGGAGTGATTATTTTAATTATCATATCCGGTGCCTTAATCATAATTTTCGGACTTCTTTAAATTCTTCAAGTTCGAACCTTTGCTCGGGATTCTTGATTGCTCATTCACTTTGGACGTGTAATCATATCAGTCATGATTTTGATGCTCACATCCGCATCATAAGGGGAACAAACTTTGTGTTCCTAAATGTCCCGTTCGTGATTTGCTAATTAGAGAAGCTCATGGAGGTGGGTTGGCTGGCCATTTTGGCGTTAGCAAGACTCGAGAGTTGTTACAAAGAACATTTCTCATGGCCTCATATGATCAAAGAAGTACATGCTTTTTGACTCGTTGTGGGGTTCGTCAAAGGGCTAAAAGCACGTTCCATAAGGGGTTGTACACTCCTTTACCAACACCGGAGAGACCATGGGAGGATGTCAGTATGGATTTCATTGTGGCTCTTCCTAGAACACAAAGAGGGAAGGATTCGGTCATGGTAGTGGTGGACCGTTTCTCAAAAAATGGCACATTTCGTGCCTTGTCATAAAACGGAAGATGCTATTAATGTTTCTTGTTTATATTTCGGGAAATTGTTCGCTTGCATGGAGTGCCAAGAACTATTGTCTCGGATCGAGATAGTAAGTTTTTGAGTCATTTTTGGAGGTCCCTATGGAGGATGATGGGTACTAAGTTGCTGGTTTAGTACTTCACATCACCCCCAAACCGATGGTCAAACCGAAGTGACCAATCAAACTCTAGGCACCTTGTTAAGGGGCTTAGTGAGCAAGACGGGAAAGGATTGGGATGTCAAGTTATGCCATGCGGAGTTTGCTTACAATAGAACTCCCACTTTTGCAACAAAACATTCACCGTTCGAAGTGGTATATGGGGTAAATCCGTATGTACCTATTGATCTTATTTCGTTGCCTAAAGATTCTTATGTCCATGGAGATGCTAGGCAACAAGCTGAAACAATGGTGAAGGTTCACAAAGAAATACGCACCAATATCGAGAAGACAAATGAGATGTACAAAAAGAAAGCAAACAAAAGTCGAAAACCGAGGGTGTTTGCTCCCGGAGATTTGGTGTGGATTCACTTGAGGAAGGAGAGGTTTCCAAGTAAAAGAAAGCATAAACTCATGCCCCGAGTCGAAGGACCTTTCAAGGTTCTTGAACGTTATGGAGACAATGCTTACAAGATAGACCTTCCCGGAGACTATGGCGTGGCAAAGAACATTCAACGTAGGGGACTTATCCCCCTATTTAGAAGATGAAGATGTGCAAGAATTGAGGACAATTCCTTTTGAAGAAGGAGAGGATGATACGAAATCGATTGCTAATTCCGAAATTCTACTAAGTACTACTCTCAATCACAACAAGGGAGAGATTCACGGTTTAAAGATTAGTACTAGTTTAATTATGTTGAGCAACGAAGGAAAGGAAGTTAATTAAGCTAGTTAATTTAATTAACGTTTTTGTAATTTTCGGTTTTTGTAAACCCGGAATTATTTTGTTTAGCGTAAGTGCAAATTGGACGAACCATGTATGGGGTTGCGAATCACACTTGGGACGTGTGAAAAAGGGGTTCTTGAAGATCTTTTGAAGCTTCCCTTGCAAGCTAAGAGAAGCCCCCCCACTTGGTGTTGAAAACCGGCCCTCCTTGCCCCAAAGTCAACAAAACACACAACAACACTATTCCTTCTTACATCTTTGTTGGATTAAGAGATCTTTGTTGTTTAATTGCTTTGTTTAATCACTTTGGTACTTAGATCTTTTTGAGATTGATTAGCTTGTAATATATATGTAATGGTGATCATAAATGAAAGTTAGTTTTTAGTTTTGATTTAAACTTTGTGTTTATTCGGTTTTTTTGGAGATTGAAAAATCCGAAATTCCTCTTGTGATTAAGAAGTGATCTTAATTTCGAAATCCTTGAGTTAAGTGAGTTAAACTTAATTTAAGAGAGAGTTAATATAATTAGTGAGTTTAAACTAATTAAATCCACTCTCAAAAACCTCCTAAATCAGTTTCTAAGTAAGATAAACTTCAAAACCGATTTAGAATCCTTAAGCATAAATAAGTGAGTAAAGCTTATCGAGCTTAGGTTACATTTTCATATACGTTTTCGCATCAACAAAGCTAATTGATTCAAATTAAAGTCCAATGAAGTCAAACAAAACTTATTGAATCAAATGAAACTCAAATGCATTCAACAAAGCTAATTTAATCAAATTAAAGTAAAATGAAGTCAAGCAAAGTAAATTGAATCAAAAGAAAGTGAAATGCATTCAACCAAGCTAATTGAATCAAATGAAACTCAAATGCATTCAAAAAAGCTAATTGAATTAAATGAAACTCACATGCATTCAACAAAACAAATTGAATCAAATTAAAGTCAAATGAAGTCAATCAATGCTAATTGTATCAAATTAAAGTCAAATGAAGTCAAACAAAGCTAATTGAATCAAATGAAAGTCAAATAAAGTCAAACATAGCTAAATGAATCAAATGAAAATCAAATGCATTTAACAAAGCTAATTGAATATGATATGATTCCGTGAATGGAATCTAGCTTAGTTCCTCACAAGCTTCACTCACTTGTGATTCCCTAAGGGTTCTAACTCTAATTCAATGGCTTCACTCACCAAAGGTTCAAGTTAGGATGTGTTTGAGATAAAGTTTGTTAGCTTCACTCACTAACTCACTCAAATCTCGCTTAGTTTTAGGTTTCACTCGCCTAATACTAAGGGTCTTGTGTTTAGGTTCACTCCCTAAAAACAATCAAGTCTTGGAAAATACGTCCAATCCTTCAAAGACTAACAAGTCCGAAAATTTCAATCAATAATTCTTCCTTAGCCTCATAGGACTAGGCATGTATTTATAGAAGAAGAAGCAAGAAAACCTTGCTCCCCAAGTACATCAAGTCACACGCCTAACATAGAAAAATAAGGAAACTCTCTCCTAAAATTAAGCCTAGAATCTAGCACAAAAATAAGGAAACTAGTGATTTAGGAAAGCTTTGCAAAAACTTTCCATAAACCTTACAATTCCACACGCCACTCCCCTTTCCTTATTACAACTCATCTACTTGGAGCCTAAGTAAATGAATTACAAGTCGATTTTCGAAACTTTATTAATTTAGCTACTTCAACTAACTAACTTAACTAACAATAACAATAAAAACATATTTTTCGTCACAAGTAAAACCTCTACTTTAAGAGTAAAGTAAAACCATGCAACAACCCTAAGAAAGCAAATTAAACCTATATTGATCTCGTATCATTCTCTCCTCTCTGAAAAAAACTTGTCCTCAAGTTCCAAAATCATGGCATGGGACCAAATCGGCAGCGAGCAATGAAGCACATACACCATTTCCAAGCATAACTTGAAAAGTGTCATAATTCTCCCTATGCACAATCTTGAATGGACCTTCTTCAATTGGTTCGGTTTTCCCCTTTGAATTGTTATGGAGCTTTTGAGCACTCAAGGACAACCATACATAGTCACCAATATCGAATGAAGGTTTTTGCCATGCTTGTAGAATTCGGTCCTTGTGCTTCTCTTTCCTTTGTTTTCGAGTCAATTCTCGGTTGCTCCACATCAACAAGAGAAAGTGTTTTGGTACCCTCCTTAGCTAATGAACTCACCTTGGGCGGTAATGGTGTTAATCCGATTCGTCGCCCCTCATGCAAAGACCGAGACCACATTTTTCTTGGCTAGGTAGATCACATCCTTATCATATTGCCATGGACGTCCCAATAACAAAGCACATGCATCCATAGGAACTATGTCACACCAAACCTCATCCTTGAATTCGCCAATAGAAAACGAAACAAGAGCTTGTTTTGTAACGCCCACGCCACCATCATTCGTCAACCAATTTAGCTTATAGGGATTTGCGTGTTTCCTTGTTTCTAGCTTCAAGGTATCCACCATCTTCTTAGAACAAGCATTGGTGCACGAGCCATTATCCACAATTACCGAACAACTTCTTCCATCTACCAAGCAACGTGTATGAAATAAGTTCTCCCTTTGGTTCACATCTTCTAAAGGCCTTGCTTGTGTATGAAGAACTTTTCTCAATACCAATGTCTCATGATCGTGTACGGCTTCAATCAAGGGTTGATCCTCCAAATTCACCATATCCATGTCATCATCACTATGTTCATTGCCCTTGCCTTTCATAAGCAACGCATGGTTAGTGTCTTCTTCCTCTAATGCAATAAACATGGCGATAGTCATCACTCTCCCTATTAGGACACTCGGATTTGTAATGACCCCTTCCTTGACATTTAAAGCATTTGATCTCATTCTTCTCCCCCTTTTGAAACCTTTGAGGCATCTCACCCTTTATAAGTTCCGAACCAGGTTTCCCTTTGTCCAAAGTTTCGGTTTTTACAAAAGAAAAGGAAGTTTCGCTTTTGGGAGTAAAAGAAAACGAGAACTCTTACCCTTAGCCTCCTTTTGCTGCCTTTCCACTTTACTTGCTAATTGACACAACTCATCAAACGTGCCATAAGTTTGCAATTCAACAAGATTAGCAATCGGTTTATTCATACCAAACGAAATTTGGCCATCTTTTGTTCCTCCTCTTCCTTACACCCACATGCCAAATATAATTTTTCAAATTCAGTCACATATTCAGCAATGGAAAGATGGTCTTGTTGAAAAGAACTTAACCTAAGGTACAACTCTTGCTTGTAAGACTTAGGAACAAATCGTTTTCTCAATTTCAGTTTTAATGAACTCCAAGTTTTAATCTTTTCCTTCCCATCTCTCACTCTTTGGACTTGGAAAGAATCATACCAATCAGATGCATAATCATTAAATTTAAGTATAGCATGATTAAAACGTTGAGTATCATCCATACCTTTATGATCAAACATCCTCTCAACCCTTCTCTCCCAATTCAAGTAAGCTTCGAGGGTCCTTCAATCCATTGAATTCCGGTAGATCACTAATCTTGATCAACTCACTCCGATTGTATCGTTCTCCTTTCTCCAAATTGAGTCTTTCAACTTCATCATGAAGTTGTAGTATGTGCTTGGCATAATTCTCACACCTTGACTCGTTCTTTTCAAGTCTTTGAAGCAAAGCATCCAACTTTTCTAGTTCGGACCCCATAACAATCTGCCAGGAATTTTCGTCAAAAGTTTCCGCTTGCTGTGACTTCGTTACTGATCGGAATAAGCTGAAATTTTGACACAACGTAGCCCTAGATGTTAGCTTTCAAACGAATCAAGAAAATCACAATTTGGACCTGAAACGCGCCCTCACGCGCCGTTTTAGTGGCGCTGCTCTGATACCAACTGATATGATTCCGTGAACGGAATCTAGCTTAGTTCCTCACAAGCTTCACTCACTTGTGATTCCCTAAGGGTTCTAACTCTAATTCAATGGCTTCACTCACCAAAGGTTCAAGTTAGGATGTGTTTGAGATAAAGTTTGTTAGCTTCACTCACTAACTCACTCAAATCTCGCTTAGTTTTAGGTTTCACTCGCCTAATACTAAGGGTCTTGTGTTTAGGTTCACTCCCTAAAAACAATCAAGTCTTGGAAAATACGTCCAATCCTTCAAAGACTAACAAGTCCGAAAATTTCAATCAATAATTCTTCCTTAGCCTCATAGGACTAGGCATGTATTTATAGAAGAAGAAGCAAGAAAACCTTGCTCCCCAAGTACATCAAGTCACACGCCTAACATAGAAAAATAAGGAAACTCTCTCCTAAAATTAAGCCTAGAATCTAGCACAAAAATAAGGAAACTAGTGATTTAGGAAAGCTTTGCAAAAACTTTCCATAAACCTTACAATTCCACACGCCACTCCCCTTTCCTTATTACAACTCATCTACTTGGAGCCTAAGTAAATGAATTACAAGCTGATTTTCGAAACTTTATTAATTTAGCTACTTCAACTAACTAACTTAACTAACAATAACAATAAAAACATATTTTTCGTCACAAGTAAAACCTCTACTTTAAGAGTAAAGTAAAACCATGCAACAACCCTAAGAAAGCAAATTAAACCTATATTGATCTCGTATCAGAATAAAATGAAACACAAATGCAATCAACAAAGCTAATTGATTCAAATTAAAGTCAAATGAAGTCAAACAAAGCTAATTGAATCAAATGAAAGTCAAACACATTCAACAACGCTAATTGAATCAAAGAAAATTCATATGCATTCAATAAAGCTAATTGAATCAAATGAAACTCAAATGCATTCAACAAATCTAATTGAATTAAATTAAAATAAAATGAAGTCAAACAAAGCTAATTGAATCAAATGAAAGTCAAATGAAGTCAAACATTGCTAATTGAATCAAATGAAAGTCAAATGAAGGTAGACATAGCTAATAGAATCAAATGAAACTCAAATGTATTCAACAAAGCTAATTAAGTCAAATAAAACTTAAATGCATTCAACCAAGCTAATTGAATCAAATGAAACTCAATTGCATTCAACAAAGCTAATTGATTCAAATGAAACTCCAATGCATTCAACAAATCTAATTGAATCAAAATAATGTAAAATGAAGTCAAACAAAGCTAATTGAATCAAATAAAAGTCAAATGAAGTCAAACAAAGCTAATTGAATTAAATGAAAGTCAAATAAAGTCAATCATAGCTAAATGAATCAAATGAAAATCAAAACCATTCAACAAAGCTAATTAAATCAAATGAAACTCAATTGCATTCAACAAAGCTAATTGAATCAAATTAAAGTCAAATGAAGTCAAACAAAACTTATTGAAGAAAATGAAACATAAATGCATTCAGTAAAGCTAATTGAATCGAATGAAACTCAAAGGCATTCAACAAAGCTAATGGAATCAAATTAAAGTAAAATGAAGTCAAACAAAGCTAATTAAATCAAATGAAAGTCAAATGAAGTCTAACATAGCTAATAGCATCAAATGAAACTCAAATGTATTCAGCAAAGCTAATTGAGTCAAATGAAACTCAAATGCATTCTACAAAGCTAAATGAATCAAATTGAAGTCAAATGAAGTCAAACAAAGCTAATTGAATCAATGAAAGTCAAATGAAGTCAAATAAAGCTAATTGAATCAAATGAAACTCAAATTCATTCAACAAAGCTAATTTAATCAAAGAAAATTCAAATGCATTCAACAAAGCTAATTGAATCAAATGAAACTCAAATTCATTCAACAAAGCTAATTGAATCAAATTAAAGTAAAATGAAGTCAACCAAAGCTAATTTAATCAAATGAAAGTCAAATGAAGTTTACAAAGCTAATTGAATCAAATGAAAGTCAAATGAAGTTAAACATTGCTAATAGAATCAAATGAAAGTCAAATGTATTCAACAAAGCTAATTGAGTCAAATGAAACTCAAATGCATTCAACAAAGCTAATTGAATCAAATGAAACTCAAATGCATTCAACAAAGCTAATTGAATCCAATAAATCTCAAATGCATTCAACAAAGCTAATTGAATCAAATGAAACTCAAATGCATTCAACAAAGCTAATTGAATCAAATTCAAGTAAAATGAAGTTAAACAAAACTAATTGAATCAAATAAAAGTCAAATGAAGTCAACAAAGCTAATTGATTCAAATTAAAGTCAAATGAAGTCAAACAAAACTTATTGAATCAAATGAAACTCAAATGCATTCAGTAAAGCTAATTGAATCATATGAAACTCAAATGCATTCAACAAAGATAATTGGATCAAATTAATGTATAATGAAGTCAAATAAAGCTAATTGAATCAAATGAAAGTCAAATGAAGTCAAACATAGCTAATAGGATCAAATGAAACTCAAATGTATTCAGCAAAGCTAATTGAGTCAAATGAAACTCAAATGCATTCTACAAAGCTACTTGAATCAAATTAAAGTCAAATGAAGTCAAACAAATCTAATTGAATCAAATGAAAGTCTAATGAAATCAAATAAAGCTAATTGAATCAAATGAAACTCAAATGCATTCAACAAAGCTAATTAAATCAAAGAAAATTCAAATGCATTCAACAAAGCTAATTGAATCAAATGAAACTCAAATTCATTCAACAAAGCTAATTGAATCAAATTAAAGTAAAATGAAGTCAAACAAAGCTAATTGAATCAAATGAAAGTCAAATGAAGTCAAACAAAGCTAATTGAATCAAATGAAAGTCAAATGAAGTTAAACATTGCTAATAGAATCAAATAAAACTCAAATGTATTCAACAAAGCTAATTGAGTCAAATAAAACTGAAATGCATTCAACAAAGCTAATTGAATCAAATGAAACTCAAATGCATTCAACAAACTAATTGAATCAAATAAATCTCAAATGCATTCAACTAAGCTTATTGAATCAAATTAAAGTCAATTGAAGTCAAACAAAACTTATTGAAGAAAATAAAACTTAATTGCATTCAGTAAAGCTAATTGAATCAAATGTAACTCAAATGCATTCAACAAAGCTAATAGTATCAAATGAAAGTCAAATGAAGTCAAACCAAGCTAATTGAATCAAATGAAACTCAAATGCATTCAAAATAGCTAATTGAATCAAATGAAACTCACATGCATTCAACAAAACAAATTGAATCAATGAAGTCAATCAATGCTAATTGTATCAAATGAAAGTCAAATGAAGTCAAACAAAGCTAATTGAATCAAATGAAAGTCAAATGAAGTCAAATAAAGCTAATTGAGTCTAATAAAACTCCAATGAAGTTAAACATAGCTAATAGAATCAAATGAAATTCAAATGTATTCAACAAAGCTAATATAGTCAAATGAAACTTAAATGCATTCAACAAAGCTAATTGAATCAAATGAAACTCAAATGCATTCAACAAAGCTAATTGAATCAAATAAATATCAAATGCATTCAACAAAGCTAATTGAATCTAATTAAACTCAAATGCATTCAACAAAGCTAATTGAATCAAATTAATGTCAAATAAAGTCAAACGAAGCTAATTGAATCAAATGAAAGTCAAATGAAGTCAAACAAAGCTAATTGAATCAAATTAAAGTCAAATAAAGTCAAACATAGCTAAATGAATCAAATGAAACTCAAATGCATTCAACAAAGCTAATTAAATCAAATAAATCTCAAATGCATTCAACTAAGCTTATTGAATCAAATTAAAGTCAAATGAAGTCAAACAAAACTTATTGAAGAAAATGAAAATCAAATGCATTCAGTAAAGCTAATTGAATCAAATGAAACTCAAATGCATTCAACAAAGCTAATTGAACTAAATTAAAGTAAAATAATGTCAAACAGAGCTAATTGAATCAAATGAAAGTCAAATGAAGTCAAACAAAGCTAATTGAATCAAATGTAGGTAAACATAGCTAATAGAATCAAATGAAACTCACATGTATTCAACAAAGCTAATTGAGTCAAATGAAACTTAAATGCATTCAACCAAGCTAATTGAATCAAGTGAAACTCAAATGCATTTACCAAAGCTAATTGATTCAATTCAAACTCAAATGCATTCAACAAATGATGTATTTAACCTAAGTATGATCAAATAGTATGCGGAAAACGTGAATACCAAGTATGATTTGTTCGAACAAAGTAAGAAAGTAACTATGATAGTTCTCAGATGCTCAATGATAAAGGCAAGGCCACCACAAGGAACAAACTAAGGGTTTTGATGCGTAAAGGCTAAGCCACCAGCAATCAAGGGTTGTTTGTGTTTGCACACTTTAAGTTTTAAGAAAACTCACAAAAATCAATTCATTCATACGTGTATAATGAACCGTACAACCTAGCTATTTATAAGCAAAACTAAAACCAACTCCTACTATGCTTAGGACAAATCCCTAAGTCTTAAACCTAATCAAACTAGAACTCCTAAACATCACACACTTCTACTCGTTTAGTATGTTGGATATCTCTTAGAGTTCTAAACACACACTACTCCTAACAATGATAAAACTATAAAGCCATAAAGATAGTTTTGAGTCCTACCAGAACTAGAACTCCATCAAACACACACCAATCTCACACGCCACCTACCAATATCACACGCCACCTAAGTTGGTTAGCAAACATGCTACCACCTTAGTAGTAAGCCCCATGAAGAGTCCTCCATGCAAGTCAATTGAGCCAAGATCAATGCTGACATTCTTGTGTACAAGAGCTAGTAGATTTGCATCACTTTCTCCTGTATCATCCTCCTCTTCTTCAAAAGCAATTGTTCTCAATTGAGCCATATCATCATCATGAATGTAAGGAGCCAAATCCCCCACATTTATTGTAGAACTCACGTTATAGTCGCCGGGTAAGTCAAGTTTGAAGGCATTGTCATTGACCTTCTCAACAATCTTAAAAGGACCATCAGAACGTGGCATGAGCTTGTTTTTTCGAAGGCCAGGAAACCTCTCTTTCCTTAGATGCAACCAAACCAAATCACCAACCTTAAACACATGTTGTGTACGATGCTTGTTGGCCAACTGTTGGTAGCGTGCATTCACCTTTTCAATTCTAGCTTTCACTTGTGCATGAAGCTTGAGCATTGCTTGCGCCTTCTCCTTAGCATCAATGTGATAAACTTCATCATTAGGGAAAGGAATAAGGTCAATAAGCACCCTGGGATTTTCGCCATACACAACCTCAAATGGTGAACACCTCGTGGCATATGTAGGGGACCGATTGTAAGCAAATTCAGCATAGGCAAGCTTCACATCCCAATCCTTGGTACTCTTGCTAACAAGCCCTCTAAGCAAAGCGCCCAAAGTCCGATTAGTAACTTCGGTTTGCCCATCAGTTTGAGGGTGATGTGACTTGCTAAAACACAGCTTAGTACCAAGTAGTTTCCACAAAGTCTTCCAAAAGTAGCTCATAAACTTAGTATCCCTATCACTCACAATAGTTTTAGGCACACCATGGAGACGAATTATCTCCTTACAATATAAATCAGCCACCTTAGAAGCATCATCAGTTTTATGACAAGCAATAAAATGTGCCATTATAGAAAATCTATCAACGACAACCATTATAGAATCCTTGCCCCTTTGTGTTCTAGGCAATCCCACAATAAAATCCATAGCAACATCATCCCAAGGACAATTTGGAACAGGTAAAGGAGTGTACATACCTTGATGGAAAGTGCTTTTGGACTTTTGACATGTAGCACATCGTGATATAACCCCTTGAACATCTCCTTGCATCTTTGGCCAATAAATATGCTCTTGAAGAATAGCCAAAGTCTTGTTCATACCAAAGTGACCAGCAAGTCCTCCACCATGAGCTTCCCTCACTAGTAACTCCCTAATAGAACAAGAAGGTATGCATAGACGATCCCCCTTGAAAAGAAAACCATCATGCACCACATAAGAGCCGCGGGATCCCTTGGAACATGCCCCGAAAATCTCACCAAATTTCTCATCCGCCTTATAGTACTCTTTCACCAATTCAAGTCGTGTACTCAACACCCCAAGTAATGAATGGCGCCTTGACAAAGCATCTGCCACCACATTTGCTTTACCTTCTTTGTATTTTGATGAGAAATTGAAAGATTGTAAAAACTCAACCCATTTAGCATGTCGCGGATTTAGTTTTTGCTGCCCATGTATATATTTCAATGCCTCATGATCAAAATGAAGCACAAAGTGACTTGGACGCAGGTAATGACTCCAATGATCAAGTGCACGAACAATTGCATAAAATTCCTTGTCATATGTAGAGTAATTGAGTTTAGCACCACCCAATTTCTCACTAAAGTATGCAATGGGACGTTTCTTTTGGATGAGGACAGCCCCTATACCAACCCCACTAGCATCACATTCTACTTCAAAAGGTTGTGAAAAATCCGGTAATGCTAGGATGGGTGTCTTACACAACAATTCCTTGATGCTCTCAAATGCACGTTGGGCTGCCTTAGTCCATGCAAATTTTCCTTGCTTGATACATTTAGTCATAGGAGCTACTACACTACTAAAATTGCGCACAAATCTTCTATAAAAAGAAGCCAAACCATGAAAAGAACGTACCTCCGAAATTGTAGTGGGAATAGGCCAACTCTTGATTGCCTCAACTTTCGAAGGGTCAACTGAAACGCCATCTTTAGAAACGATGTAGCCCAAGAATGTAACACTAGGAACTAGAAAGTAGCACTTTTCTAACTTCCCATATAGTTTTTGTGCACGTAACACCTCAAAAACCTCTCTAAGGTGAGTTAGATGCTCCACCACACTCCGACTATATACAAGGATGTCATCAAGATAACCACCACACACCTCCCTAAGAATGGTTTCAACACCTCATTCATCAACCTCATGAAAGTACTAGGTGCATTAGTAAGTCCAAATGGCATGACAAGCCACTCATATAACCCCATCTTAGTCTTAAAGGCGGTCTTCCACTCATCTCCTTCTCGCATTCTTATTTGATGATAACCACTCCTCAAATCAATCTTGGAGAAAATAGTAGAACCATGCAACTCATCCAATAGGTCATCCAATCTAGGAATGGGAAATCTATACTTCACAGTGATGTTATTTACAGCCCTACTATCAATGCACATGCGCCAAGTACCATCTTTCTTAGGCACCAATAAAGCAGGGACTACACATGGGCTCATACTCTCTCTAAAATAACCCCTAGCCATCAATTCCTCAATTTGTCGTTGTAACTCTTGTGTCTCTTGAGGATTGCACCTATAAGCAGCTTTGTTAGGAAGGGATGCCCCTGGGACAAGGTCAATCTGATGTTCTATGCCTCGAATTGGGGGTAAACCTGGGGGTAGGTCTTGAGGGAATACATCTGTGTACTCATCAAGTACTTGCTCTAAATACTTAGGTATCTCGTACCCTTGCTGTCCCCCTTCAACTTCCTTGGCAACCAACACAAAACCCGTACCTTCCCCTTCTAACTCCCTCTCAATCTCCTTAGCACTCACCAAGAATGACCCCTTAGATATAGGAGAGGATGTTAAAGGTTTTAGGGCAGTCCTTTTACCTCCCAACGTGACAATACACACACTGGATCGCCCATCATACTTCACAAAACGGTCATATTGCCATGGCCTCCCTAACAAGATATGGCAAGCATCCATATTGCATACATCACACAAAACATCGTCCTTAAACTTGCCAATTTCAAACGTTATTAAGGCTTGTTTTGTAACTTTTATACCATTGTCATTACTAAGCCAGTTGAGTTTATAAGGACGTGGATGATTAGAAGTAGGCCATTTTAACTTGTCAATTAGGGTTGTAGACACTACATTAGCACAACTACCATTATCAATAATTAGATCACATACCCTTTGCTTCACTAGACAGCGAGTGAAGAAGATCTTGTCCCTTTGAGTGTCATCCAAAGGTGCTGGTTGTGTATGCAATGTGCGTCGAACAATAAGTTGTTGGCCTCCCACAACCGGTTCTTCCTCCGAATCTACCTCATAATCATCCTCCATAGCACGCTCCTTAGATTGATCACCATCAAACTCCTCTTCTTCAACGTGACCCTTGGCATAATCCTCGTCAATTTCTTGTATGTCTCTTAAAGTCATGACCCTATTGTTGGGACAATCCTTCAAGATGTGGCCATGCCCCTTGCACTTGAAACAAATTCGTCTCTCCTCATTAGCCATAGGCGTAGGAGCCTTCCCTTTGTCTCCCTTGAATTTATCAAACTTTGGGGTGAACTTCGAACCACTAGCTTCGCCCTTTGTGTTCCCTACGGTTTTATCAACGCTCTTCACAAAAGGTTTAAAGGTTGAATTTTTCTTGGCCTTGACATACTTTTCAGCCCTCAAAGCAACTTGAACCACCTCCTCAAAGCTCCAATAGGGTTGGAGATCCACCTTCTTCGCAATTTGCTTATCCAAACCCGAAATAAATCGAGCTATCTTGTGCTCGGCTTTCTCTTCTACACCACAAAGCATGTTGATCTTTTCAAACTCAGCCACATATTCTTCAACACTTAATGCGTTTTGTCGAAGTACTTGCAACCTTCGATACATGTCTTGTGTAAAATCAGCCGGAAGAAATCGTTTCTTCATTCTCACTTGTAATTTCTCCCATGAACGTAGACTAGGTTTGCCGTCGGTTCTCCTCTTAGCCTTCAAGTTCTCATACCATAAACTTGCATAACCCGTTAATTTAAGGACAGCCACCTTAAATCTCTTGGCATCATCATAGTCCTTGTAATCAAAGACTCGTTCCATCTTTTGCAACCATTCTATGAATTTTTCGGGCTTTATGTTCCCATCAAACTCGGGCATGTCGAGCCTTAAGCCCCGATCATCGTCTCTTGGCTGTCTCCTTGGCCGAGGGTTGAACTCTTCTTCGTTTGAACTAGAACCGTGTTGATTAGTTCTAGGACTCCTAACAGGACTAGGAGTATTCCTACGTTGGTTCCCACCTTGGCCTTGTTGTAGTAATCGCATAATCTCATCCATGCGTTGGGTGAGATCCTCTATTTGCCTATCCCTACGTAAGTCTTTAGCTTGTTCTAGTGTAAGACCCCTAGGCACTCGACCCCCCACGTCTCCTTGTTCCTCCTCCATAGTAAAAATCCAACCAGAATTTGGATTAACGCCTGAACCTTGCGCACCAAGTAAACGGATGACTAGTGTGTATGATTCACGTCTTGAACGTTTTCAACGATCTTGGATTAATTTTTTTTCACCACTCCACAAATATAATCAATCACCTTTGATGAAACTTTGTGAAAAATTAAAAATCTTGAGAAAAAGATTTGATCTTGAAGAGTTTCTTGAAGATCAACTACTCCTCCTTAGGCGAACAAAAAAAACCGGAAAAAAAATCGAACCTTGCGTGGATGAATGTGGTTGAATGGCTGCGTTTTAATGATGTGATGATGGTGATGGATGTAACCAAAGCTCTTGATACCAGATGATGTATTTAACCTAAGTAAGATCAAATAATATGCGGAAAACGTGAATACCAAGTATGATTTGTTCGAACAAAGTAACAAAGTAACTATGATAGTTCTCAGATGCTCAATGATAAAGGCAAGGCCACCACAAGGAACAAACTAAGGGTTTTGATGCGTAAAGGCTAAGCCACCAGCAATCAAGGTTTGTTTGTGTTTGCACACTTTAAGTTTTAAGAAAACTCACAAAAATCAATTCATTCATACGTGTATAATGAACCGTACAACCTAGCTATTTATAAGCAAAACTAAAACCAACTCCTACTATGCTTAGGACAAATCCCTAAGTCATAAACCTAATCAAACTAGAACTCCTAAACATCACACACTTCTACTCGTTTAGTATGTTGGATATCTCTTAGAGTTCTAAACACACACTACTCCTAACAATGATAAAACTATAAAGCCATAAAGATAGTTTTGAGTCCTACCAGAACTAGAACTCCATCAAACACACACCAATCTCACACACCACCTACCAATATCACACGCCACCTAAGTTGGTTAGCAAACATGCTACCACCTTAGTAGTAAGCCCCATGAAGAGTCCTCCATGCAAGTCAATTGAGCCAAGATCAATCCTGACATTCTTGTGTACAAGAGCTAGTAGATTTGCATCACTTTCTCCCGTATCAACAAATCTAATTGAATCAAAATAAAGTAAAATGAAGTCAAACAAAGCTAATTGAATCAAATGAAAGTCAAATGAATTCAAACAAAGCTAATTGAATCAAATGAAAGTCAAATGAAGTCAAACAAAGCTAATTAAATCAAATGAAAGTCAAATAAAGTCAAACATAGCTAAATGAATCAAATGAAAATCAAATGTATTCAACAAAGCTAATTAAATCAAATGAAACTCAATTGCATTCTACAAAGCTAATTGATTCAAATTAAAGTCAAATGAAGTCAAACAAAACTTATTGAAGAAAATGAAAATTAAATGCATTCAGTAAAGCTAATTGAATCAAATGAAACTGAAATGCATTCAACAAAACTAATTGAATCAAATTAATGTAAAATGAAGTCAAACAAAGCTAATTGAATCAAATTAATATAAAATGAAGTCAAACAAAGCTAATTGAAACAAATGAAAGTCAAATGAAGTCAAACATAGCTAATAGGATCAAATGAAACTTAAATGTATTCAACAAAGCTAATTGAGTCAAATGAAACTCAAATGCATTCTACAAAGCTAATTGAATCAAATTAAAGTCAAATGAAGTCATACAAAGCTAATTGAATCAAATGAAAGTCAAATGAAGTCAAATAAAGCTAATTGAATCAAATGAAACTCAAATGCATTCAACAAAGCTAATTAACTCAAAGAAAATTCAAATGCATTCAACAAAGCTAATTGAATAAAATGAAACTCAAATTCATTCAACAAAGCTAATTGAATTAAATTATAGTAGAATGAAGTCAAACAAAGCTAATTGAATCAAATGAAAGTCAAATGAAGTCAAACAAAGCTAATTGAATCAAATGAAAGTCAAATGAAGTTAAACATTACTAATAGAATCATTTAAAACTCAAATGTATTCAACAAAGCTAATTGAGTCAAATGAAACTGAAATGCATTCAACAAAGCTAATTGAATCAAATGAAACTCAAATGCATTCAACAAAGCTAATTGAATCAAATTAATCTCAAATGCATTCAACAAAGCTAATTAAATCAAAAGAAACTCAAATGCATTCAACAAAGCTAATTGAGTCAAATGAAAGTCAAATGAAGTCAAACAAAGCTAATTGAATCAAATAAAAGTCAAATGAAGTTAAACATTCCTAATAGAATCAAATAAAACTCAAATGTATTCAACAAAGCTAATTGAGTCAAATGAAACTGAAATGCATTCAACAAAGCTAATTGAATCAAATGAAACTGAAATGCATTCAACAAAGCTAATTGAATCAAATTAATCTCAAATGCATTCAACAAAGCTACTTAAATCAAATGAAACTCAAATGCATTCAACAAAGCTAATTGAATTAAATTTAAGTCAAATGAAGTCAAACAAAGCTAATTGAATCAAATAAAAGTCAAATGAAGTCAACAAAGCTAATTGATTCAAATTAAAGTAAAATGAAGTCAAACAGAACTTATTGAATCAAATGAAACTCAAATGCATTCAGTAAAGCTAATTGAATATTATGAAACTCAAATGCATTCAACAAAGCTAATTTAATCAAATTAAAGTAAAATGAAGTCAAACAATGTAAATTGAATCAAATGAAAGTCCAATGAAGTCAAACATAGCAAATAGAATCAAATGAAACTCAAATGTATTCAACAAGCTAATTGAGTCAATTGAAACTCAAATGCATTCTACAGAACTAATTGAATCAAATTAAAGTCAAATGAAATCAAACAATGTTAATTGAATCAAAATAAAGTCAAATGTATTCAACAAAGCTAATTGAATCAAATTAAAGTCAAATGAAGTTTATCAAAGCTAATTGTATCAAATGAAAGTCAAATGAAGTCAAACCAAGCTAATTGAATCAAATGACACTCAAATGCATTCAAAAAAGCTAATTGAATCCAATGAAACTCACATGCATTCAACAAAACAAATTGAAACAAATTAACGTCAAATGAAGTCAATCAATGCTAATTGTATCAAATGAAAGTCAAATGAAGTCAAACAAAGGTAATTGAATTAAATGAAAGTCAAATGAAGTCAAACATAGCTAATTGAATCAAATGGAACTCAAATGCATTCAACAAAGCTAATTGTATCAAATTAAAGTCAAATGAAGTCAAATAAAGCTAATTGAGATTAATAAAACTCAAATGAAGTTAAACATAGCTAATAGAATCAAATGAAATTCAAATGTATTCAACAAAGCTAATTGAGTCAAATGAAACTTAAATGCATTCAACAAAGCTAATTGAATCAAATGAAACTCAAATACATTCAACAAAGCTAATTGAATCAAATAAATATCAAATGCATTCAACAAAGCTAATTGAATCAAATGAAACTCAAATGCATTCAACAAAGCTCATTGAATCAAATTAATGTCAAATGAAGTCATACAAAGCTAATTGAATCAAATGAAAGTCAAATAAAATCTAATAAAGCTAATTGAATCAAATGAGACTCAAATTGAATCAACAAAGCTAATTGAATCATATTAAAGTAAAATGAAGTCAAACAAAGCTAATTGAATCAAATGAAAGTCAAATGAAGTCAAACAAAGCTAATTGAACCAAATGAAAGTCAAATGAAGTTAAACATTGCTAATAGAATCAAATAAAGTCAAATGTATTCAACAAAGCTAATTGAGTCAAATGAAACTGAAATGCATTCAACAAAGCTAATTGAATCAAATGAAACTCAAATGCATTTATCAAAGCTAATTGAATCAAATTAATCTCAAATGCATTCAACAAAGCTAACTAAATCAAATGAAACTCAAATGCATTCAACAAAGCTAATTAAATCAAATGAAAGTCAAATGAAGTTAAACATTGCTAATAGAATCAAATGAATCTCAAATGTATTCAACAAAGCTAATTGAGTCAAATGAAACTGAAATGAATTCAACAAAGCTAATTGAATCAAATAAAAGTCAAATGAAGTCAACAAAGCTAATTGATTCAAATTAAAGTCAAATGAAGTCAAACAAAACTTATTGAATCAAATGCAACTCAAATGCATTCAACAAAGCTAATTTAATCAAATTAAAGTAAAATGAAGTCAAACAAAGCTAATTGAATCAAATGAAAGTCAAATGAAGTCAAACATTGCTAATTGAATCAAATGAAAGTCAAATGAAGGTAGACATAGCTAATAGAATCAAATGAAACTCAAATGTATTCAACAAAGCTAATTAAGTCAAATAAATCTTAAATGCATTCAACCAAGCTAATTGAATCAAATGAAACTCAAATGCATTCAACAAAGCTAATTGTATCAATATAAAGTCAAATGAATTCAAATAAAGCTAATTGAGATTAATAAAACTCAAATGAAGTTAAACATAGCTAATAGAATCAATTGAAATTCAAATGTATTCAACAAAGCTAATTGAGTCAAATGAAACCTAAATGCATTCAACAAAGCTAATTGAATCAAATGAAACTCAAATGCATTCAACAAAGCTAATTGAATCAAATAAATATCAAATGCATTCAACAAAGCTAATTGAATCAAATGAAACTCAAATGCATTCAACAAAGCTAATTGAATCAAATTAATGTCAAATGAAGTCATACAAAGCTAATTGAATCAAATGAAAGTCAAATAAAGTCAAATAAAGCTAATTGAATCAAATGAGACTCAAATTGAATCAACAAAGCTAATTGAATCATATTAAAGTAAAATGAAGTCAAACAAAGCTAATTGAATCAAATGAAAGTCAAATGAAGTCAAACAAAGCTAATTGAATCAATAAAAGTCAAATGAAGTTAAACATTCCTAATAGAATCAAATAAAACTCAAATGTATTCAACAAAGCTAATTGAGTCAAATGAAACTGAAATGCATTCAACAAAGCTAATTGAATCAAATGAAACTCAAATGCATTCAACAAAGCTAATTGAATCAAATTAATCTCAAATGCATTCAACAAAGCTAATTAAATCAAATGAAACTCAAATGCATTCAACAAAGCTAATTAAATCAAATGAAAGTCAAATGAAAGTCAAATGAAGTTAAACATTGCTAATAGAATCAAATGAAACTCAAATGTATTCAACAAAGCTAATTGAGTCAAATGAAACTGAAATGCATTCAACAAAGCTAATTGAATCAAATAAAAGTCAAATGAAGTCAACAAAGCTAATTGATTCAAATTAATGTCAAATGAAGTCAAACAAAACTTATTGAATCAAATGAAACTCAAATGCATTCAACAAAGCTAATTTAATCAAATTAAAGTAAAATGAAGTCAAACAAAGTAAATTGAATCAAAAGAAAGTCAAATGAAGTCAAACAACGCAAATTGAATCAAATGAAACTCAAATGTATTTGATGCAAGTCCAAGGTCCAAAAGAAAAGCCCATGCATTATATGACGAATTAGAACTATCAATGTTGATACTTATATTCCTAACAACCATAATTCGGTTAATTTGGCTCATTTCGTGGACTTTGATAGGTCTATCAACAAGTTCACATTCTGAACTTACAAAAAAAGTGGTCAAACACTTAATTTGGATAAGTTTTAGGCCGAAATCAAGTGTTGCATATCATGAATGAAGCCCAATCAAATTTTGCAACAACAACAAGAAGTGGGACATGAGTTGGACGTGTGAATGGAAGGCCCAAGTTATGTTTGGGTTTTATTTGCTTTTGTTGATAATTTAAGTTTGTAATAAACCATGAGATTACTCTTAAAGTAATCCATGATTAGGAGAGGGTTTTAGGGCTGATAATAGGCATGTGATGCATCAGCTTAGGGTTTTTATTTTGCTGGTTTAACTCTTGTAACAGCTCATTTAATGGAGCTTAACAAGAGGCTTAAATCAAGGAGCTTTGTAACTCCTGATGTAATTGCGGAAGCTTTAAAACAAGAACAATACTTTAAGCGCTTTAATTTCACGTTTTAGTAATTAAAGGTTCGAACTTTGTGAATTAATAGAAGAGAAACGAGACAAGTAACCAGGATAGTACTCTATATGTTCCCTCGAGAACTAGAGGATCTCTCACTAACCGCAACTAGGAGATGCACACAAACCTCGATTTATGCGTTTGGTTCAAACAAAACCTTTCAATGCTCATGCACTCAAAAATCATAAACTCAAAATCAGCTCCCCTTTATTGATGGCCGAAATAGCCTATTTATAATGAACAAATTATCCTAAACCTAGTAGAACTATTAAAATATAATAACCTAAACCTATTAGAACTAGTAAAGCATAAAAGATAAACAAAAACACTAACAATAACACAACTATCTAATCACACGGCTATGTGATTAGACTCCTACTAGGACTAGGATATCCTAATCCTACTAGTACTAGGATTTCAAGTTTCCTATTCATACTAGAATTAGGAAACTACGAGGAAACTACGAAGACTCCTAACAAGACTCTATGACAAAGGTAATTAGACTCCTAAGCATAATAGGATCCCTTTATCACTCGAAACACCTACTTTAAAAGAGTTATAAAGCAAATAAAACACTTAGTTTCCTAACGAAACTAGGAAACTTCATAAGAATCCTAACGTAACTAGGATCGTCATGTTTTTGATGCTCACATCCGCATCATACTCTCCCCCTTAGAAGCCAACTTGTCCTCAAGTTGTGTCAAAACATGGCACTATGTCACTTGACTGCATAGTGGCGCAAATTCCATGTCCCAATAACACTTTGTACGTATCATACCCTAACTTCTTCACCACTTTGAATGGACCTTCGTCCATAGGCTCGTCGTTTTTGTGGTTGACGTGGAGTTTTTGTGCAGCCAAAGAGAGCCAAACAAAATCACCAACATCCAAACTAGGGACATGGCGTGTATGCGAAGCAAATTGGCACGCCTTTCCTTCTTGGTTGTAGGGACTTCTAGAATTTCATCTCGACAAGAACTCAAACACGTGTGAGAGGCCATAGCAGCAGCACCTAAGTCCGTAGCATGCTCATCCTCAACAGGAGCCTTAGGTGGTGTTGGAGTACACTTTGGCGGTAAAGGCTTTAACCCAATGCGTTCACCATTCACAAGCACTGAACAAATATTATCTCTCCCATGATGAATCACACTTGCGATCCCATTGCCATGGACGCCCAAGGAGTAAAGAGCAAGCAATCATGGGCACCACATCACACCAAATCTGGTCCATGTAACCACCAATCCGAAAAGAGACTAGGGATTGCTTATTCACCCAAACACTACTAGCAACATCGAGCGGCTTAACTTGTAGGGCCTAGGGTGAGGTTGAGTAGGCAATTTTACCTCGTTGACCATAGCAAGAGCACACACATTAGCACATGATCCACTATCAACAATAACGGAGAAGGTCTTACCATTAACAAGGCAAACGTGTTTGAAAGAGATTCTCGCGTTGTTCTTGCTCGTGTGAAGGTTGTGGCGTAGTAATTAATGTTTTGCACAAAAATCGGATTTTGACGCTCGGGTTTCGGGCCATATATGGGTGTTGAATCCCACAACGAAGCCTCAGCCAATGGATCCAAAACATCGGTGTAGGAATCACGGTCAATCGAAGCCAGAAGAGCTTGGTGGTCCTCGTGTGAAATCAGCAACTTGTTGGGGCATTCCCGTTGAAGATGTCCAAATCCCCGACATTTAAAGCACATCTTCTCCTTAAGACCTTGTTGTCCCGTGTCAAAGATGGCGCCTTTAGCTTAGAACTAGCCCCGGAGTACTTGAAGATGAAGGCCGATCAATCGTGCGTGTCTCAAGTTCAACAGAAACCTTGTTGTCCTCGTTGGGGGCTGTGTACCCTCCACTAAAACTCCGAAATTTGGAGTCTTGTTGGCGCTCCACTTTCTTAGCCAGCAAGCATACTTCATCAAAAGAGTCATAAGGATGTAGTTCAACCAAGTTGGCAATCTTCCGCTTCAAGCCAAGAAGGAACTTAGCGGATTTTTGTTCATCATCGTCCTTGCAATCACACGCAAGCCAAAGTCTTTCGAACTCCTTGATGTAGCTTTCAACACTTAAACCCTCTTGATGAAAAGAATTCAATATTAAAAACAATTCCTGCCTATAGGTTTTAGGCACAAAACGTTTTTTCATCTTTGTACGCAAATCAGTCCAAGTACTAATTTCGTCCTTCCCCTCCCGTCTACGTCGGTTTTGGTATGAATCAAGCCAATCAGAAGCATAATCCGTCAAACGTAATATAGCAAGATCATACCTTTTGCGATCATGCATCCCTTTGTACGTAAATAGGCGATCCATCCTCCTCTCCCAAGTCAAGAAAACATCGGGGCCCTTCAACCCATTGAATTCCGGGAGGTCATGCAGTTTCATGTCATCCTCTTTGCGCGGAGGTGTGGGAGATCGGCGAGCCACATCATTATTAACATCGTCAACCTTGTCAGCCAAAACAGCCATTTGTTTGAGTAAGGCTTGGTGGCGCAATTCATGTGCTTCGTGCTTTTTCTCATTGGCAGTTTGCTGCATCGAAAGATTTGTTAGGGCAGCGAGGATCTTGGTGACTTGTTCGTCCGAAGCCATGATGCAGAACGTAGTTAAACACCTCGAAAATTTATGAAATTTTTTACCCAGGTATCCCTATGTGTTTAAAACACTCGACCAAAATTTCATCAAAAAATAACAAGCCAATCGAATGCAGTTTTTATTTTACTAACAGTATGTAATCTGCCCGGAAGAACCGAAATCTGCTTCAAATGTTTGCGTTCACTGTGACTTCGTTACTGATCGGAATCAGCTGACATTTTGACACAATATAGCTCTACTTGTTAGCTTTCCAACGCAACAAACAAATCTAAATTCCGACTAAAAACGCGCCCTCACGCGCCGTTTTACCGGAGTAGCTCTGATACCACTTGATGTGATTGCGGAAGCTTTAAAACAAGAACAATACTTTAAGCGCTTTAATTTCACGTTTTAGTAATTAAAGGTTCGAACTTTGTGAATTAATAGAAGAGAAACGAGACAAGTAACCAGGATAGTACTCTATATGTTCCCTCGAGAACTAGAGGATCTCTCACTAACCGCAACTAGGAGATGCACACAAACCTCGATTTATGCGTTTGGTTCAAACAAAACCTTTCAATGCTCATGCACTCAAAAATCATAAACTCAAAATCAGCTCCCCTTTATTGATGGCCGAAATAGCCTATTTATAATGAACAAATTATCCTAAACCTAGTAGAACTATTAAAATATAATAACCTAAACCTATTAGAACTAGTAAAGCATAAAAGATAAACAAAAACACTAACAATAACACAACTATCTAATCACACGGCTATGTGATTAGACTCCTACTAGGACTAGGATATCCTAATCCTACTAGTACTAGGATTTCAAGTTTCCTATTCATACTAGAATTAGGAAACTACGAGGAAACTACGAAGACTCCTAACAAGACTCTATGACAAAGGTAATTAGACTCCTAAGCATAATAGGATCCCTTTATCACTCAAACACCTACTTTAAAAGAGTTATAAAGCAAATAAAACACTTAGTTTCCTAACAGAACTAGGAAACTTCATAAGAATCCTAACAGAACTAGGATCGTCATGTTTTTGATGCTCACATCCGCATCATACTCTCCCCCTTAGAAGCCAACTTGTCCTCAAGTTGTGTCAAAACATGGCACTATGTCACTTGACTGCATAGTGGCGCAAATTCCATGTCCCAATAACACTTTGTACGTATCATACCCTAACTTCTTCACCACTTTGAATGGACCTTCGTCCATAGGCTCGTCGTTTTTGTGGTTGACGTGGAGTTTTTGTGCAGCCAAAGAGAGCCAAACAAAATCACCAACATCCAAACTAGGGACATGGCGTGTATGCAGCAAATTGGCACGCCTTTCCTTCTTGGTTGTAGGGACTTCTAGAATTTCATCTCGACAAGAACTCAAACACGTGTGAGAGGCCATAGCAGCAGCACCTAAGTCCGTAGCATGCTCATCCTCAACAGGAGCCTTAGGTGGTGTTGGAGTACACTTTGGCGGTAAAGGCTTTAACCCAATGCGTTCACCATTCACAAGCACTGAACAAATATTATCTCTCCCATGATGAATCACACTGCGATCCCATTGCCATGGACGCCCAAGGAGTAAAGAGCAAGCAGTCATGGGCACCACATCACACCAAATCTGGTCCATGTAACCACCAATCCGAAAAGAGACTAGGGATTGCTTATTCACCCAAACACTACTAGCAACATCGAGCCGGCCTTAACTTGTAGGGCCTAGGGTGAGGTTGAGTAGGCAATTTTACCTCGTTGACCATAGCAAGAGCACACACATTAGCACATGATCCACTATCAACAATAACGGAGAAGGTCTTACCATTAACAAGGCAGCGTGTTTGAAAGAGATTCTCGCGTTGTTCTTGCTCGTGTGAAGGTTGTGGCGTAGTAATTAATGTTTTGCACAAAATCAGATTTTGACGCTCGGGTTTCGGGCCATATATGGGTGTTGAATCCCACAACGAAGCCTCAGCCAATGGATCCAAAACATCGGTGTAGGAATCACGGTCAATCGAAGCCGAAGAGCTTGGTGGTCCTCGTGTGAAATCGACGAACTTGTTGGGGCATTCCCGTTGAAGATGTCCAAATCCCCGACATTTAAAGCACATCTTCTCCTTAAGACCTTGTTGTCCCGGTGTCAAAGATGGCGCCTTTAGCTTAGAACTAGCCCCGAAGTACTTGAAGATGAAGGCCGATCAATCGTGCGTGTCTCAAGTTCAACGAAACCTTGTTGTCCTCGTTGGGGGTCAGTGTACCCTCCACTAAAACTCCGAAATTTGGAGTCTTGTTGGCGCTCCACTTTCTTAGCCAGCAAGCATACTTCATCAAAAGAGTCATAAGGATGTAGTTCAACCAAGTTGGCAATCTTCCGCTTCAAGCCAAGAAGGAACTTAGCGGATTTTTGTTCATCATCGTCCTTGCAATCACACGCAAGCCAAAGTCTTTCGAACTCCTTGATGTAGCTTTCAACACTTAAACCCTCTTGATGAAAAGAATTCAATATTAAAAACAATTCCCGCCTATAGGTTTTAGGCACAAAACGTTTTTTCATCTTTTGTACGCAAATCGGTCCAAGTACTAATTTCGTCCTTCCCCTCCCGTCTACGTCGGTTTTGGTATGAATCAAGCCAATCGAAGCATAATCCGTCAAACGTAATATAGCAAGATCATACCTTTTGCGATCATGCATCCCTTTGTACGTAAATAGGCGATCCATCCTCCTCTCCCAAGTCAAGAAAACATCGGGGCCCTTCAACCCATTGAATTCCGGGAGGTCATGCGAGTTTCATGTCATCCTCTTTGCGCGGAGGTGTGGGAGATCGGCGAGCCACATCATTATTAACATCGTCAACCTTGTCAGCCAAAACAGCCATTTGTTTGAGTAAGGCTTGGTGGCGCAATTCATGTGCTTCGTGCTTTTTCTCATTGGCGCTTGCTGCATCGAAAGATTGGTTAGGGCAGCGAGGATCTTGGTGACTTGTTCGTCCGAAGCCATGATGCGGAACGTAGTTAAACACCTCGAAAATTTATGAAATTTTTTACCCAGGTATCCCTATGTGTTTAAAACACTCGACCAAAATTTCATCAAAAAATAACAAGCCAATCGAATGCAGTTTTTATTTTACTAACAGTATGTAATCTGCCCGGAAGAACCGAAATCTGCTTCAAATGTTTGCGTTCACTGTGGACTTCGTTACTGATCGGAATCAGCTGACATTTTGACACAATATAGCTCTACTTGTTAGCTTTCCAACGCAACAAACAAATCTAAATTCCGACTAAAAACGCGCCCTCACGCGCCGTTTTACCGGAGTAGCTCTGATACCACTTGATGTGATTGCGGAAGCTTTAAAACAAGAACAATACTTTAAGCGCTTTAATTTCACGTTTTAGTAATTAAAGGTTCGAACTTTGTGAATTAATAGAAGAGAAACGAGACAAGTAACCAGGATAGTACTCTATATGTTCCCTCGAGAACTAGAGGATCTCTCACTAACCGCAACTAGGAGATGCACACAAACCTCGATTTATGCGTTTGGTTCAAACAAAACCTTTCAATGCTCATGCACTCAAAAATCATAAACTCAAAATCAGCTCCCCTTTATTGATGGCCGAAATAGCCTATTTATAATGAACAAATTATCCTAAACCTAGTAGAACTATTAAAATATAATAACCTAAACCTATTAGAACTAGTAAAGCATAAAAGATAAACAAAAACACTAACAATAACACAACTATCTAATCACACGGCTATGTGATTAGACTCCTACTAGGACTAGGATATCCTAATCCTACTAGTACTAGGATTTCAAGTTTCCTATTCATACTAGAATTAGGAAACTACGAGGAAACTACGAAGACTCCTAACAAGACTCTATGACAAAGGTAATTAGACTCCTAAGCATAATAGGATCCCTTTATCACTCAAACACCTACTTTAAAAGAGTTATAAAGCAAATAAAACACTTAGTTTCCTAACAGAACTAGGAAACTTCATAAGAATCCTAACAGAACTAGGATCGTCATGTTTTTGATGCTCACATCCGCATCAACTCCTCTTTGCTGCTCCTTTTTGGACGTTTTTGTAGGTTTTCTTAAGTGTCTTATTGCTGCTCCTCTCTCTATATAAGGAGAGCAAGTGATAATAAAAAGCAGTTTTGAGTTTTGAAGTAAAAACCTTTGTGTTTTCAGTTTTAGCTTTGAGTTTGTCTCAAGTTTGAAACTAACCCTTATTACTTTGAGTGAGTCTTGAGTGATAAGATTAGGGGAGATTGAGTGAGTCTTGTCTCTGGCCTAAGATCCCAAATCATTGAGTTTGTCTTGTGATTTGGTCATTTATCCTAAAATTGTGAGTTACAAAGTGTTCTTGTGAGTGTTCTTGTTCTTGAGTTTAAAAACATCGTCCAACTCTTAGAAGGGTGTTTTTAGATTCACATCATCTGGTATCAGAGCTTTGGTGAAGAAATTCATCGGAAAAATCGAGTTTTGTAGAAGAGACGAAACTGCCAGAATTCAATCAGTTTTTCATCCGACTTTGAAGGACGATTTCTCAACCTTCAGGAGTTCAAATTGGTTGATTCTTTTTTTCATTCTGCATAACTTTTTGTCTAGAATACTCACAGAATTTTTCAGATTTTTGTGAATTTTTTAGATATTAAACTGGGCACGTTTTTCGCAACTGCGCCAAAACGGAGCAAATCTGGCACTCAGAACTTCAAACGACGATTCCTCCTTCATCCGGAAAGCTTTTCAAGAGTTTCTTTTTTTGATTCCGCTTGAAATTTCCTGAATTTTATTAATCTGAAAGCCTTTGAGAGTTTCAAGGCCATTTACAGTTTCGTTTTGTTGTTCAAGTTTACGGCAGTTTGCATATTGTAACTGTAATAGTCTAGCAAAATAGTGAAAGAAAATCATGGCTGGTGATGATATTGCCAAGATGTTACAGGTTATAACTCGAAAATTAGAGAACTTAGAGAAAAAAACAGTGGAAAAAGAAGAGAGGAAAAAAGAAATAATGTGGGAAGATATTTTCTTCGAAATTGGGAAGGTTGATGGTGCAAGATGTTCAAAATGCCATGGTTATGGGCATACATACCATTCCTGTCCTAATAAGTTTTATGTGTCCATGGATGACTACCTAAGTTTTGAAGAAGAAGACGAAAGAGATAGGGTAATGGATCGAACACTTGAATTTGAAGTCATGGAAAACAATTTTAAAGTTACTCTTGAAAAGAAAGAAATAATTCAAGACTTCAAAGAAGTAGGGAAAGAAAATTGTTTTCATGAACTTGCTTTTAAAGGAACTTTGTGTCAAAATAGAACTCTTATCAGCTCATATGATGTCACCAATTTTGATCCTTTTGAAGAAGATTTTGCCGAGCAAGGTTCTAGTGATGGTGATGATGAAAGTATCACAAGTTCAATCATGGTTCCTTCAACGTATCCAAGTGATGTGGAAAGTGAACTTACTTTTTCTTTATCATTGTTTGAAAAGGTAGGTACAAAAGAAAAGAAGCAAAGCACATCTCTTGTAATTTGTAATTCATATGAAAATCTAGTGGAATCAAATGGGGAGGGTTTGGTTGTGAACGAAAAACAAGCTAGGGGTACTTCTTGTGATATCTCATCTATAAATGAGTTATTAGCAGAACATCAAGATGAAATAAATGAAAATAAAAGAGTGAGAATATTTCAAAATTCATGGGATAAAATGAGAGAAGAAATTAAAAAGGTGAACAAAAGGAATCTTGAGAGGGTAAACAACAAAAGGAAACTCTTCAAACCTGGTCCAATCTTCCCTATAAGAGATCACTATTCATACTTTCAACAACCAAGTTTGAGGGCAAACTTTTTTGAAGAAAGGGAGAATGATGCAAGTCCAAGGTCCAAAAGAAAAGCCCATGCATTATATGACGAATTAGAACTATCAATGTTGATACTTATATTCCTAACAACCATAATTCGGTTAATTTGGCTCATTTCGTGGACTTTGATAGGTCTATCAACAAGTTCACATTCTGAACTTACAAAAAAAGTGGTCAAACACTTAATTTAGATAAGTTTTAGGCCGAAATCAAGTGTTGCATATCATGAATGAAGCCCAATCAAATTTTGCAACAACAACAAGAAGTGGGACATGAGTTGGACGTGTGAATGGAAGGCCCAAGTTATGTTTGGGTTTTATTTGCTTTTGTTGATAATTTAAGTTTGTAATAAACCATGAGATTACTCTTAAAGTAATCCATGATTAGGAGAGGGTTTTAGGGCCGATAATAGACATGTGATGCATCGGCTTAGGGTTTTTATTTTGCTTGGTTTAACTCTTGTAACATGCCTCATTTAATGGAGCTTAACAAGAGGCTTAAATCAAGGAGCTTTGTAACTCCTCTTTGCTGCTCCTTTTGGACGTTTTTGTAGGTTTTTTTAAGTGTCTTATTGCTGCTCCTCTCTCTATATAAGGAGAGCAAATGATAATAAAAAGCAGTTTTGAGTTTTGAAGTAAAAACCTTTGTGTTTTCAGTTTTAGCTTTGAGTTTGTCTCAAGTTTGGAACTAACCCTTATTACTTTGAGTGAGTCTTGAGTGATAAGATTAGGGGAGATTGAGTGAGTCTTGTCTCTGGCCTAAGATCCCAAATCATTGAGTTTGTCTTGTGATTTGGTCATTTATCCTAAAATCGTGAGTTACAAAGTGTTCTTGTGAGTGTTCTTGTTCTTGAGTTTAAAAACATCGTCCAACTCAAATGCATTCAACAAAGCTAATTGATTCAAATTAAAGTCAAATAAAGTCAAATGCATTCAAATGAAAGTCAAATAAAGTCAAATAAAGCTAATTGAATCAAATGAGACTCAAATTGAATCAACAAAGCTAATTGAATCATATTAAAGTAAAATGAAGTCAAACAAAGCTAATTGAATCAAATGAAAGTCAAATGAAGTCAAACAAAGCTAATTGAATCAAATAAAAGTCAAATGAAGTTAAACATTCCTCCTAGAATCAAATTAAACTCAAATGTATTCAACAAAGCTAATTGAGTCAAATGAAACTGAAATGCATTCAACAAAGCTAATTGAATCAAATGAAACTCAAATGCATTCAACAAAGCTAATTGAATCAAATTAATCTCAAATGCATTCAACAAAGCTAATTAAATCAAATGAAACTCAAATGCATTCAACAAAACTAATTAAATCAAATGAAAGTCAAATGAAGTTAAACATTGCTAATAGAATCAAATGAAACTCAAATGTATTCAACAAAGCTAATTGAGTCAAATGAAACTGAAATGCATTCAACAAAGCTAATTGAATCAAATAAAAGTCAAATGAAGTCAACAAAGCTAATTGATTCAAATTAAAGTCAAATGAAGTCAAACAAAACTTATTGAATCAAATGAAACTCAAATGCATTCAACAAAGCTAATTTAATCAAATTAAAGTAAAATGAAGTCAAACAAAGTAAATTGAATCAAAAGAAAGTCAAATTGTCAAACAACGCAAATTGAATCAAATGAAACTCAAATGTATTCAACAAGCTAATTGAGTCAAATGAAACTGAAATGCATTCTACAGAAATAATTGAATCAAATTAAAGTCAAATGAAATCTAATAATGTTAATTGAATCAAAATAAAGTCAAATGCATTCAACAAAGCTAATTGAATCAAATTAAAGTCAAATGAAGTTTATCAAAGCTAATTGTATCAAATGAAAGTCAAATGAAGTCAAACCAAGCTAATTGAATCAAATGAAACTCAAATGCATTCAAAAAAGCTAATTGAATTAAATGAAACTCACATGCATTCAACAAAACAAATTGAATCAAATTAAAGTCAAATGAAGTCAATCAATGCTAATTGTATCAAATTAAAGTCAAATGAAGTCAAACAAAGCTAATTGAATTAAATGAAAGTCAAATGAAGTCAAACATAGCTAATTGAATCAAATGGAACTCAAATGCATTCAACAAAGCTAATTGTATAAAATAAAAGTCAAATGAAGTCAAATAAAGCTAATTGAGTCTAATAAAACTCAAATGAAGTTAAACATAGCTAATAAAATCAAATGAAATTCAAATGTATTCAACAAAGCTAATTGAGTCAAATGAAACTTAAATGCATTCAACAAAGCTAATTGAATCAAATGAAACTCAAATGCATTCAACAAAGCTAATTGTATAAAATAAAAGTCAAATGAAGTCAAATAAAGCTAATTGAGTCTAATAAAACTCAAATGAAGTTAAACATAGCTAATAGAATCAAATGAAATTCAAATGTATTCAACAAAGCTAATTGAGTCAAATGAAACTTAAATGCATTCAACAAAGCTAATTGAATCAAATGAAAGTCAAATGCATTCAACAAAGCTAATTGAATCAAATAAATATCAAATGCATTCAACAAAGCTAATTGAATCAAATGAAACTCAAATGCATTAAACAAAGCTAATTGAATCAAATTAATGTCAAATAAAGTCAAACGAAGCTAATTGAATCTAATGAAAGTCAAATGAAGTCAAACAAAGCTAATTGAATCAAATGAAAGTCAAACAAAGTCAAACATAGATAAATGAATCAAATGAAAATCAAATGAAGTCAAACAAAGCTAATTGAACCAAATGAAAGTCAAATGAAGTTAAACATTGCTAATAAAATCAAATAAAACTCAAATGTATTCAACAAAGCTAATTGAGTCAAATGAAACTGAAATGCATTCAACAAAGCTAATTGAATCAAATGAAACTCAAATGCATTCAACAAAGCTAATTGAATCAAATTAATCTCAAATGCATTCAACAAAGCTAATTCAATCAAATGAAACTCAAATGCATTCAACAAAGCTAATTAAATCAAATGAAAGTCAAATGAAGTTAGACATTGCTAATAGAATCAAATGAAACTCAAATGTATTCAACAAAGCTAATTGAGTCAAATGAAACTAAAATGCATTCAACAAAGCTAATTGAATCAAATAAAAGTCAAATGAAGTCAACAAAGCTAATTGATTCAAATTAAAGTCAAATGAAGTCAAACAAAACTTATTGAATCAAATGAAACTCAAATGCATTCAACAAAGCTAATTTAATCAAATTAAAGTAAAATGAAGTCAAACAAAGTAAATTGAATCAAAAGAAAGTCAAATGAAGTCAAACAACGCAAATTGAATCAAATGAAACTCAAATGTATTCAACAAGCTAATTGAGTCAAATGAAACTCAAATGCATTCTACAGAGCTAATTGAATCAAATTAAAGTCAAATGAAATCAAATAATGTTAATTTAATCAAAATAAAGTCAAATGCATTCAACAAAGCTAATTGAATCAAATTAAAGTCAAATGAAGTTTATCAAAGCTAATTGTATCAAATGAAAGTCAAATGAAGTCAATCCAAGCTAATTGAATCAAATGAAACTCAAATGCATTCAAAAAAGCTAATTGAATTAAATGAAACTCACATGCATTCAACAAAACAAATTGAATCAAATTAAAGTCAAATGAAGTCAATCAATGCTAATTGTATCAAATTAAAGTCAAATGAAGTCAAACAAAGCTAATTGAATTAAATGAAAGTCAAATGAAGTCAAGCATAGCTAATTGAATCAAATGGAACTCAAATGCATTCAACAAAGCTAATTGTATTAAATAAAAGTCAAATGAAGTCAAATAAAGCTAATTGAGTCTAATAAAACTCAAATGAAGTTAAACATAGCTAATAGAATCAAATGAAATTCAAATGTATTCAACAAAGCTAATTGAGTCAAATGAAACTTAAATGCATTCAACAAAGCTAATTGAATCAAATGAAAGTCAAATGCATTCAACAAAGCTAATTGAATCAAATAAATATCAAATGCATTCAACAAAGCTAATTGAATCCAATGAAACTCAAATGCATTCAACAAAGCTAATTGAATCAAATTAATGTCAAATAAAGTCAAACTGATCCAAAGTCTAGCCCACTTAAAGGCTCTTTGGTTCATGAACCGGTTGCACTTGTTTTAGAAGCTCTTGGTTTTTCTCCATTTGTTCTTAAGCCCGAGTTTGTTACTTGTTTAACTTGGAAGGTGGATTGAGGCGTGCATCACATTTTGAAGAGCCCAAGTTCGTTTGGGTTACAAGCAAGGATGTAAAGGAAGCCCCAAGTTCCGTTTGGGTTCCTATTTATTTTTGTTGTTTTGGGTTGTAATAAAATCATGAGATTACTCATAAAGTATCTCATGATAGGCGTGTGCTTAGGAGTGATGATTAGGCAAGATAGGCGTGTGCTTAGGAGGAGTTTAAACTCCTTAGTTGCTGGTTATTTAACTTTGTAACAGCTCATTGAGTGAGCTTAATGAGGGGAGTGAATCAAGGAGCTTTTCATGCTCCTTGAAACTGATTTGGGGGGGCGTTTTCTTAGGGTTTGCTGAGTGTTTTGTGCTTCTTTCTTGCTGCTCCTAACTCTATTTAAGGACAGCTAATGTTCAATAGAAAGCAGTTTTGAGTTTTGAAGTAAAAACCTTTGTGTTTTGGTTTTTAGCTTTGGGTTTGTCTCAAGTTTGAAACTAACCCTTATTACTTTGAGTGAGTCTTGAGTGATAAGATTAGGGGGATTGAGTGAGTCTTGTCTCTGGCCTAAGATCCCAAATCATTGAGTTTGTCTTGTGATTTGGTCATTTATCCTAAAACCGTGAGTTACAAAGGGTTCTTGTGAGTGTTCTTGTTCTTGAGTTTAAAAACATCGTCCAACTCTTGGAAGGGTGGTTTTAGATTCACATCATCTGGTATCAGAACTTTGGTGAAGAAATTCATCGGAAAAATCGAGTTTTGGAGAAGAGACGAAACTGCCGTAATTCAACCAGCTTTTCATCCGACTTTGAAGGACGATTTCTCAACCTTCAGGAGTCCAAATTGGTTGATTATTTTTTTCATTCTGCATAACGTTTTGTCTAGAATACTCACAGAATTTTTCAGATTTTTTTGAATTTTTTAGATATTAAACTGGGCACGTTTTTCGCAACTGCGCCAAAATGGAGCAAATCCGGCACACTGAGAACTTCAAACGACGATTCCTCCTTCATCCGGAAAGCTTTTCAAGAGTTTCTTTTTTTGATTCCGCTTGAAATTTCCTGAAGTTTACTAATCTGTAAGCCTTTGAGAGTCTCAAGGCCATTTACAGTTTCGTTTTGTTGTTCAATTTTACGGCGTTTGCATCTTGTATTTGTAATAGTCTAGCAAAATAGTGAAATCATGGCTGATGGTGATCTTGCTAGGATGTTACAAGTAATAACTCAGAAGTTAGAAAACTTAGAGAGAAAATCGAAGCAAATGATGAAGATAAGGCTCAACAAAAGACTAGGTTAGATGCTATGTCCGAAATGTTGATGCAAGCAAGTAGAAAACTGAATTTTCTTGAAAATGAGGAAGGTGAGATTAATACTCCTAGAAACTTTGATGAAGATAGGGGTTTGAGAATCGAGATGCCCGAATTTGATGGGGGACATGATAGTGAGGCTTTTCTTGATTGGATGAGGCAAATTGAAACCGTTTTTGATGATAAGGGGTATGATGATAGAAAAAGGTTTAAACTTGTTGTCCTAAAACTCACTAAACTTGCTTCCTTGTGGTATGAAAACCTCAAGTCCAATAGAAGGAGAGAGGGAAAAGAGAAGATAGACTCATGGGTTAAGTTGAAGAAAAAGATGAGGGATAAATGGGTTAGTAAGGAGTATGAGCAAGAACAATACCTAAAACTTACCCACCTTTCCCAAGAAAATAACATGAGTGTGGAAGAGTACATGAAAGAGTTTGAAAAATTGTGCTTGATTTGTGATTTGCAAGAAAAGGAAACCTTTAAAATTGCTCGATTTGTTAAAGGTTTGGCCAAAGAGATAAGTAAGAAAGTCGAAGTGACTCACTATGCCACTTTTAGTGATGTTTGTAAACTTGCTTTGAAATATGAGGCACAAGCTAAGGAGGAAAAGGAGAAAGAGAAGCCCAAAACTTCTTCTTCTTCTTTCAAGGGTACTTCAAAATTTACTCCTTTCAACTCTAAAGGGAGTACATTTCAAAGTAGAGCCTTTTCATCTAGTTCATCCCGGTTCTAAACCCGATAAAGGGAAAGAAAAACAAGTGATTTCACCTAGTGAGCTTGCAACTAGGAGAAAATGTTTTAAATGCCATGGGAGGGGTCATATTGCTAGTGAATGTCCTAGTAAAACTGTTTTGACCGCCACTCAATGTGCTATAATGGATGAAGAAGAACAAATGTATAACTTTGTAGTGCAAGAAGAAGATGGCTATGTAGAAGATGACTTTGATGAAGAGATAGAACCCGAGGGTGAGTACAATATGATGGTTGTGAGGAAAGTGTTGTTTAGTGAGCCTCAAGTTGATGAGAGACAAAGAAACAACTTGTTTCATACTAGATGCAAGATCGGAGAGAAGACTTGCAATGTGATAGTCGATGGTGGTGCTCAAACGGATGTTATTTCCTCCGGCGGTGAGTAAGTTGAGACTTACCACTAGAGATCATGATGAGCCTTATAAGCTCAATTGGTTGAATGATGGCAATGGCATTAGGGTGAAGAAGCAAGCTTTGGTTTCTTACTCTATCGGGCAAGTTCAAGATGAGAGATGGTGCGACATTCTTCCTATGGATGCTTGTCACTTGTTACTTGGAAGGCCATGGCAATTTGACCATGATTCGGAGCACAAAGGCAAATCTAATGTATATCTTGTAACCACCAAAGATGGTAGAAAAGTGAAATTGCTTCCCCTACCCCCTAAAGTTGCTAAGAAAGACAAAGAAAAGAGCAACTATCTTGTATCTTGTAATGAGTTCGAGAAAATAGTGGAAGAAAATGGTGGGGGTATGCTTTGGTTATAAGGACCAAAGATGAGAATGAGACTACTTACAATAACTCACCACTTTTGGATGAGTTGTTGGAAGAGTTCAAAGATGTGTTTCCCAATGACTTGCCCAAGGGCCTCCCTCCAATAAGGGGCATTGAGCATGCCATTGACTTGATTCCAGGATCACCTTTGCCCAACAAAGCTGCCTATAGGTGTAATCCGGAAGAGAGTAAGGAACTTGAAAGGCAAGTGAATGAATTGATTGAAAGAGGCTATGTGAGAGAGAGCCTTAGTCCTTGCGCGGTTCCTGCCCTTTTAGTACCAAAGAAAGATGGTACTTGGAGAATGTGTGTTGATAGTCGTTCCATTAACAACATAACCATCAAATATCGCTTTCCCTATGCCTCGTTTGCAAGATATGCTAGATGAATTGAGTGGTTCCTTAGTCTTTTCCAAAATAGACTTAAGGAGTGGATACCATCAAATGAGAACACGGGAGGGAGATGAGTGGAAAACGGCTTTCAAAACAAAGCAAGGGTTATATGAGTGGTTGGTTATGCCATTTGGGGCTTTGCAACGCCCCCAAGCTCCTTCATGCGGTTGATGAATGAAGTCCTTCGTCCATTCCTTAATGATTTTATTGCTGTTTACTTAGATGACATACTTGTGTATAGTAAAAACAATGAAGATCATGTAATTCATTTGAGGAGGTTGTTTGAAAAATTGAGGGAGATGAAGTTGTATGGCAAGATTGAGAAATGTGTATTCATGACTCCTAGTGTTGTATTTTTAGGATACATTGTAACAGGAGAGGGGGTGCATGTAGATAAAGGCCGTACAATCATGGTTGGCTCCAACCAATGTGCATGAAGTAAGAAGCTTCCATGGACTAGCCTCCTTCTATAGGCGGTTCATCAAGAACTTCTCTACTATCATGGCTCCTATCACCGAGTTAACAAAGAAAGGTGAGTTTGAGTGGGGTGAGAGTGCGCCTGAAGGCCTTTGAGAAGGTCAAGCATATGCTTTGTAATGCTCCCATACTTGTACTTCCCGACTTTAACAAAGTGTTCGAGGTGGAGTGTGATGCGAGTGGGATTGGGATTGGTGCGGTTTTGATACAAGAGAGGAAGCCTGTGTGCTACTTTAGTGAGAAGTTAAATGGGGCTAAGCTTAATTATTCCACCTATGATCGTGAGTTCTATGCCATTGTGAGGGCTCTTGATCATTGGTCTCATTACTTAAGGCCTAAGCCTTTTGTCCTTCATTCGGACCATGAGGTGCTTAAGTACATCCATGGGCAACAAAAGTTGAACCAAAGGCATGCCAAATGGGTGGAGTTTCTCCAAACATTTATCTTTAGTTCAAAATATAAAGATGGGAAGAGTAATGTAGTGGCCGATGCTTTGTCTCGTTGGAACTACTTGCTTTCAATGGTGGATGCTAAGATTTTGGGTTTTGAACAACTCAAAGAGGGCTATCAACATGATCCTGATTTTGCAAGTGAGTTAGAGAGTCCATCAAAGGAGTTTGTGCAGCAAGATGGTTACCTCTTCAAGGGTAACAAGTCAGTGTGTCCCCAAGAGTGGTGTGAGGGAGTTGTTGGTGAGAGAAGTGCATAGTGGTGGTTTGGCGGGTCACTTTGGCATCCAAAAGACTCTTGATATTCTTGGTGAGCATTTCTATTGGCCAAGAATGATCAAAGATGTGACTTTGGTTGTGGAGAGATGTGCTACTTGTCAAAAGGCAAAGGGTCACTTCACCAAAGGTCTCTATACTCCTCTTCCAGTTCCGGATGCCCCATGGGAGAGTGTTAGCATGGACTTCATTGTGGGATTGCCAAGAACTCAAAGGGGAAGAGATAGCATCATGGTTGTTGTAGATAGATTCTCTAAAATGGCTCACTTCATAGCTTGTAATAAAACTGATGATGCTGTAAAAGTGGCGGAATTGTACTTCAAGGAAGTAGTCAAACTTCATGGCATTCCTCGAAGTATAGTTTCGGATAGGGACTCCAAGTTTCTTAGTCACTTTTGGAGGACCCTATGGAAGCTTGTTGGTACCAAGTTGCTGTTTAGCACCTCTCATCATCCCCAAACTGATGGGCAAACGGAGGTGACAAATAGAACTTTGGGTACATTGTTGAGAGGACTTGTAAGCAAAACGCAAAAAGATCGGGGACATGAAACTAGCCCATGCGGAGTTTGCTTACAACCGAGCTCATTCCTTAACTACTTCTCGCTCCCCATTTGAAGTAGTTTATGGAGTGAATCCCTTGTGTGCCTATTGATCTTGTTCCTATGGTTAAAGGGGATATTGTGGAGAAAGATGCTAAAAAGAGGGTGGAAGCCTGTCAAAAACCCGTGAGCAAGTGAAGAAAAGAATTGAGGAGATGAATAAGAAATACCAAGAGAGAGCAAATAAACGACGAAAACAACCCATCTTTCACCCTGGGGATTTGGTTTGGCTTCATTTGAGGAAAGAAAGATTTCCCAAACTTCGCAAAAACAAACTCATGCCTCGTTCTGATGGTCCATTTAGAGTGCTTGAAAGGGTGAATGATAGTGCTTACAAAATTGAGCTTCCTGATGAGTTGATAGGTGTTAGTGCTACTTTCAATGTGGGGGATTTGTCTCCATACTTAGATGATTCATGTTTGAGGGCAAACTCTTCAAAAGAAGGGGAGAATGATCCAAAGTCTAGCCCACTTAAAGGCTCTTTGGTTCATGAACCTATGCATTACTGTTTTAGAAGCTCTTGGTTTTTCTCCATTTGTTCTTAAGCCCGAGTTTGTTACTTGTTTAACTTGGAAGGTGGATTGAGGCGTGCATCACATTTTGAAGAGCCCAAGTTCGTTTGGGTTACAAGGAGGATGTAAAGGAAGCCCCAAGTTCCCGTTTGGGTTCCTATTTATTTTTGTTGTTTTGTGTTGTAATAAAATCATGAGAGTACTCATAAAGTATCTCATGATAGGCGTGTGCTTAGGAGTGATGATTAGGCAAGATAGGCGTGTGCTTAGGAGGAGTTTAAACTCCTTAGTTGCTGGTTATTTAACTTTGTAAATGTACCTCATTGAGTGAGCTTAATGAGGGGAGTGAATCAAGGAGCTTTTCATGCTCCTTGAAACTGATTTGGGGGGGCGTTTTCTTAGGGTTTGCTGAGTGTTTTGTGCTTCTTTCTTGCTGCTCCTAACTCTATTTAAGGACAGCTAATGTTCAATAGAAAGCGCTTTTGAGTTTTGAAGTAAAAACCTTTGTGTTTTCAGTTTTTAGCTTTGGGTTTGTCTCAAGTTTGAAACTAACCCTTATTACTTTGAGTGAGTCTTGAGTGATAAGATTAGGGGGGATTGAGTGAGTCTTGTCTCTGGCCTAAGATCCCAAATCATTGAGTTTGTCTTGTGATTTGGTCATTTATCCTAAAATCGTGAGTTACAAAGGGTTCTTGTGAGTGTTCTTGTTCATGAGTTTAAAAACATCGTCCAACTCTTGGAAGGGTGGTTTTAGATTCACATCACAAACGAAGCTAATTGAATCTAATGAAAGTCAAATGAAGTCAAACAAAGCTAATTGAATCAAATGAAAGTCAAACATAGATAAATGAATCAAATGAAAATCAAATGCATTTAACAAAGCTAATTAAATCAAATGAAACACAAATGCATTCAACAAAGCTAATTGATTCAAATTAAAGTCAAATGAAGTCAAACAAAGCTAATTGAATCAAATAAAAGTCCAACACATTCAACAACGCTAATAGAATCAAAGAAAATTCATATGCATTCAATAAAGCTAATTGAATCAAATGAAACTCAAATGCATTCAACAAATCTAATTGAATTAAATTAAAATAAAATGAAGTCAAACAAAGCTAATTGAATCAAATGAAAGTCAAATGAAGTCAAACATTGCTAATTGAATCAAATGAAAGTCAAATGAAGGTAGACATAGCTAATAGAATCAAATGAAACTCAAAGTATTCAACAAAGCTAATTAAGTCAAATAAATCTTAAATGCATTCAACCAAGCTAATTGAATCAAATGAAACTCAAATGCATTCAACAAAGCTAATTGTATCAAATTAAAGTCAAATGAAGTCAAATAAAGCTAATTGAGATTAATAAAACTCAAATGAAGTTAAACATAGCTAATAGAATCAATTGAAATTCAAATGTATTCAACAAAGCTAATTGAGTCAAATGTAACTTAAATGCATTCAACAAAGCTAATTGAATCAAATGAAACTCAAGTGCATTCAACAAAGCTAATTGAATCAAATAAATATCAAATGCATTCAACAAAGCTAATTGAATCAAATGAAACTCAATTGCATTCAACAAAGCTAATTGAATCAAATTAATGTCAAATGAAGTCATACAAAGCTAATTGAATCAAATGAAAGTCAAATAAAGTCAAATAAAGCTAATTGAATCAAATGAGACTCAAATTGAATCAACAAAGCTAATTGAATCATATTAAAGTAAAATGAAGACAAACAAAGCTAATTGAATCAAATTAAAGTTAAATGAAGTCAAACAAAGCTAATTGAATCAAATAAAAGTCAAATGAAGTTAAACATTCCTAATAGAATCAAATAAAACTCAAATGTATTCAACAAAGCTAATTGAGTCAAATGAAACTGAAATGCATTCAACAAAGCTAATTGAATCAAATGAAACTCAAATGCATTCAACAAAGCTAATTGAATCAAATTAATCTCAAATGCATTCAACAAAGCTAATTAAATCAAATGAAACTCAAATGCATTCAACAAAGCTAATTGAATCAAATGAAAGTCAAATGAAGTTAAACATTGCTAATAGAATTAAATGAAACTCAAATGTATTCAACAAAGCTAATTGAGTCAAATGAAAAATAAATGCATTCAACAAAGTTAATTGAATCAAATAAAAGTCAAATGAAGTCAACAAAGCTAATTGATTCAAATTAAAGTCAAATGAAGTCTCACAAAACTTATTGAATCAAATGAAACTCAAATGCATTCAACAAAGCTAATTTAATCAAATTAAAGTAAAATGAAGTCAAACAAAGTAATTTGAATCAAAAGAAAGTCAAATGAAGTCAAACAATGCAAATTGAATCAAATGAAACTCAAATGTATTCAACAAGCTAATTGAGTCAAATGAAACTCAAATGCATTCTACAGAGCTAATTGAATCAAATTAAAGTCAAATGAAATCAATCAATGTTAGTTGAATCAAAATAAAGTCAAATGCATTCAACAAAGCTAATTGTATCAAATAAAAGTCAAATGAAGTTTATCAAAGCTAATTGTATCAAATAAAAGTCAAATGAAATCAAACCAAGCTAATTGAATCAAATGAAATTGAATTAAATGAATCTCACATGCATTCAACAAAACAAATTGAATCAAATTAAAGTCAAATGAAGTCAATCAATGCTAATTGTATCAAATTAAAGTCAAATGAAGTCAAACAAAGCTAATTGAATCAAATGAAAGTCAAATGAAGTCAAACATAGCTAATTGAATCAAATGGAACTCAAATGCATTCAACAAAGCTAATTGTATAAAATAAAAGTCAAATGAAGTCAAATAAAGCTAATTGAGTCTAATAAAACTCAAATGAAGTTAAACATAGGTAATAGAATCAAATGAAATTCAAATGTATTCAACAAAGCTAATTGAGTCAAATGAAACTTAAATGCATTCAACAAAGCTAATTAAATCAAATGAAAGTCAAATGAAAATAAACATTGCTAATAGAATCAAATGAAACTCAAATGTATTCAACAAAACTAATTGAGTCAAATGAAACTGAAATGCATTCAACAAAGCTAATTTAATCAAATAAAGTCAAATGAAGTCAACAAAGCTAATTGATTCAAATTAAAGTCAAATGAAGTCAAACAAAACTTATTGAATCAAATGAAACTCAAAGGCATTCAACAAAGCTAATTTAATCAAATTAAAGTTAAAGGAAGTCAAACAAAGTAAATTGAAACAAAAGAAATCAAATGAAGTCAAACAACGCAAATTGAATCAAATGAAACTCAAATGTATTCAACAAGCTAATTGAGTCAAATGAAACTCAAATGCATTCTACAGAGATAATTGAATCAAATTAAAGTCAAATGAAATCAAATAATGTTAATTGAGTCAAAATAAAGTCAAATGCATTCAACAAAGCTAATTGAATCAAATTAAAGTCAAATGATGTTTATCAAAGCTAATTGTATCAAATGAAAGTCAAATGAAGTCAAACCAAGCTAATTGAATCAAATGAAACTCAAATGCATTCAAAAAAGCTAATTGAATTAATTTAAACTCACATGAATTCAACAAAACAAATTGAATCAAATTAAAGTCAATTGAAGTCAATCAATGCTAATTGTATCAAATTAAAGTCAAATGAAGTCAAACAATGCTAATTGAATTAAATGAAAGTCAAATGAAGTCAAACATAGCTAATTGAATCAAATGGAACTCAATTGCATTCAACAAAGCTAATTGTATAAAATAAAAGTTAAATGAAGTCAAATAAAGCTAATTGAGTCTAACAAAACTCAAATGAAGTTAAACATAGCTAATAGAATCAAACGAAATTCAAATGTATTCAACAAAGCTAATTGAGTCAAATGAAACTTAAATGCATTCAACAAAGCTAATTGAATCAAATGAAACTCAAATGCATTCAACAAAGCTAATTGTATAAAATAAAAGTCAAATGAAGTCAAATAAAGCTAATTGAGTCTAATAAAACTCAAATGAAGTTAAACATAGCTAATAGAATCAAATGAAATTCAAATGTATTCAACAAAGCTAATTGAGTCAAATGAAACTTAAATGCATTCAACAAAGCTAATTGAATCAAATGAAAGTCAAATGCATTCAACAAAGCTAATTGAATCAAATAAGTATCAAATGCATTCAACAAAGCTACTTGAATCAAATGAAACTGAAATGCATTCAACAAAGCTAATTGAATCAAATTAATGTCAAATAAAGTCAAACGAAGCTAATTGAATCTAATGAAAGTCAAATGAATTCAAACAAAGCTAATTGAATCAAATGAAAGTCAAATAAAGTCAAACATAGATAAATGAATCAAATGAAAATCAAATGCATTTAACAAAGCTAATTGAATCAAATGAAACACAAATGCATTCAACAAAGCTAATTGATTCAAATTAAAGTCAAATGAAGTCAAACAAAGCTAATTGAATCAAATAAAAGTCAAACACATTCAACAACGCTAATTGAATCAAAGAAAATTCATATGCATTCAATAAAGCTAATTGAATCAAATGAAACTCAAATGCATTCAACAAATCTAATTGAATTAAATTAAAATAAAATGAAGTCAAACAAAGCTAATTGAATCAAATGAAAGTCAAATGAAGTCAAACATTGCTAATTGAATCAAATGAAAGTCAAATGAAGGTAGACATAGCTAATAGAATCAAATGAAACTCAAATGTATTCAACAAAGCTAATTAAGTCAAATAAATCTTAAATGCATTCAACCAAGCTAATTGAATCAAATGAAACTCAAATGCATTCAACAAAGCTAATTGTATCAAATTAAAGTCAAAAGAAGTCAAATAAAGCTAATTGAGATTAATAAAACTCAAATGAAGTTAAACATAGCTAATAGAATCAAATGAAATTCAAATCTATTCAACAAAGCTAATTGAGTCAAATGAAACTTAAATGCATTCAACAAAGCTAATTGAATCAAATGAAACTCAAATGCATTCAACAAAGCTAATTGAATCAAATAAATATCAAATGCATTCAACAAAGCTAATTGAATCAAATGAAACTCAAATGCATTCAACAAAGCTAATTGAATCAAATTAATGTCAAATGAAGTCATACAAAGCTAATTGAATCAAATGAAAGTCAAATGAAGTTAAACATTGCTAATAGAATTAAATGAAACTCAAATGTATTCAACAAAGCTAATTGAGTCAAATGAAAATGAAATGCATTCAACAAAGCTAATTGAATCAAATAAAAGTCAAATGAAGTCAACAAAGCTAATTGATTCAAATTAAAGTCAAATGAAGTCTCACAAAACTTATTGAATCAAATGAAACTCAAATGCATTCAACAAAGCTAATTTAATCAAATTAAAGAAAAATGAAGTCAAACAAAGTAAATTGAATCAAAAGAAAGTCAAATGAAGTCAAACAATGCAAATTGAATCAAATGAAACTCAAATGTATTCAACAAGCTAATTGAGTCAAATGAAACTCAAATGCATTCTACAGAGCAAATTGAATCAAATTAAAGTCAAATGAAATCAAACAATGTTAGTTGAATCAAAATAAAGTCAAATGCATTCAACAAAGCTAATTGTATCAAATAAAAGTCAAATGAAGTTTATCAAAGCTAATTGTATCAAATAAAAGTCAAATGAAGTCAAACCAAGCTAATTGAATCAAATGAAATTGAATTAAATGAAACTCACATGCATTCAACAAAACAAATTGAATCAAATTAAAGTCAAATGAAGTTAATCAATGCTAATTGTATCAAATAAAAGTCAAATGAAGTCAAACAAAGCTAATTGAATCAAATAAAAGTCAAATGAAGTCAAACATAGCTAATTGAATCAAATGGAACTCAAATGCATTCAACAAAGCTAATTATATAAAATAAAAGTCAAATGAAGTCAAATAAAGCTAATTGAGTCTAATAAAACTCAAATGAAGTTAAACATAGCTAATAGAATCAAATGAAATTCAAATGTATTCAACAAAGCTAATTGAGTCAAATAAAGTCAAACATAGCTAAATGAATCAAATGAAAATCAAATGCATTTAACAAAGCTAATTGAATTAAATGAAACACAAATGCATTCAACAAAGCTAATTGATTCAAATTAAAGTCAAATGAAGTCAAACAAAGCTAATTGAATCAAATGAAATTCAAACAAATTCAACAACGCTAATTGAATCAAAGAAAATTCATATGCATTCAATAAAGCTAATTGAATCAAATGAAACTCAAATGCATTCAACAAATCTAATTGAATTAAATTAAAATAAAATGAAGTCAAACAAAGCTAATTGAATCAAATGAAAGTCAAATGAAGTCAAACATTGCTAATTGAATCAAATGAAAGTCAAATGAAGGTAGACATAGCTAATAGAATCAAATGAAACTCAAATGTATTCAACAAAGCTAATTAAGTCTAATAAAACATAAATGCATTCAACCAAGCTAATTGAATCAAATGAAACTCAAATGCATTCAACAAAGCTAATTGTATCAAATTAAAGTCAAATGACGTCAAATAAAGCTAATTGACATTAATAAAACTCAAATGAAGTTAAACATAGCTAATAGAATCAAATGAAATTCAAATGTATTCAACAAAGCTAATTGAAGTCAATGAAACTTAAATGCATTCAACAAAGCTAATTGAATCAAATGAAACTCAAATGCATTCAACAAAGCTAATTGAATTAAATAAATATCAAATGCATTCAACAAAGCTAATTGAATCAAATGAAACTCAAATGCATTCAACAAAGCTAATTGAATCAAATTAATGTCAAATGAAGTCATACAAAGCTAATTGAATCAAATGAAAGTCAAATAATGTCAAATAAAGCTAATTGAATCAAATGAGACTCAAATTGAATCAACAATGCTAATTGAATCATATTAAAGTAAAATGAAGTCAAACAAAACTAATTGAATCAAATGAAAGTCAAATGAAGTCAAACAAAGCTAATTGAATCAAATAAAAGTCAAATGAAGTTAAACATTCCTAATAGAATCAATTAAAACTCAAATGTATTCAACAAAGCTAATTGAATCAAATGAAACTCGAATAGCATTCAACAAAGCTAATTGAATCAAATGAAACTCAAATGCATTCAACAAAGCTAATTGAATCAAATTAATCTCAAATGCATTCAACAAAGCTAATTAAATCAAATGAAACTCAAATGCATTCAACAAAGCTAATTGAATCAAAAGAAAGTCAAATGAAGTCAAACCAAGCTAATTGAATCAAATGAAACTCAAATGCATTCAAAAAAGCTAATTGAATTAAATGAAACTCACATGCATTCAACAAAACAAATTGAATCAAATTAAAGTCAAATGAAGTCAATCAATGCTAATTGAATCAAATTAATGTCAAATAAAGTCAAACGAAGCTAATTGAATCTAATGAAAGTCAAATGAAGTCAAACAAAGATAATTGAATCAAATGAAAGTCAAATAATGTCAAACATAGCTAAATGAATCAAATGAAAATCAAATGCATTTAACAAAGCTAATTGAATTAAATGAAACACAAATGCATTCAACAAAGCTAATTGATTCAAATTAAAGTCAAATGAAGTCAAACAAAGCTAATTGAATCAAATGAAAGTCAAATACATTCAACAACGCTAATTGAATCAAAGAAAATTCATATGCATTCAATAAAGCTAATTGAATCAAATGAAACTCAAATGCATTCAACAAATCTAATTGAATTAAATTAAAATCAAATGAAGTCAAACAAAGCTAATTGAATCAAATGAAAGTCAAATGAACTCAAACATTGCTAATTGAAACAAATGAAAGTCAAATGAAGGTAGACATAGCTAATAGAATCAAATGAAACTCAAATGTATTCAAGAAAGCTAATTAAGTCTAATAAAACATAAATGCATTCAACCAAGCTAATTGAATCAAATGAAACTCAAATGCATTCTACAAAGCTAATTGTATCAAATTAAAGTCAAATGACGTCAAATAAAGCTAATTGAGATTAATAAACTCAAATGAAGTTAAACATAACTAATAGAATCAAATGAAATTCTAATGTATTCAACAAAGCTAATTGAGTCAAATGAAACTTAAATGCATTCAACAAAGCTAATTGAATCAAATGAAACTCAAATGCATTCAACAAAGCTAATTGAATTAAATAAATATCAAATGCATTCAACAAAGCTAATTGAATCAAATGAAACTCAAATGCATTCAACAAAGCTAATTGAATCAAATTAAAGTCAAATGAAGTCATACAAAGCTAATTGAATCAAATGAAAGTCAAATAATGTAAAATATAGCTAATTGAATCAAATGAGACTCAAATTGAATCAACAAAGCTAATTGAATCATATTAAAGTAAAATAAAGTCAAACAAAACTAATTGAATCAAATGAAAGTCAAACAAAGCTAATTGAATCAAATAAAAGTCAAATGAAGTTAAACATTCCTAATAGAATCAAATAAAACTCAAATGTATTCAACAAAGCTAATTGAATCAAATGAAACTCAAATGCATTCAATAAAGCTAATTGAATCAAATGAAACTCAAATGCATTCAACAAAGCTAATTGAATCAAATTAATCTCATATGCATTCAACAAAGCTAATTAAATCAAATGAAACTCAAATGCATTCAACAAAGCTAATTGAATCAAATGAATGTCAAATGAAATTAAACATTGCTAATAGAATCAAATGAAACTCAAATGTATTCAACAAAGCTAATTGAGTCAAATGAAACTTAAATGCGTTCAACAAAGCTAATTGATTCAAATAAATGTCAAATGAAGTCAACAAAGCTAATTGATTCAAATTAAAGTCAAATGAAGTCAAAAGAAAGTCAAAGGAAGTCAAACAATGCAAATTGAATCAAATGAAACTCAAATGTATTCAACAAGCTAATTGAGTCAAATGAAACTCAAATGCATTCAACAAAGCTAATTGAATCAAATTAAAGACAAATGAAATCAAACAATGTTAATTGAATCAAAATAAAGTCAAATGCATTCAACAAAGCTAATTGAATCAAATTAAAGTCAAATGAAGTTTATCAAAGCTAATTGTATCAAATGAAAGTCAAATGAAGTCAAACCAAGCTAATTAAATCAAATGAAACTCAAATGCATTCAAAAAAGCTAATTGAATTAAATGAAACTCACATGCATTCAACAAAACAAATTGAATCAAATTAAAGTCAAATGAAGTCAATCAATGCTAATTGTATCAAATTAAAGTCAAATGAAGTCAAACAAAGCTAATTGAATCAAATGAAGTCAAACATAGCTAATTGAATCAAATGGAACTCAAATGCATTCAAAAAAGCTAATTGTATAAAATTAAAGTCAAATGAAGTCAAATAAAGCTAATTGAGTCTAATAAAACTCAAATGAAGTTAAACATAGCTAATAGAATCAAATGAAATTCAAATGTATTCAACAAACCTAATTGAGTCAAATGAAACTTAAATGCATTCAACAAAGCTAATTGAATCAAATGAAACTCAAATGCATTCAACAAAGCTCATTGAATCAAATAAATATCAAATGCATTCAACAAAGCTAATTAAATCAAATGAAACTCAAATGCATTCAACAAAGCTAATTGAATCAAATTAATGTCAAATAAAGTCAAACGAAGCTAATCGAATCTAATGAAAGTCAAATGAAGTCAAACAAAGATAATTGAATCAAATGAAAGTCAAATAAAGTCAAACATTGCTAAATGAATCAAATGAAAATCAAATGCATTTAACAAAGCTAATTGAATTAAATGAAACACAAATGCATTCAATAAAGCTAATTGATTCAAATTAAAGTCAAATGAAGTCAAACAAAGCTAATTGAATCAAATGAAATTCAAACAAATTTAACAACGCTAATTGAATCAAAGAAAATTCATATGCATTCAATAAATCTAATTGAATCAATTGAAACTCAAATGCATTCAACAAATCTAATTGAATTAAATTAAAATAAAATGAAGTCAAACAAAGCTAATTGAATTAAATGAAAGTCAAATGAAGTCAAACATTGCTAATCAATCAAATGAAAGTCAAATGAAGGTAGACATAGCTAATAGAATCAAATGAAACTCAAATGTATTCAACAAAGCTAATTAAGTCTAATAAAACATAAATGCATTCAACCAAGCTAATTGAATCAAATGAAACTCAAATGCATTCAACAAAGCTAATTGTATCAAATTAAAGTCAAATGACGTCAAATAAAGCTAATTGACATTAATAAAACTCAAATGAAGTTAAACATAGCTAATAGAATCAAATGAAATTCAAATGTATTCAACAAAGCTAATTGAGTCAATGAAACTTAAATGCATTCAACAAAGCTAATTGAATCAAATGAAACTCAAATGCATTCAACAAAGCTAATTGAATTAAATAAATATCAAATGCATTCAACAAAGCTAATTGAATCAAATGAAACTCAAATGCATTCAACAAAGCTAATTGAATCAAATTAATGTCAAATGAAGTCATACAAAGCTAATTGAATCAAATGAAAGTCAAATAATGTCAAATAAAGCTAATTGAATCAAATGAGACTCAAATTGAATCAACAAAGCTAATTGAATCATATTAAAGTAAAATGAAGTCAAACAAAACTAATTGAATCAAATGAAAGTCAAATGAAGTCAAACAAAGCTAATTGAATCAAATAAAAGTCAAATGAAGTTAAACATTCCTAATAGAATCAAATAAAACTCAAATGTATTCAACAAAGCTAATTGAATCAAATGAAACTGAATAGCATTCAACAAAGCTAATTGAATCAAATGAAACTCAAATGCATTCAACAAAGCTAATTGAATCAAATTAATCTCAAATGCATTCAACAAAGCTAATTAAATTAAATGAAACTCAAATGCATTCAACAAAGCTAATTGAATCAAAAGAAAGTCAAATGAAGTCAAACCAAGCTAATTGAATCAAATGAAACTCAAATGCATTCAAAAAAGCTAATTGAATTAAATGAAACTCACATGCATTCAACAAAACAAATTGAATCAAATTAAAGTCAAATGAAGTCAATCAATGCTAATTGTATCAAATTAAAGTCAAATGAAGTCAAACAAAGTTAATTGAATTAAATGAAAGTCAAATGAAGTCAAACATAGCTAATGAATCAAATGGAACTCAAATGCATTCAACAAAGCTAATTGTATAAAATAAAAGTCAAATGAAGTCAAATAAAGCTAATTGAGTCTAATAAAACTCAAATGAAGTTAAACATATGTAATAGAATCAAATGAAATTCAAATGTATTCAACAAAGCTAATTGAGTCAAATGAAACTTAAATGCATTCAACAAAGCTAATTGAATCAAATGAAACTCAAATGCATTCAACAAAGCTAATTGAATAAAATAAAAGTCAAATGAAGTCAAATAAAGCTAATTGAGTCTAATAAAACTCAAATGAAGTTAAATATAGCTAATAGAATCAAATGAAATTCAAATGTATTCAACAAAGCTAATTGAGTCAAATGAAACTTAAATGTATTCAACAAAGCTAATTGAATCAAATGAAAGTCAAATGCATTCAACAAAGCTAATTGAATCAAATAAATATCAAATGCATTCAACAAAGCTAATTGAATCAAATGAAACTGAAATGCATTCAACAAAGCTAATTGAATCAAATTAATGTCAAATAAAGTCAAACGAAGCTAATTGAATCTAATGAATGTCAAATGAATTCAAACAAAGCTAATTGAATCAAATGAAAGTCAAATAAAGTCAAACATAGAGAAATGAATCAAATGAAAATCAAATGCATTTAACAAAGCTAATTGAATCAAATGAAACACAAATGCATTCAACAAAGCTAATTGATTCAAATTAAAGTCAAATGAAGTCAAACAAAGCTAATTGAATCCAATAAAAGTCAAACACATTCAACAACGCTAATTGAATCAAAGAAAATTCATATGCATTCAATAAAGCTAATTGAATCAAATGAAACTCAAATGCATTCAACAAATCTAATTGAATTAAATTAAAATAAAATGAAGTCAAACAAAGCTAATTGAATCAAATGAAAGTCAAATGAAGTCAAACATTGCTAATTGAATCAAATGAAAGTCAAATGAAGGTAGACATAGCTAATAGAATCAAATGAAACTCAATTGTATTCAACAAAGCTAATTAAGTCAAATAAATCTTAAATGCATTCAACCAAGCTAATTGAATCAAATGAAACTCAAATGCATTCAACAAAGCTAATTGTATCAAATTAAAGTCAAATGAAGTCAAATAAAGCTAATTAAGATTAATAAAACTCAAATGAAGTTAAACATAGCTAATAGAATCAAATGAAATTCAAATGTATTCAACAAAGCTAATTGAGTCAAATGAAACTGAAATGCATTCAACAAAGCTAATTGAATCAAATGAAACTCAAATGCATTCAACAAAGCTAATTGAATCAAATTAATCTCAAATGCATTCAACAAAGCTAATTAAATCAAATGAAACTCAAATGCATTCAACAAAGCTAATTGAATCAAATGAAAGTCAAATGAAGTTAAACATTGCTAATAGAATTAAATGAAACTCAAATGTATTCAACAAAGCTAATTAAGTCAAATGAAAATGAAATGCATTCAACAAAGCTAATTGAATCAAATAAAAGTCAAATGAAGTCAACAAAGCTAATTGATTCAAATTAAAGTCAAATGAAGTCTCACAAAACTTATTGAATCAAATGAAACTCAAATGCATTCAACAAAGCTAATTTAATCAAATTAAAGTAAAATGAAGTCAAACAAAGTAAATTGAATCAAAAGAAAGTCAAATGAAGCCAAACAATGCAAATTGAATCAAATGAAACTCAAATGTGTTCAACAAGCTAATTGAGTCAAATGAAACTCAAATGCATTCTACAGAGCTAATTGAATCAAATTAAAGTCGAATGAAATCAAACAATGTTAGTTGAATCAAAATAAAGTCAAATGCATTCAACAAAGCTAATTGTATCAAATAAAAGTCAAATGAAGTTTATCAAAGCTAATTGTATCAAATAAAAGTCAAATGAAGTCAAACCAAGCTAATTGAATCAAATGAATGTCAAATGAAAGTCAAACACATTCAACAACGCTAATTGAATCAAAGAAAATTCATATGCATTCAATAAAGCTAATTGAATCAAATGAAACTCAAATGCATTCAACAAATCTAATTGAATTAAATTAAAATCAAATGAAGTCAAACAAAGCTAATTGAATCAAATGAAAGTCAAATGAACTCAAACATTGCTAATTGAATCAAATGAAAGTCAAATGAAGGTAGACATAGCTAATCGAATCAAATGAAACTCAAATGTATTCAAGAAAGCTAATTAAGTCTAACAAAACATAAATGCATTCAACCAAGCTAATTGAATCAAATGAAACTCAAATGCATTCTACAAAGCTAATTGTATCAAATTAAAGTCAAATGACGTCAAATAAAGCTAATTGAGATTAATAAACTCAAATGAAGTTAAACATAGCTAATAGAATCAAATGAAATTCTAATGTATTCAACAAAGCTAATTGAGTCAAATGAAACTTAAATGCATTCAACAAAGCTAATTAAATCAAATGAAACTCAAATGCATTCAACAAAGCTAATTGAATTAAATAAAAATCAAATGCATTCAACAAAGCTAATTGAATCAAATGAAACTCAAATGCATTCAACAAAGCTAATTGAATCAAATTAATGTCAAATGAAGTCATACAAAGCTAATTGAATCAAATGAAAGTCAAATAATGTAAAATATAGCTAATTGAATCAAATGAGACTCAAATTGAATCAACAAAGCTAATTGAATCATATTAAAGTAAAATGAAGTCAAACAAAACTAATTGAATCAAATGAAAGTCAAACAAAGCTAATTGAATCAAATAAAAGTCAAATGAAGTTAAACATTCCTAATAGAATCAAATAAAACTCAAATGTATTCAACAAAGCTAATTGACTCAAATGAAACTGAAATGCATTCAATAAAGCTAATTGAATCAAATGAAACTCAAATGCATTCAACAAAGCTAATTGAATCAAATTAATCTCAAATGCATTCAACAAAGCTAATTTAATCAAATGAAACTCAAATGCATTCAACAAAGCTAATTGAATCAAATGAATGTCAAATGAAATTAAACATTGCTAATAGAATCAAATGAAACTCAAATGTATTCAACAAAGCTAATTGAGTCAAATGAAACTTAAATGCGTTCAACAAAGCTAATTGATTCAAATAAATGTCAAATGAAGTCAACAAAGCTAATTGATTCAAATTAAAGTCAAATGAAGTCAAAAGAAAGTCAAAGGAAGTCAAACAATGCAAATTGAATCAAATGAAACTCAAATGTATTCAACAAGCTAATTGAGTCAAATGAAACTCAAATGCATTCTACAGAGCTAATTGAATCAAATTAAAGACAAATGAAATCAAACAATGTTAATTGAATCAAAATAAAGTCAAATGCATTCAACAAAAGCTAATTGAATCAAATTAAAGTCAAATGAAGTTTATCAAAGCTAATTGTATCAAATGAAAGTCAAATGAAGTCAAACCAAGCTAATTAAATCAAATGAAACTCAAATGCATTCAAAAAAGCTAATTGAATTAAATGAAACTCACATGCATTCAACAAAACAAATTGAATCAAATTATAGTCAAATGAAGTCAATCAATGCTAATTGTATCAAATTAAAAGTCAAATGAAGTCAAACAAAGCTAATTGAATCAAATGAAAGTCAAATGAAGTCAAACATAGCTAATTGAATCAAATGGAACTCAAATGCATTCAAAAAAGCTAATTGTATAAAATTAAAGTCAAATGAAGTCAAATAAAGCTAATTGAGTCTAATAAAACTCAAATGAAGTTAAACATAGCTAATTGAATCAAATGAAATTCAAATGTATTCAACAAACCTAATTGAGTCAAATGAAACTTAAATGCATTCAACAAAGCTAATTGAATCAAATGAAACTCAAATGCATTCAACAAAGCTCATTGAATCAAATAAATATCAAATGCATTCAACAAAGCTAATTGAATCAAATGAAACTCAAATGCATTCAACAAAGCTAATTGAATCAAATTAATGTCAAATAAAGTCAAACGAAGCTAATTGAATCTAATGAAAGTCAAATGAAGTCAAACAAAGCTAATTGAATCAAATGAATGTCAAATAAAGTCAAACATAGCTAAATGAATCAAATGAAAATCAAATGCATTTAACAAAGCTAATTGAATCAAATGAAACACAAATGCATTCAACAAAGCTAATTGATTCAAATTAAAGTCAAATGAAGTCAAACAAAGCTAATTGAATCAAATGAAAGTCAAACACATTCATCAACGCTAATTGAATCAAAGAAAATTCATATGCATTCAATAAAGCTAATTGAATCAAATGAAATTCAAATGCATTCAACAAATCTAATTGAATTAAATTAAAATAAAATGAAGTCCAACAAAGCTAATTGAATCAAATGAAAGTCAAATGAAGTCAAACATTGCTAATTGAATCAAATGAAAGTCAAATGAAGGTAGACATAGCTAATAGAATCAAATGAAACTCAAATGTATTCAACAAAGCTAATTAAGTCAAATAAAACTTAAATGCATTCAACCAAGCTAATTGAATCAAATGAAACTCAAATGCATTCAACAAAGCTAATTGATTCAAATGAAACTCAAATGCATTCAACAAATCTAATTGAATCAAAATAATGTAAAATGAAGTCAAACAAAGCTAATTGAATCAAATAAAAGTCAAATAAAGTTAAACAAAGCTAATTGAATTAAATGAAAGTCAAATAAAGTCAATCATAGCTAAATGAATCAAATGAAAATCAAAAGCATTCAACAAAAGCTAATTAAATCAAAAGAAACAATTGCATTCAACAAAGCTAATTGAATCAAATTAAAGTCAAATGAAGTCAAACAAAAACTTATTAAAAAAAATGAAACATAAATGCATTCAATAAAGCTAATTGAATCAAATGAAACTCAAATGCATTCAACAAAGCTAATGGAATCAAATTAAAGTAAAATGAAGTCAAACAAAGCTAATTGAATCAAATGAAAGTCAATTGAAGTCAAACATCGCTAATAGCATCAAATGAAACTCAAATGTATTTAGCAAAGCTAATTGAGTCAATTGAAAGTCAAATGCATTTTACAAAGCTAATTGAATCAAATTGAAGTCAAATGAAGTCAAACAAAGCTAATTGAATCAAATGAAAGTCAAATGAAGTCAAATAAAGCTAATTGAATCAAATGAAACTCAAATGCATTCAACAAAGCTAGTTTAATCAAATAAAATTCAAATACTTTCAACAAAGCTAATTGAATCAAATGAAACTCAAATTCATTCAACAAAGCTAATTGAATCAAATTAAAGTAAAATGAAGTCAACCAAAGCTAATTGAATCAAATGAAAGTCAAATGAAGTCAAACAAAGCTAATTGAATTAAATAAAAGTCAAATGAAGTTAAACATTGCTAATAGAATCAAATGGAACTCAAATGTATTCAACAAAGCTAATTGAATCAAATGAAAGTCTAATGAAGTTTACAAATCTAATTGAATCAAATGAAAGTCAAATGAAGTTAAACATTGCTAATAGAATCAAATGAAACTCAAATGTATTCAACAAAGCTAATTGAGTCAAATGAAACTGAAATGCATTCAACAAAGCTAATTGAATCAAATGAAACACAAATGCATTCAACAAAGCTAATTGATTCAAATTAAAGTCAAATGAAGTCAAACAAAGCTAATTGAATCAAATGAAAGTCAAACACATTCATCAACGCTAATTGAATCAAAGAAAATTCATATGCATTCAATAAAGCTAATTGAATCAAATGAAACTCAAATGCATTCAACAAATCTAATTGAATTACATTAAAATAAAATGAAGTCAAACAAAGCTAATTGAATCAAATGAAAGTCAAATGAAGTCAAACATTGCTAATTAAATCAAATGAAAGTCAAATGAAGGTAGACATAGCTAATAGAATCAAATGAAACTCAAATGTATTCAACAAAGCTAATTAAGTCAAATAAAACTTAAATGCATTCAACCAAGCTAATTGAATCAAATGAAACTCAAATGCATTCAACAAAGCTAATTGATTCAAATGAAACTCAAATGCATTCAACAAATCTAATTGAATCAAAATAATGTAAAATGAAGTCAAACAAAGCTAATTGAATCAAATAAAAGTCAAATAAAGTTAAACAAAGCTAATTGAATTAAATGAAAGTCAAATAAAGTCAATCATAGCTAAATGAATCAAATGAAAATCAAAAGCATTCAACAAAGCTAATTAAATCAAAAGAAACTCAATTGCATTCAACAAAGCTAATTGAATCAAATTAAAGTCAAATGAAGTCAAACAAAACTTATTGAAGAAAATGAAACATAAATGCATTCAGTAAAGCTAATTGAATCAAATGAAACTCAAATGCATTCAACAAAGCTAATGGAATCAAATTAAAGTAAAATGAAGTCAAACAAAGCTAATTGAATCAAATGGAAGTCAAATGAAGTCAAACATTGCTAATATCATCAAATGAAACTCAAATATATTTAGCAAAGCTAATTGAGTCAAATGAAACTCAAATGCATTCTACAAAGCTAATTGAATCAAATTGAAGTCAAATGAAGTCAAACAAAGCTAATTGAATCAAATGAAAGTCAAATGAAGTCAAATAAAGCTAATTGAATCAAATGAAACTCAAATGCATTCAACAAAGCTAATTTAATCAAATTAAAGTAAAATGAAGTCAAACTAAGTAAATTGAATCAAAAGAAAGTCAAATGAAGTCAAACAATGCAAATTGAATCAAATGAAACTCAAATGTGTTCAACAAGCTAATTGAGTCAAATGAAACTCAAATGCATTCTACAGAGCTAATTGAATCAAATTAAAGTCAAATGAAATCAAACAATGTTAGTTGAATCAAAATAAAGTCAAATGCATTCAACAAAGCTAATTGTATCAAATAAAAGTCAAATGAAGTTTATCAAAGCTAATTGTATCAAATAAAAGTCAAATGAAGTCAAACCAAGCTAATTGAATCAAATGAATGTCAAATGAAAGTCAAACACATTCAACAACGCTAATTGAATCAAAGAAAATTCATATGCATTCAATAAAGCTAATTGAATCAAATGAAACTCAAATGCATTCAACAAATCTAATTGAATTAAATTAAAATCAAATGAAGTCAAACAAAGCTAATTGAATCAAATGAAAGTCAAATGAACTCAAACATTGCTAATTGAATCAAATGAAAGTCAAATGAAGGTAGACATAGCTAATAGAATCAAATGAAACTCAAATGTATTCAAGAAAGCTAATTAAGTCTAATAAAACATAAATGCATTCAACCAAGCTAATTGAATCAAATGAAACTCAAATGCATTCTACAAAGCTAATTGTATCAAATTAAAGTCAAATGACGTCAAATAAAGCTAATTGAGATTAATAAACTCAAATGAAGTTAAACATAGCTAATAGAATCAAATGAAATTCTAATGTATTCAACAAAGCTAATTGAGTCAAATGAAACTTAAATGCATTCAACAAAGCTAATTAAATCAAATGAAACTCAAATGCATTCAACAAAGCTAATTGAATTAAATAAATATCAAATGCATTCAACAAAGCTAATTGAATCAAATGAAACTCAAATGCATTCAACAAAGCTAATTGAATCAAATTAATGTCAAATGAAGTCATACAAAGCTAATTGAATCAAATGAAAGTCAAATAATGTAAAATATAGCTAATCGAATCAAATGAGACTCAAATTGAATCAACAAAGCTAATTGAATCATATTAAAGTAAAATGAAGTCAAACAAAACTAATTGAATCAAATGAAAGTCAAACAAAGCTAATTGAATCAAATAAAAGTCAAATGAAGTTAAACATTCCTAATAGAATCAAATAAAACTCAAATGTATTCAACAAAGCTAATTGACTCAAATGAAATCGAAATGCATTCAATAAAGCTAATTGAATCAAATGAAACTCAAATGCATTCAACAAAGCTAATTGAATCAAATTAATCTCAAATGCATTCAACAAAGCTAATTTAATCAAATGAAACTCAAATGCATTCAACAAAGCTAATTGAATCAAATGAATGTCAAATGAAATTAAACATTGCTAATAGAATCAAATGAAACTCAAATGTATTCAACAAAGCTAATTGAGTCAAATGAAACTTAAATGCGTTCAACAAAGCTAATTGATTCAAATAAATGTCAAATGAAGTCAACAAAGCTAATCGATTCAAATTAAAGTCAAATGAAGTCAAAAGAAAGTCAAAGGAAGTCAAACAATGCAAATTGAATCAAATGAAACTCAAATGTATTCAACAAGCTAATTGGAGTCAAATGAAACTCAAATGCATTCTACGAAGCTAATTGAATCAAATTAAAGACAAATGAAATCAAACAATGTTAATTGAATCAAAATAAAGTCAAATGCATTCAACAAAGCTAATTGAATCAAATTAAAGTCAAATGAAGTTTATCAAAGCTAATTGTATCAAATGAAAGTCAAATGAAGTCAAACCAAGCTAATTAAATCAAATGAAACTCAAATGCATTCAAAAAAGCTAATTGAATTAAATGAAACTCACATGCATTCAACAAAACAAATTGAATCAAATTAAAGTCAAATGAAGTCAATCAATGCTAATTGTATCAAATTAAAGTCAAATGAAGTCAAACAAAGCTAATTGAATCAAATGAAAGTCAAATGAAGTCAAACATAGCTAATTGAATCAAATGGAACTCAAATGCATTCAAAAAAGCTAATTGTATAAAAATTAAAGTCAAATGAAGTCAAATAAAGCTAATTGAGTCTAATAAAACTCAAATGAAGTTAAACATAGCTAATAGAATCAAATGAAATTCAAATGTATTCAACAAACCTAATTGAGTCAAATGAAACTTAAATGCATTCAACAAAGCTAATTGAATCAAATGAAACTCAAATGCATTCAACAAAGCTCATTGAATCAAATAAATATCAAATGCATTCAACAAAGCTAATTGAATCAAATGAAACACAAATGCATTCAACAAAGCTAATTGAATCAAATTAATGTCAAATAAAGTCAAACGAAGCTAATTGAATCTAATGAAAGTCAAATGAAGTCAAACAAAGCTAATTGAATCAAATGAATGTCAAATAAAGTCAAACATAGCTAAATGAATCAAATGAAAATCAAATGCATTTAACAAAGCTAATTGAATCAAATGAAACACAAATGCATTCAACAAAGCTAATTGATTCAAATTAAAGTCAAATGAAGTCAAACAAAGCTAATTGAATCAAATGAAAGTCAAACACATTCATCAACGCTAATTGAATCAAAGAAAATTCATATGCATTCAATAAAGCTAATTGAATCAAATGAAATTCAAATGCATTCAACAAATCTAATTGAATTAAATTAAAATAAAATGAAGTCCAACAAAGCTAATTGAATCAAATGAAAGTCAAATGAAGTCAAACATTGCTAATTGAATCAAATGAAAGTCAAATGAAGGTAGACATAGCTAATAGAATCAAATGAAACTCAAATGTATTCAACAAAGCTAATTAAATCAAATAAAACTGAAATGCATTCAACCAAGCTAATTGAATCAAATGAAACTCAAATGCATTCAACAAAGCTAATTGATTCAAATGAAACTCAAATGCATTCAACAAATCTAATTGAATCAAAATAATGTAAAATGAAGTCAAACAAAGCTAATTGAATCAAATAAAAGTCAAATAAAGTTAAACAAAGCTAATTGAATTAAATGAAAGTCAAATAAAGTCAATCATAGCTAAATGAATCAAATGAAAATCAAAAGCATTCAACAAAGCTAATTAAATCAAAAGAAACTCAATTGCATTCAACAAAGCTAATTGAATCAAATTAAAGTCAAATGAAGTCAAACAAAACTTATTGAAGAAAATGAAACATAAATGCATTCAGTAAAGCTAATTGAATCAAATGAAACTCAAATGCATTCAACAAAGCTAATGGAATCAAATTAAAGTAAAATGAAGTCAAACAAAGCTAATTGAATCAAAGGAAAGTCAAATGAAGTCAAACATTGCTAATAGCATCAAATGAAACTCAAATATATTTAGCAAAGCTAATTGAGTCAAATGAAACTCAAATGCATTCTACAAAGCTAATTGAATCAAATTGAAGTCAAATGAAGTCAAACAAAGCTAATTGAATCAAATGAAAGTCAAATGAAGTCAAATAAAGCTAATTGAATCAAATGAAACTCAAATGCATTCAACAAAGCTAGTTTAATCAAATAAAATTCAAATGCATTCAACAAAGCTAATTGAATCAAATGAAACTCAAATTCATTCAACAAAGCTAATTGAATCAAATTAAAGTAAAATGAAGTCAACCAAAGCTAATTGAATCAAATGAAAGTCAAATGAAGTCAAACAAAGCTAATTGAATTAAATAAAAGTCAAATGAAGTTAAACATTGCTAATAGAATCAAATGGAACTCAAATGTATTCAACAAAGCTAATTGAATCAAATGAAAGTCTAATGAAGTTTACAAATCTAATTGAATCAAATGAAAGTCAAATGAAGTTAAACATTGCTAATAGAATCAAATGAAACTCAAATGTATTCAACAAAGCTAATTGAGTCAAATGAAAATCAAATGCATTCAACAAAGCTAATTGAATCAAATGAAACACAAATGCATTCAACAAAGCTAATTGATTCAAATTAAAGTCAAATGAAGTCAAACAAAGCTAATTGAATCAAATGAAAGTCAAACACATTCATCAACGCTAATTGAATCAAAGAAAATTCATATGCATTCAATAAAGCTAATTGAATCAAATGAAACTCAAATGCATTCAACAAATCTAATTGAATTAAATTAAAAATCAAATGAAGTCAAACAAAGCTAATTGAATCAAATGAAAGTCAAATGAACTCAAACATTGCTAATTGAATCAAATGAAAGTCAAATGAAGGTAGACATAGCTAATAGAATCAAATGAAACTCAAATGTATTCAAGAAAGCTAATTAAGTCTAATAAAACATAAATGCATTCAACCAAGCTAATTGAATCAAATGAAACTCAAATGCATTCTACAAAGCTAATTGTATCAAATTAAAGTCAAATGACGTCAAATAAAGCTAATTGAGATTAATAAACTCAAATGAAGTTAAACATAGCTAATAGAATCAAATGAAATTCTAATGTATTCAACAAAGCTAATTGAGTCAAATGAAACTTAAATGCATTCAACAAAGCTAATTCAATCAAATGAAACTCAAATGCATTCAACAAAGCTAATTGAATTAAATAAAAATCAAATGCATTCAACAAAGCTAATTGAATCAAATGAAACTCAAATGCATTCAACAAAGCTAATTGAATCAAATTAATGTCAAATGAAGTCATACAAAGCTAATTGAATCAAATGAAAGTCAAATAATGTAAAATATAGCTAATTGAATCAAATGAGACTCAAATTGAATCAACAAAGCTAATTGAATCATATTAAAGTAAAATGAAGTCAAACAAAACTAATTGAATCAAATGAAAGTCAAACAAAGCTAATTGAATCAAATAAAAGTCAAATGAAGTTAAACATTCCTAATAGAATCAAATAAAACTCAAATGTATTCAACAAAGCTAATTGACTCAAATGAAACTGAAATGCATTCAATAAAGCTAATTGAATCAAATGAAACTCAAATGCATTCAACAAAGCTAATTGAATCAAATTAATCTCAAATGCATTCAACAAAGCTAATTTAATCAAATGAAACTCAAATGCATTCAACAAAGCTAATTGAATCAAATGAATGTCAAATGAAATTAAACATTGCTAATAGAATCAAATGAAACTCAAATGTATTCAACAAAGCTAATTGAGTCAAATGAAACTTAAATGCGTTCAACAAAGCTAATTGATTCAAATAAATGTCAAATGAAGTCAACAAAGCTAATTGATTCAAATTAAAGTCAAATGAAGTCAAAAGAAAGTCAAAGGAAGTCAAACAATGCAAATTGAATCAAATGAAACTCAAATGTATTCAACAAGCTAATTGAGTCAAATGAAACTCAAATGCATTCTACAGAGCTAATTGAATCAAATTAAAGACAAATGAAATCAAACAATGTTAATTGAATCAAAATAAAGTCAAATGCATTCAACAAAGCTAATTGAATCAAATTAAAGTCAAATGAAGTTTATCAAAGCTAATTGTATCAAATGAAAGTCAAATGAAGTCAAACCAAGCTAATTAAATCAAATGAAACTCAAATGCATTCAAAAAAGCTAATTGAATTAAATGAAACTCACATGCATTCAACAAAACAAATTGAATCAAATTAAAGTCAAATGAAGTCAATCAATGCTAATTGTATCAAATTAAAGTCAAATGAAGTCAAACAAAGCTAATTGAATCAAATGAAAGTCAAATGAAGTCAAACATAGCTAATTGAATCAAATGGAACTCAAATGCATTCAAAAAAGCTAATTGTATAAAATTAAAGTCAAATGAAGTCAAATAAAGCTAATTGAGTCTAATAAAACTCAAATGAAGTTAAACATAGCTAATAGAATCAAATGAAATTCAAATGTATTCAACAAACCTAATTGAGTCAAATGAAACTTAAATGCATTCAACAAAGCTAATTGAATCAAATGAAACTCAAATGCATTCAACAAAGCTCATTGAATCAAATAAATATCAAATGCATTCAACAAAGCTAATTGAATCAAATGAAACTCAAATGCATTCAACAAAGCTAATTGAATCAAATTAATGTCAAATAAAGTCAAACGAAGCTAATTGAATCTAATGAAAGTCAAATGAAGTCAAACAAAGCTAATTGAATCAAATGAATGTCAAATAAAGTCAAACATAGCTAAATGAATCAAATGAAAATCAAATGCATTTAACAAAGCTAATTGAATCAAATGAAACACAAATGCATTCAACAAAGCTAATTGATTCAAATTAAAGTCAAATGAAGTCAAACAAAGCTAATTGAATCAAATGAAAGTCAAACACATTCATCAACGCTAATTGAATCAAAGAAAATTCATATGCATTCAATAAAGCTAATTGAATCAAATGAAATTCAAATGCATTCAACAAATCTAATTGAATTAAATTAAAATAAAATGAAGTCCAACAAAGCTAATTGAATCAAATGAAAGTCAAATGAAGTCAAACATTGCTAATTGAATCAAATGAAAGTCAAATGAAGGTAGACATAGCTAATAGAATCAAATGAAACTCAAATGTATTCAACAAAGCTAATTAAGTCAAATAAAACTTAAATGCATTCAACCAAGCTAATTGAATCAAATGAAACTCAAATGCATTCAACAAAGCTAATTGATTCAAATGAAACTCAAATGCATTCAACAAATCTAATTGAATCAAAATAATGTAAAATGAAGTCAAACAAAGCTAATTGAATCAAATAAAAGTCAAATAAAGTTAAACAAAGCTAATTGAATTAAATGAAAGTCAAATAAAGTCAATCATAGCTAAATGAATCAAATGAAAATCAAAAGCATTCAACAAAGCTAATTAAATCAAAAGAAACTCAATTGCATTCAACAAAGCTAATTGAATCAAATTAAAGTCAAATGAAGTCAAACAAAACTTATTGAAGAAAATGAAACATAAATGCATTCAAGAAAGCTAATTGAATCAAATGAAACTCAAATGCATTCAACAAAGCTAATGGAATCAAATTAAAGTAAAATGAAGTCAAACAAAGCTAATTGAATCAAAGGAAAGTCAAATGAAGTCAAACATTGCTAATAGCATCAAATGAAACTCAAATATATTTAGCAAAGCTAATTGAGTCAAATGAAACTCAAATGCATTCTACAAAGCTAATTGAATCAAATTGAAGTCAAATGAAGTCAAACAAAGCTAATTGAATCAAATGAAAGTCAAATGAAGTCAAATAAAGCTAATTGAATCAAATGAAACTCAAATGCATTCAACAAAGCTAGTTTAATCAAATAAAATTCAAATGCATTCAACAAAGCTAATTGAATCAAATGAAACTCAAATTCATTCAACAAAGCTAATTGAATCAAATTAAAGTAAAATGAAGTCAACCAAAGCTATTTGAATCAAATGAAAGTCAAATGAAGTCAAACAAAGCTAATTGAATTAAATAAAAGTCAAATGAAGTTAAACATTGCTAATAGAATCAAATGGAACTCAAATGTATTCAACAAAGCTAATTGAATCAAATGAAAGTCTAATGAAGTTTACAAATCTAATTGAATCAAATGAAAGTCAAATGAAGTTAAACATTGCTAATAGAATCAAATGAAACTCAAATGTATTCAACAAAGCTAATTGAGTCAAATGAAAATCAAATGCATTCAACAAAGCTAATTGAATCAAATGAAACACAAATGCATTCAACAAAGCTAATTGATTCAAATTAAAGTCAAATGAAGTCAAACAAAGCTAATTAATCAAATGAAAGTCAAACACATTCATCAACGCTAATTGAATCAAAGAAAATTCATATGCATTCAATAAAGCTAATTGAATCAAATGAAACTCAAATGCATTCAACAAATCTAATTGAATTACATTAAAATAAAATGAAGTCAAACGAAGCTAATTGAATCAAATGAAAGTCAAATGAAGTCAAACATTGCTAATTAAATCAAATGAAAGTCAAATGAAGGTAGACATAGCTAATAGAATCAAATGAAACTCAAATGTATTCAACAAAGCTAATTAAGTCAAATAAAACTTAAATGCATTCAACCAAGCTAATTGAATCAATTGAAACTCAAATGCATTCAACAAAGCTAATTGATTCAAATGAAACTCAAATGCATTCAACAAATCTAATTGAATCAAAATAATGTAAAATGAAGTCAAACAAAGCTAATTGAATCAAATAAAAGTCAAATAAAGTTAAACAAAGCTAATTAATTAAATGAAAGTCAAATAAAGTCAATCATAGCTAAATGAATCAAATGAAAATCAAAAGCATTCAACAAAGCTAATTAAATCAAAAGAAACTCAATTGCATTCAACAAAGCTAATTGAATCAAATTAAAGTCAAATGAAGTCAAACAAAACTTATTGAAGAAAATGAAACATAAATGCATTCAAGAAAGCTAATTCAATCAAATGAAACTCAAATGCATTCAACAAAGCTAATGGAATCAAATTAAAGTAAAATGAAGTCAAACAAAGCTAATTGAATCAAATGAAAGTCAAATGAAGTCAAACATTGCTAATATCATCAAATGAAACTCAAATATATTTAGCAAAGCTAATTGAGTCAAATGAAACTCAAATGCATTCTACAAAGCTAATTGAATCAAATTGAAGTCAAATGAAGTCAAACAAAGCTAATTGAATCAAATGAAAGTCAAATGAAGTCAAATAAAGCTAATAGAATCAAATGAAACTCAAATGCATTCAACAAAGCTAATTTAATCAAATAAAACTCAAATGCATTCAACAAAGCTAATTGAATCAAATGAAACTCAAATTCATTCAACAAAGCTAATTGAATCAAATTAAAGTAAAATGAAGTCAACCAAAGCTAATTGAATCAAATGAAAGTCAAATGAAGTCAAACAAAGCTAATTGAATTAAATAAAAGTCAAATGAAGTTAAACATTGCTAATAGAATCAAATGGAACTCAAATGTATTCAACAAAGCTAATTGAATCAAATGAAAGTCAAATGAAGTTTACAAATCTAATTGAATCAAATGAAAGTCAAATGAAGTTAAACATTGCTAATAGAATCAAATGAAACTCAAATGTATTCAACAAAGCTAATTGAGTCAAATGAAACTGAAATGCATTCAACAAAGCTAATTGAATCAAATGAAACTCAAATGCATTCAACAAAGCTAATTGAATCAAATAAATCTCAAATGCATTCAACAAAGCTAATTGAATCAAATGAAACTCAAATGCATTCAACAAAGCTAATTGAATCAAATTCAAGTCAAATGAAGTTAAACAAAACTAATTGAATCAAATAAAAGTCAAATGAAGTCAACAAAGCTAATTGATTCAAATTAAAGTCAAATGAAGTCAAACAAAACTTATTGAATCAAATGAAACTCAAATGCATTCAGTAAAGCTAATTGAACCATATGAAACTCAAATGCATTCAACAAAGCTAATTTAATCAAATTAAAGTAAAATGAAGTCAAACAAAGTAAATTGAATCAAAAGAAAGTCAAATGAAGTCAAACATAGCAAATAGAATCAAATGAAACTCAAATGTATTCAACAAAGTTAATTGAGTCAAATGAAACTCAAATGCATTCTACAGAGCTAATTAAATCAAATTAAAGTCAAATGAAATCAAACAATGTTAATTGAATCAAAATAAAGTCAAATGGATTCAACAAAGTTAATTGAATCAAATGAAAGTCAAATGAATTTAAACATAGCTAATAGAATCAAATGAAACTCAAATGTATTCAACAAAGCTAATTAATTCAGATGAAACTGGAATGCATTCAACAAAGCTAATTGAATCAAATGAAACTCAAATGCATTCAACAAAGCTAATTGAATCAAATAAATCTCAAATGCATTCAACAAAGCTTATTGAATCAAATTAAAGTCAAATGAAGGCAAACAAAACTTATTGAAGAGAATGAAACTCAAATGCATTCAGTAAAGCTAATTGAATCAAATGAAACTCAAATGCATTCAGTAAAGCTAATTGAATCAAATGAAACTCAAATGCATTCAACAAAGCTAATTGATATGGATCCGATGAGAAGATTGAAGATAACTAAATTAGTGGATCTTATGAATTATTGGGCTTGGATCATCTTACAATTGAAGGTTGTGAATAGTGTTTTGATGTTAATTTTATTTGTTAGTGATCCATATGAGAGATGGTCATTTCCTACAAATCCTAGTTCTGTTAGGATTTGTGTTGTTTTCCTAGTTCTAGTAGGAATAGGACTCTTAAAATCCTAATCCTAGTAGGATTAGAACTCCTAATTCTGTTAGGAGTATAAATTCTAGCTGAGTTAGAAATCCAAATCCTAGTTGGATTAGGAATCTAATTGGAGTAGAGTTATATCTTTAATAGGAGTCTAGTTAGTAGACGCCAAGTTGAGTTTGTTCTACTTGGTTTACTTGGTTTAGGAGTTTGTTATTTCTTTGTTATCTTTTATGTTTTCTAGTCCTAGTATAATTAGGTGATGCAAGATACGTGCATGGATTGCTTCACCAACTATCTTTATTTGCTTTATTAGAATTGTTACATGGTTTTACTTTACTCTTAAAGTAGAGGTTTTACATGTGACAAAAAAAAAAAATATGTCATTTTATTTTGTTAGTTAAGTTAGTTGAGTTGTTTTTAATTAAAGTTCAGTTGTAATAAGGTCCGAAAATGTTAGATTATTTCGGATGTTAGATTATTTCGTGCTTTAGAGTCTTGTTGTCATGGTTGTATTTTAGGAAAGTTCCCTTAAGTTGGAAGATTAGGAGTGGCGTGCAAGGGGAAGATTGTGGCCGTGTGATTCTTGATGTAATTAAGGAAAGTATTGCATATCTTTCCTTAAGTTTTTGTTTCCTTAAATTTAGCTAGAATCTAGGCTCGAATAAAGGGAGGAAACTTTCCTAAATTACTACTAGTTGTGCGTGTGATGTAGAGTCTTGGAGGGCAAGGAATTCTTGCTTCTCTTAGCCTTATAAATAGGCGCCCAAACATAATAAAGAAAATCGATTTGCGTGAATTGATCATTGAGTTATTCGAATGCTTGTGCATTGAGTATTTGGTCGTCGTACCAAGAACATACAAATCGTGGTTTGTGTGCATCTCCTAATCGAGGTTGGTGAGATCCTCTAGTTCTCGAGGGAACAAGAGCCTATCTTTGTTTATTTTACTTCTTATTTCTTAAGTTTTCAATCATAAAACACCATAAAAACGTCACTTAGATTCTAGGGTATACATTGTGGATTTTTCGGACTTCAAATTCATATCATTAGGTATTTGCAATGCCAATATAAGGTTTTTTTTCGATCATTAAAAAAACGGAGATTATGAGTTTATGAAAGTTTATTTCGTGAGTTTAATTGCTTACAAACCATTAATTAATATTCAGGAGTGTTTATTAGTTAGTGTTAAACAACTTAATTCCAGGAGTGGTTTGAGTGTGTTTAAAAACCATTGAATTCAATTCAGGAGTGATTTGGATTTAGTGCTTGATTAATTAGGCCAGGAGTGACCTAATTGAATCAAAACCCTATTTGATAGTTCAGGAGTGTTCAATCAAATAGTACTATCCTTTTGTTCGAGTGTTACTTGAGTTTGTTCGTCAAAGATTCAACCAAGAAACCATCAAGAACCAATCTTTCTTTCAAGATTCTTGGGAAATTTAAAACTTCACTAAAGTGTGGAATCACGTCCACATCAAATTGGTATCAGAGCTGGTCGAAAGAAAGGCGGAGAAAGGTGCTTGATTTCGTTCCAGATTCATCCAGAATTTGGTACGTTTTGTTCTGTTTCGTTCTCCTACTAGGAAACGAATTTTTCGGAGTTTCTTGATTCTAAATTGGACTATTTCAAGTCTAGTTTTATGTCCTAAAATTTCGCAAAATTTTAAGGTCGTTTGATTCCTTGTCGAGACGGTTTTTGTTAGTTGTGTCGGAATCGCTGGAATCTGGCGTAATTGACTTCTGTTGACTACTGCAAGCGTTTGGCTAGGGATTTTTGAATGAAATTTTTACTGTGATCTGGAAACACATAGATTTAAGTTCTGTTAAAATTTCAGAATATTTTGATTTCATTTGGTGGAGTTACGAATTTTGTAACTTGTTCGATGTTTAGAGAAATCTGGTGCCACGGTTCGAATAAAGGTGCGATTTTTATGTTTGTTTGACTGGACATACGCAATGGGAAGAAATCTCGATGAGTTTGTGTACCACGAACTTAAATACTTAATCACAAGTAGAGATCAAATCGTTAAAGAGATGCAAACCATCTTTTGAAACTAGGGAAAAGCATGCAATGCAACGGAAGCAAGAACAACAAATGGAGACAAGTGTTGTTATAAAAGATGACTCCAATGAGAACAAAGTTATACATGAAGTTCTAATTGATGATTCTATCGGCTTGGAAGGGGAAGATGCTACTGATATTGAAGATCATAGTGCACACGAGAATATAGTTGTGGAACAAATTCTCGAGGAAAAGCAAGAAGAGCAGATTAGAGAAATTTCTAGCAGTACTTCTCTTGTTGTCAATGTTATTGAAGAGTTGTCCAACAATTCTACTATCTGCAACTTGCCAAGTAAGGTTGTCGTGAGAGATCATGATACTTCGTTAGCTCATTCTTATGGGTTCGACAAGAGTAAGGTTGATCATGATGTTCTACAATTGAGATTCAGTAAAATTCGAGGTCGAATTTTTTTTCAAGAAGGAGAGAATGATATGGATCCGATGAGAAGATTGAAGATAACCAAATTAGTGGATCTTATGAATTATTGGGCTTGGATCATCTTACAATTGAAGGTTGTGAATAGTGTTTTGATGTTAATTTTATTTGTTAATGATCCATATGAGAGATGGTCATTTCCTACAAATCCTAGTTCTGTTAGGATTTGTGTTGTTTTCCTAGTTCTAGTAGGAATAGGACTCTTAAAATCCTAATCCTAGTAGGATTAGAACTCCTAATTCTGTTAGGAGTATAATAGCTTATAAATTCTAGTTGAGTTAGAAATCCAAATCCTAGTTGGATTAGGAATCTAATTGGAGTAGAGTTATATCTTTAATAGGAGTCTAGTTAGTAGATGATGTATGCTCGTACATACAAGTAGGAACATACAAAGAAGAGATAGAAACGAGCTAAGGAAGAAACCGGAGCTCCCCTCAACTTGGGCGTGTATAGTTCATATCTTACCCGGATCTTCGTCCATAATGGTACGCAACAATAGTATCATTGGAGTAGATACGCAAATCACTTTAAATACAAGAAGCCAAGTAGGCGGAGTGGTCCGAGTGGAGAGGAAAAAAAAAGATTGAACTTAAAATTTTTTCGGGAGATATCCATTTTCCTGGGGAGACAGATAAGATATCCCGACACAGTGGCATTTTGATACCACCAAGCCGAACAAATTCCAAGGACTCAAAAAATTTGAAAAATTGGATCTATGTCCAACGGATCACCCCTACTAAGAAAATTTTTTTTGTTTTGGTTCGACCCGTAGTCCCATATGAAATAACGGACGGTATCAATTTAACAACACTTTTCCCTTAGGATTTGTTGCAGGAAAGGGATAATGTGCAACTTCGAGTTGTCAATTATATCCTTTATGGAAATGGCAAAGCCACTCGAGGAATTTCTGACACAAGTATTCAATTAGTACGTACCTGTTTAGTATTGAATTGGAATCAAGATAAAAAAAAGTTCTTCTATGGAAGAGGCCCGCGCTTCCATTGTTGAAGTAAGAACAAATGGTATGATTCGAGATTTCCTAAGGATCGATTTAGTGAAATTCAAAGAGCTACAGAAACACCACTCAATGAAATTAGAACTTCCTAAGATCACAAATTAACTTGCCAAGGTTAATTAAGCAAAGGACGAATTTCTTATAAGTTTCCAATCCAAGAAACGCCAAAGAAAAACAAGATTTATACACAATCGTATTTTTGGTCACAAAACTTTATATCTTTCTCATTGATGTCAATGGTATTTATACAAGTCTTACAAGCCATTTTCTGATTTTTTGACATAATTAAAATTACGAAATTAAACTAAATTCACTAAGTCATGATCTCCACTAATCCATGTAATAACAACGTGGAGTAGGAGTGCATAACCAGCCGTTCATGGTTGCTTCCACTAGCTCCACTCCTTGATGTATTTCCCTTGAATGTAGGCACGACTTGAATGAGGAATATGCTGAACTTGCACGGCACATCAAAGGGAATCCAAAGCCATGAAAATAGGAACAACAATCCTCAAGTCTTGGGCCGATCTTCACCCTTTGAATGTGGCGCCTTAGAGTTAGGAAGTGGTTCCTAAAAACAAGGCGTGTCTTCATGTTTGTGGCTGATCAAATGGTCGTGGAGTAACAACCTTCCACTTCAGCATTTCAAATGCTCCATTACATGACTCAACTAACAACATAGTGTCCTAAAACAATCAATCGAAAATATCTAAAACAACAAAGACTCCAACTATACTAGGACTCTTGCAATGCGAACAAAAAACTAAGACTCCACACTTACTAGGACTCTTTACAACTCGACGATTTTCACAACTAAGAAGGAAACTAAGAAACATGGCTAATCAAGGACCCAACAACGAACATAGAAGGTAATAAAGAACTTAAAACCTCTCGGATTTTTAAAGCCACCATGTGAAGTAGTTTCGGATCTTGTATGGACATTGATGTAGATGGTCCTCCATCATCCTCCCCTTCTTTGGAAGAGTTTGCTCTCAAACTTGGCAAAAGTTCATCATCCTCATAGAAAGGACTCAAATCAGCAACATTAAAGGTATCCGAAACTCCATAGTCATCCTAAGTTCTACCTTATAAGCATTGTCATTCACTTTGCCGAGTATTTTGAATGGACCATCGGATCTTGGACTCAATTTGGACTTGCGTTTGGATGGAAATCGGTCCTTCCTAAGATGAATCCACACCATGTCACCTGCTTGGAAGGACACTTCACGGCGCTTCTTATCAATTCTTTCTTTCACACGTGCATTTGCCTTCTCAATCCTTTCACGCACATGCTCATGGAGTTGCTTGATTTCAAGGGCTCGTGTATTTGCATCATGGCTATATTTTGTGGTGGTGGGAAAAGGAGCAAGGTCTAAAGGAGTACAAGGATCCAAGCCATAGACAATGTAAAAGGGACTAAGACCAGTAGTCTTGCTAGGCACCCTATTAAATGCAAATTCAGCGTGGGGTAACAACTCTTCCCATTGGCTTGGTTTCTTTGTGATTAGGGCTCGAAGCAAGGTGCCAAGAGTCCTATTGGTGACCTCCGTTTGACCGTCGGTTTGAGGATGGCTAGAAGTGCTAAACTTCAGCTTGGTGCCCATTTTCCGCCACAAAGTTAGCCAAAAATGGCTAAGGAACTTCGAATCTCTATCACTCACCATAGACTTAGGAATGCCATGGATTCGAACTATGTCCCTGAAATACAAGTTAGCCACATTTACAGCATCATATGTAGTATGACAAGCAACAAAGTGAGCCATTTTAGAAAACCTATCAACTACCACCATGATTGAATCTTTATGGTTTCGAGTTTTAGGTAGTCCAACAATGAAATCAAGGCTCACATTCTCCCATGGAGCTTGAGGAATTGGGAGTGGCGTGTATAATCCTTGAGGCGAAGAAATGTCCTTTAGCCTTTTGACAAGCTAAACACCTCTTGATTAAAAACTCAACATCTCGTGCTAGCTTCGCCAATGAAAGTATTCACCAAACCAATGAGACGGTCTTCTCAATGCCAAAATGACCAAAGAAGACCACCTTCATGAAACTCTTTGATCAAAGATTCTCGAACACTTGATCTTGGAATGCAAAGTTGGTTTCCTTTGAAAAGAAATCCCTTCAAGAGATAGAACTCTCCAACAAAGATGATTATGGCATTTTTCGAACATAGCACCAAAGTCCCGATCATTTTTGTAACATTCTTTCAACAACTCTAATCCAACAACTTTAGGATTTAAAGAAGCTAAAAGCATGTACCTCCTTGAAAGTGCATCGGCTCCTTTATTCATTTTGCCGGCCTTGTGCTTCGATGGTGAAATGGAATGTTTGAAGGAATTCCACCCACTTAGCATGGCGTGGTTGAAGCTTGTGTTGGCTTTGAATGAATTTAAGCGCCTCATGATCGAATGGAGTATAAACTCCTTAGCAATGAGATAGTGGCGCCAATGATCTAGAGCTCGAACCAATGCATAGAACTCCTTGTCATAAGTGGAGTACTTCCTCTTGGCTTCATTCAACTTCTCACTAAAAATAGGCTATAGGCGCCCATTTTGTGAAAGAACCGCACCAATGCCAACTCCGGAGGCATCACACTCCACTTCAAAAACTTCATTGAAATTAGGCAAAGCTAATATAGGAGCAAAGAGGTAAGTTCATTCTTTACCTCTTCAAAGGCCTTTTGAGCTTCGATCATTCCATTCAAACTTCTTGAGTTTTGTGAGTTCGGTGATAGGAGTCATTAGTGCACTAAAGTTGCGCACAAACCTCCTATAGAAGGATGCAAGACCATGAAAACTTCGAACTTGCTGCATAGAGGTAGGAGTAGGCCACTCCTTGATGGCTTGCACCTTCTTTTCATCAGCTTGAATGCCTTCACTTGAGACAATGAATCCCAAGAAGATCACGCTACTAGAGAAGAAATGACACTTCTCTAAATTGCCATACAACCTTTATTTTCTCAATACTTCGAACACATTTTGTAAATGATTAACATGTTCTTGTTCATTCTTACTATACACCAATATGTCATCAAAATAAACAACTACAAAACGGCCAATAAAAGGTTTCATAGTTTGATTCATTAAGCGCATGAATGTACTAGGTGCATTGGACAAACCAAAGGGCATAACAAGCCACTCATACAAGCCCTCTTTGGTTTTGAATGCTGTTTTCCATTCATCACCCTCACAAATTCGGATTTGGTGATATCCACTTCTCAAGTCAATCTTGGAAAACAATTTCGAACCATTCAAATCATCCAATAAATCATTCAAACGAGGAATAGGAAACCTATATTTGATGGTGATTTTGTTTATTGCTCTACTATCCACACACATTCTCCATTCTCCACTCTTCTTAGGCACCAACAAAGTAGGGACAACACATGGACTTAAGGACTCCCTAATTAGACCTTTAGACAACAAGTCCTCTACTTGTTTTCTAATTTCATCGGTTTCTTTAGGGTTAGACCTATAAGCTGGCTTATTTGGTAACATTGCTCCAGGAATGAAGTCAATCTTATGTTGAATGTCACGTTTTGGTGGCAAGCCATGGGGAATTTCGTGAGGAAAAACGTCTTTGTATTTAGCAAGTAAGGGCATAAGCATTGGGTGGGAAAGGGTGGTGTTATCTTTGGCTTCTTCTTTTGTGGTGTTCAACATCATATCACGCATATGAGTTAATTCATGGTATTCGGATTGGAGTAAGGTCGTGAGGGAATGGTATTTTTCTTTTGTGGAATGGATTTTTGTAACTGAATAGGAAGGGATTGGGATGAGGGTTATCTTTTTGTGGTCTTTGGTGAGAGAGTAGGTGTTCTTATAACCATCATGAATGACCCTTCTATCAAACAACCATGGACGCCCTAGAGTACATGACATGCATCCATAGGTATCACATCACACCATAGCTCCTCCTTATAACTTCCAATACTAAAAGATAAAAGTACACGATTTGAAACTTGTATACCCTTACCTTGATTGAGCCATTGAATCACATAGGGGCGTGGATGAGGTGTTGTTGGGAGCTTGAGCTTGTCAATCATTGTTTGAGCAGCAACATTCGTACAACTCCCTCCATCTATAATCAACGTGCAAATCTTGCCTCCAATGGTGCACCTTGTATGAAAAATGGACTCCCGTTGCCTTAGTTCTTCATGATCAACGTTGCTACTTAAGGCTCTTCGAACCACCAAACATTCTCCTTCATCAGGACCGAATGTTTCTTCCTCCTTAACATCTCCTTGCCAATCCTCATTCTCCTCTTCGTCATCTCCTTGATAGGCATTGTATTCCATCAAAGTCACCACTTTCTTGTTAGGGCATTCGGATGCTATATGGCCTAAGCCTTGGCATCTAAAGCATCTCCTCCCAACTTTGGATTTACTTGGTGTAGAAGGGGTAGAGTAGGGGGTTTAGAAGTGTTTGATTGAGGATTCTTTGGAATGAAGGGGGCGGTTTTGGTAAAGGGACGTGAGGTCTCACCTTTACTTTTGGGTTTGTGTTGTTTTTCTACCTTGTGAGCAAGAAGGATAAGTTCTTCTAAGGTAGAGTAGTGGTGGAGTTCCACTACATTGGCGATCTTGGGGTCCAAGCCTCCAAGGAACCTCACCAATGTTTGAGGTTCATCCTCATGTACTTCGCACTTCATGAGGTAGGCTTCAAAGGCCCTAGCATAGATTTCGACGCATTTGATCCTCTGTTGCAAGTGATGGAACTTTGCAAAGTTCTCTTGCACGTAGTAAGTGGGTAGGAATTTTTGTTTTAAGAGCTTTTTCATCTTATCCCATGAACGTACCTTCTCCTTACCTTGACGTTCTCGCTTACTACAAACACTAGCCCACCAAGTTGATGCATACTTTCGAAGCTTCAATGCAACCAACTTGACTCTCTTGTCCTCCCAAGATTGCTTATAGTCAAAAACCCTCTCCACGGTTCTTAACCATTCTACAAACTCATCGCTGTCGAGCTTGCCATCATAATCGTGTATGTCTACCTTGATATCATTGGAGGGTCGAGAGTTATTTCTCCTTGGAAGCAAAGTGATGTCACTAGCTTCGCCTTCCGAGTCATCATCACCTCACCGCTCTAGTGAGCCGAACCGTAAGTTGTCTCACTTGGTCTTGGAGTAATGCCATTCGAGCATTACTTTCCCTCCTTTCTTCTTCTATTAATCTCATAGTCTCACGCCAACCACTAGGGGTTGATCTCCCTTCCTCCATTGCTAGGATTATCAATTAGAGCCGGTTTAGGTAGGGTTTTGGGTTGCGGTTTGTGGTGGTGGTTTGGGACGTAATTGGGGATGTGTTTGGGGTTGATTGGGGATGAAAATATGTAGGATATGAGCGTAGCTCGATACCAAGATGATGTATGCTCGTACATACAAGTAGGAACATACAAAGAAGAGATAGAAACGAGCTAAGGAAGAAACCGGAGCTCCCTCAACTTGGGCGTGTATTCTAGCTTCAAAGAGATACGTAAACACCACTCAATGAAATTAGAACTTCCTAAGATCACAAATTAACTTGCCAAGGTTAATTAAGCAAAGGACGAATTTCTTATAAGTTTCCAATCCAAGAAACGCCAAAGAAAAATAAGATTTATACACAATCGTATTTTTGGTCATAAAACTTTATATCTTTCTCATTGATGTCAATGGTATTTATACAAGTCTTACAAGCCATTTTCTGATTTTTTTGACATAATTAAAATTACGAAATTAAACTAAATTCACTAAGTCATGATCTCCACTAATCCATGTAAAAAAAACGTGGAGTAGGAGTGCATAACCAGCCGTTCATGGTTGCTTCCACTAGCTCCACTCCTTGATGTATTTCCCTTGAATGTTGGCACGACTTGAATGAGGAATATGCTGAACTTGCACGGCACATCAAAGGGAATCCAAAGCCATGAAAATAGGAACAACAATCCTCAAGTCTTGGCTGATCTTCACCCTTTGAATGTGGAGCCTTAGAGTTAGGAAGTGGTTCCTAAAAACAAGGCGTGTCTTCTTGTTTGTGGCTGATCAAATGGTCGTGGAGTAACAACCTTCCACTTCAGCATTTCAAATGCTCCATTACATGACTTAACTAACAACATAGTGTCCTAAAACAATCAATCGAAAATATCTAAAACAACAAAGACTCCAACTATACTAGGACTCTTGCAATGCGAACAAAAACTAAGACTCCACACTTACTAGGACTCTTTACAACTCGACGATTTTCACAACTAAGAAGGAAACTAAGAAACATGGCTAATCAAGGACCCAACAACGAACATAGAAGGTAATAAAGAACTTAAAACCTCTCGGATTTTTAAAGCCACCATGTGAAGTAGTTTCGGATCTTGTATGGACATTGATGTAGATGGTCCTCCATCAATAGACGCCAAGTTGAGTTTGTTCTACTTGGTTTACTTGGTTTAGGAGTTTGTTATTTCTTTGTTATCTTTTATGTTTTCTAGTCCTAGTATAATTAGGTATTTGCAATGCCTATATAAGGTTTTTTTTCGATCATTAAAAAAACGGAGATTATGAGTTTATGAAAGTTTATTTCGTGAGTTTAATTGCTTACAAACCATTAATTAATATTCAGGAGTGTTTATTAGTTAGTGTTAAACAACTTAATTCCAGGAGTGGTTTGAGTGTGTTTAAAAACCATTGAATTCAATTCAGGAGTGATTTGGATTTAGTGCTTGATTAATTAGGCCAGGAGTGACCTAATTGAATCAAAACCCTATTTGATAGTTCAGGAGTGTTCAATCAAATAGTACTATCCTTTTGTTCGAGTGTTACTTGAGTTTGTTCGTCAAAGATTCAACCAAGAAACCATCAAGAACCAATCTTTCTTTCAAGATTCTTGGGAAATTTAAAACTTCACTAAAGTGTGGAATCACGTCCACATCACTAATTGAATCAAATTAAAGTCAAATGAAGTCAAACGAAGCTAATTGAATCAAATGAAAGTTAAATGAAGTCAAATAAAGCTAATTGAATCAAATGAAACTCAAATGCATTCAACAACGCTAATTGAATCAAAGAAAACTCAAATGCATTCAATAAAGCTAATTGAATCAAATGAAACTCAAATGCATTCAACAAAGCTAATTGAATTAAATTAATGTGAAATGAAGTCAAACAAAGCTAATTGAATCAAATGAAAGTCAAATGCATTCAACAAAGCTAATTAAATCAAATTGAAGTGAAATGAAGTCAAACAAAGCTAATAGAATCAAATGAAACTCAAATGTATTCAACAAAGCTAATTGAGTCAAATGAAACACAAATGCATTCTACAAAGCTAATTGAATCAAATTAAAGTCAAATGAAGTCAAACAAAGCTAATTGGATAGAATGAAAGTTAAATGAAGTCTAAAGCTAATTGAATCAAATGAAACTCAAATGCATTCAACAACGCTAATTGAATCAACGAAAACTCAAATGCATTCAATAAAGCTAATTGAATCAAATTCAACTCAAATGCATTCAACAAAGCTAATTCAATTAAATTAAAGTAAAATGAAGTCAAACAAAGCTAATTGAATCAAATGAAAGTCAAATGAAGTCAAACAAGCTAATTGAATCAAATGAAAGTCAAATGAAGGTAGACATAGCTAATAGAATCAAATGAAACACAAATGTATTCAACAAAGCTAATTAATTCAAATGAAATTTAAATGCATTCATCCAAGCTAATTGAATCAAATGAAACTCAAATGCATTCAACAAAGCTAATTGATTAAAATGAAACTCAAATGCATTCAACAAATCTAATTGAATCAAAATAAAGTAAAATGAAGTCAAACAAAGCTAATTGAATCAAATGAAAGTGAAATGAAGTCAAACAATGCTAATTGAATCAAATGAAAGTCAAATAAAGTCAAACATAGCAAAATGAATCAAATGAAATCAAATGAAACTCAATTGCATTCTACAAAGCTAATTGATTCAAATTAAAGTCAAATGAAGTCAAACAAAACATATTGATGAAAATGAAAATTAAATGCATTCAGTAAAGCTAATTGAATCAAATGAATCTCAAATGCACTCAACAAAGCTAATTGAATCAAAGAAAATTCAAATGCATTCAACAAAGCTAATTGAATCAAATGAAACTCAAATTCATTCAACAAAGCTAATTGAATTAAATAAAAGTCAAATGAAGTTAAACATTGCGAATAGAATCAAATAAAACTCAAATGTATTCAACAAAGCTAATTGAGTCAAATGAAACTGAAATGCATTCAACAAAGCTAATTGAATCAAATGAAACTCAAATGCATTCAACAAAGCTAATTGAATCAAATTAATCTCAAATGCATTCAACAAAGCTAATTGAATCAAATGAAACTCAAATGCATTCAACAAAGCTAATTAAATCAAATTCAAGTCAAATGAAGTTAAACAAAACTAATTGAATCAAATAAAAGTCAAATGAAGTCAACAAAGCTAATTGATTCAAATTAAAGTCAAATGATGTCAAACAAAACTTATTGAATCAAATGAAACTCAAATGCATTCAGTAAAGCTAATTGAACCATATGAAACTCAAATGCATTCGACAAAGCTAATTAAATCAAATTAAAGTAAAATGAAGTCAAACAAAGTAAATTGAATCAAAAGAAAGTCAAATGAAGTCAAACATAGCAAATAGAATCAAATGAAACTCAAATGTATTCAACAAAGTTAATTGAGTCAAATGAAACTCAAATGCATTCTATAGAGCTAATTGAATCAAATTAAAGTCAAATGAAATCAAATAATGTTAATTGAATCAAAATAAAGTCAAATGGATTCAACAAAGCTAATTGAATCAAATTAAAGTCAAAATGAAGTTTATCAAAGCTAATTGTATCAAATGAAAGTCAAATGAAGTCAAACCAAGTTAATTGAAACAAATAAATATCAAATGCATTCAACAAAGCTAAATGAATCAAATGAAACTCAAATGCATTCAACAATGCTAATTGATTCAAATTAAAGTCAAATGAAGTCAAACAAAACTTATTGAAGAAAATGAAACTCAAATGTATTCAGCAAAGCTAATTGAGTCAAATGAAACACAAATGCATTCAACATATCTAATTGAATCAAAATAATGAAAAATGAAGTCAAACAAAGCTAATTGAATCAAATAAAAGTCAAATGAAATCAAACAAAGCTAATTGAATTAAATGAAAGTCAAATAAAGTCAATCATAGCTAATTGAATCAAATGAAAATCAAAAGCATTCAACAAAGCTAATTAAATCAAATGAAACTCAATTGCATTCATCAAAGTTAATTGAATCAAATTAAAGTCAAATGAAGTCAAACAAAACTTATTGAAGAATATGAAACATAAATGCATTCAGTAAAGCTAATTGAATCAAATGAAACTCAAATGCATTCAACAAAGCTAATGGAATCAAATTAAAGTAAAATGAAGTCAAACAAAGCTAATTAAATCAAATGAAAGTCAAATGAAGTCAAACATAGCTAATAGGATCAAATGAAACTCAAATGTATTCAGAAAAGCTAATTGAGTCAAATGAAACTCAAATTCATTCTACAATGCTAATTGAATCAAATTGAAGTCAAATGAAGTCAAACAAAGCTAATTGAATCAAATAAAAGTCAAATGAAGTCAAATAAAGCTAATTGAATCAAATGAAACTCAAATGCATTCAACAAAGCTAATTTAATCTAAGAAAATTCAAATGCATTCAACAAAGCTAATTGAATCAAATGAAACTCAAATTCATTCAACAAAGCTAATTGAATCAAATTAAAGTAAAATGAAGTCAACCAAAGCTAATTGAATCAAATGAAAGTCAAATGAAGTCAACAAAGCTAATTGAATCAAATGAAAGTCAAATGAAGTTAAACATTGCTAATAGAATCAAATGAAACTCAAATGTATTCAACAAAGTTAATTGAGTCAAATGAAACTGAAATGCATTCAACAAAGCTAATTGAATCAAATGAAACTCAAATGCATTCAATAAAGCTAATTGAATCAAATAAATCTCAAATGCATTCAACAAAGCTAATTGAATCAAATGAAACTCAAATGCATTCAACAAAGCTAATTGAATCAAATTCAAGTCAAATGAAGTTAAACAAAACTAATTGAATCAAATAAAAGTCAAATGAAGTCAACAAAGCTAATTGATTCAAATTAAAGTCAAATGAAGTCAAACAAAACTTATTGAATCAAATGAAACTCCAATGCATTCAGTAAAGCTAATTGAACCATATGAAACTCAAATGCATTCAACAAAGCTAATTTAATCAAAATTAAGTAAAATGAAGTCAAACAAAGTAAATTGAATCAAAAGAAAGTCAAATGAAGTCAAACATAGCAAATAGAATCAAATGAAACTCAAATGTATTCAACAAAGTTAATTGAGTCAAATGAAACTCAAATGCATTCTATAGAGCTAATTGAATCAAATTAAAGTCAAATGAAATCAAACAATGTTAATTGAATCAAAATAAGGTCAAATGGATTCAACAAAGTTAATAGAATCAAATGAAAGTCAAATGAATTTAAACATAGCTAATAGAATCAAATGAAACTCTAATGTATTCAACAAAGCTAATTGATTCAAATGAAACTTGAATGCATTCAACAAAGCTAATTGAATCAAATGAAACTCAAATGCATTCAACAAAGCTAGTTGAATCAAATAAATCTCAAATGCATTCAACAAAGCTTATTGAATCAAATTAAAGTCAAATGAAGGCAAACAAAACTTATTGAAGAGAATGAAACTCAAATGCATTCAGTAAAGCTAATTGATTCAAATGAAACTGATACAAGTCAAGGTCAAGGTCAAGAAGGTCAAGCTCCAAATGATCCAAGTTGTTTAGTCCTTGAAGTGTTCGGGTTCAAGTTAAATTCAAACTCCTCATTTGTGTCATTTCTCAAGTGGGACGATGAGTCCATGGATGAAGCATGAAAATGACACCATTTCTAGAGTCTTAGTTATTTTAATTAAGTCTTTAAAAGTCAGCAAAAATAATCTTGTGTTATTTCGTTCCATTTAGGTGTGTTTAGGGTGGGAACCTTGTGTTCCAAGGTTGCAAGTTGTCATTGAGTTGTAATATTCCTTGAGTTGCCTTATTTCTTTGTTTCCTTAAGTGTGATAGGCGTGTGAAGGGGATTATGGGGCTGATTTGTGGTTTCCTTATTTACTCCTTTATTCTCTCCTAGAATCAAGGGATTAAGCCTTTATGTTCTCCTAGAAAGGAAATGTAAGGAGTAATGTTTCCTTAATTCTTATGGCTGATTTTCGGCCTTTGCTTGGTCCTTGGAGGACAAGTTATTTCTATTATAAATAATAGTTTCATGCTATCATTTAAGGCATGTGAGATTTATTTAAAAACTTTGTTATTGAATTTAATTGTGTGATATTACTTTTCGACCATTGAGTAATTTTCAGGGAGTGATTATTTACTTAGTGTTTAATCTACTTTATTCCGGGAGTGGTGTAAGTGAGATTAAGAGTTAATTAAAATATTCGGAGTGATTATTTTAATTATCATATCCAAAGTGACTTAGAACATAAATTTCGGACTTCATTACTTCTTCAAAGTCGAACCTTTGCTCGGATTTCCTTGGTTGCTCTTCAACTTGGACGTGCAATCATATCGCTTGGTATCGATTTTTCCAGGAGGGTGAGGATAGAAGGGATTCTTCTTTCATTGGTAAGTGCTTCTACTTTGTCGATCCTTTGTTGGGGTTTGTGTGTGGTTGTGGCTTGCTATTTCTTTACGTGACGTAGCATCTTATTGAGTAATAATGTCTGAATTGGCTGAACTAAAAGCCCTTATTGAGAAACTCTTTAACACTCAAAATGAGGAAAAGGAAAAAGGGAAAGATTGAACAGAGCTCATAACATTCTTGCGGGTAAAGTGAACAATAAAAACGACCCTAATCACATTGACTATGAATATGATGTTGAAGAGGTTAAAATTATTAAACCAACTTATGATAATGATAGGGGGATTAAACTAGATGACTTTACTGGTGATTCTAGTCCTGAGGATTTACTTGAATGGATTCGTCAACTTGAGAAAATTTGTGATTATAAGGGGTTTGATGATGAGAAACGTTTTAAAATTGCCACCATTAGACTAACTAAGTATGCTTGGAATTTGGTTAGAAAGTCTAAAGGCAAAAAGGGCGAGACTTGGGAAACCTAAGCTTAAAAGTTGGACTAAGCTTAAAAGGAAATTGCATGAGAAGTTTGTTCCAAGTGATTTTATTCAACAACAATACATGAGAAAGAATTCTTTGACTCAAGATGTGTCGAGTGTGCATGATTATATGGTTGAATTTGACAAGTTGTGTTTGATTTGTGATGTTGAGGAGGTCGAACAAGAGAAAATTGCTAGGTTTGTTAATGGACTTAATAAATCTATTGCTAGAAAGGTTGATGTGTCGAATTATAGTACTTTTGATGATGTGTGTCGATTGGCTTTAAAATTTGAAAGGCATGAATTAGAGGAAAAGAAACCATATGGGGGAAAATTCGGCCATAATAAAACCAGTTCTTCTTCTTCTTTCGTCCCTTCTTCTTCTTCTAACTCTTCTAAAACCTTTGAGAAAAAAAGATAATCCTTCTAAGGGGGAACAAAAGGGAGACCGTCCTAAATTGGTGATTCCTAAAGAAAAATGGGAGGAAACTCGAAAGTGTTTTAAGTGTCAAGGGGAGGGGTCACATTGCTAGTAATTGTCCATCTAGGAAGACCTTAACGATGAGACAATACATGGAAATAGAGGAGGAAGAAAGAACGTATAACATTGTGTGTGAAAAGGAGGAAGAATGTGAAAGTGATGATAATGAGATTGCATATGCCGAAGATGAGTCTAGGATGCTTGGGGTTATTAGGAGAGCTTTGCATGTTGATCATTCTCCTAACCATGATCAAAGAGAAAACTTGTTTCATACAAGATGTCGAATTGGTGAGTTTACATGTAATGTGATTATTGATAAGTGGTTCATGTACGAATGTGGTTGCTTCTAATGTGGTTTCTAAGTTGAATTTGATTGTTAGAGACCATCCACATCCTTATAAGTTGAGTTGGTTGGATGACAAAACGGGTTTGTTAGTGAAAAGCAAGCTCTTGTGACATTTTCTATTGGAGGTTACAAAGATGAGTTGTGGGGTGATGTTCTACCCATGAGTGCTTGTCATCTTCTTCTTGGTAGACCTTGGCAATATGATCGAAAAGTTATTCATGAAGGTGAAACTAATGTGTACACGGTTTTGATGGGTTCAAAAAGGATTCGGTTGGTTCCTTTGTCTCCTAGTTCCATGGCACCCAAGAAGGTGGTTGAAACGAAACAAAACTTGTTTCTTTCGGCCAAAGAATTCGAAAAAGAGGTAGAGTTGGAAGGAAATTGTTATGCTTTATATGTTAAACTTGTTTTGACTAACGGTGTTTCGTCTAGTAATCCGAAACTTGCAGCACTATTGGACGAGTTTTGTGATGTATTTCCGGAGGAATTGCCTCAAGGATTACCGCCATTGAAGGCATTGAGCATGCTATTGATCTTGTGCAGGCGCACCTTTGCCAAATAAGCCGGCATATAGATGTGATCCCGTAGCTTCTAAGGAGCTACAAAAGCAAATTGAAGCAGTTGATTGACCGAGGCTATGTGAGAGAAAGCATGAGTCCATGTGCCGTTCCCGCCTTACTTGTTCCAAAGAAAGATGGTACTTGGAGGATGTGCATTGATAGTAGAGCCGTCAACAACATAACAATCAAGTATCGTTTTTATTTGAAAAAAAATTTATTTTATTTTTTTTTTTATTTATTTTTTTATAAGATTTTTTTAAAAAAAAATTTTAATTAGAGAAAGTAGTTAAAAAAAAAATTAAAAAAAAAAAATTAAAATTATTTAATGTTTTTTTTTTTTGTTGTTTTTTGTTTTTTTTTTTTTTTTTTTTTTTTTTTTTTTTTATTTGTATTACTTTTTTTTTTTTTTTTTATTTTTTTTTTTTTTTTTTTTTTTTATTTTTTTTTTTTTTATTTTTGTGTTTGGTTTTCTTTTTTTTACTTGAGAGCTTTATTTGTGATGTGAATCTAAAAACACCCTTCTAAGAGTTGGACGATGTTTTTAAACTCAAGAACAAGAACACTCACAAGAACACTTTGTAACTCACGATTTTAGGATAAATGACCAAATCACAAGACAAACTCAATGATTTGGGATCTTAGGCCGAGACAAGACTCACTCAATCTCCCCCTAATCTTATCACTCAAGACTCACTCAAAGTAATAAGGGTTAGTTTCAAACTTGAGACAAACTCAAAGCTAAAACTGAAAACACAAAGGTTTTTACTTCAAAACTCAAAACTGGTTTCTATTATCATTTCTTGACCTTATATAGAGGTAAGGAGCAGCAAGGATGATCTAAAAAACACCCTAAAAACCGTCCTTTGAAGAATGGTTTTGAGGAGTTACAAAAACTCCTTGATTCAAGCCCTAATTAAGCCTCATTTAAGGGGTCACATTACAAAAAGAAAGCAATCGGCAACTATGGAGTTGTAAACAACTCTCTAATTACATGCCTAATCAGCCACTAAACACACACCTACTAGCCTTAGTATCATAAGTAATCACTAGGCTTTATTTTAAGCTTTTAAAAATAAAACAACAAAAATAAATAGGAACCCAAACAGAACTTGGGCTTCCTTTACATCCTTAGCTTGAACCCAAACATAACTTGGGCTCTTCAAAATGTGATGCACGCCTCAATCCACCATCCAAGTTAAACATGTAACAAACTCGGGCTTATGAACAAATGGAGAAAAGCCAAGAGCTTCTAAAATAAGTGCAACCGGTTCATGAACCAAAGAGCCTTTAAGTGGGCTAGACTTTGGATCATTCTCCCCTTCTTTTGAAGAGTTTGCCCTCAAACTTGAATCATCTAAGTATGGTGACAAATCCCCCACATTGAAAGTAGCACTAACACCTATCAACTCATCAGGAAGCTCAATTTTGTAAGCACTATCATTCACCCTTTCAAGCACTCTAAATGGACCATCGTAACGAGGCATGAGTTTGTTTTTGCGAAGTTTGGGAAATCTTTCTTTCCTCAAATGAAGCCAAACCAAATCCCCGGGTGAAAGATGGGTTGTTTTAAATCGTTTATTTGCTCTCTCTTGGTATTTCTTATTCATCTCCTCAATTCTTTTCTTCACTTGCTCACAGGTTTTTTGAAAGGCTTCCACCCTCTTTTTAGCATCTTTCTCCACAATATCCCCTTTAACTATAGGAATAAGATCAATAGGCACAAAGGGATTCACTCCATAAACTACTTCAAATGGGGAGCGAGAAGTAGTTAAGGAATGAGCTCGGTTGTAAGCAAACTCCGCATGGGCTAGTTTCATGTCCCAATCTTTTTTGCGTTTTGCTTACAAGTCCTCTCAATAATGTACCTAAAGTTCTATTTGTCACCTCCGTTTGCCCATCGGTTTGGGGATGATGAGAGGTGCTAAACAACAACTTGGTACCAACAAGCTTCCATAGGGTCCTCCAAAAGTGACTAAGAAACTTGGAGTCCCTATCCGAAACTATACTTCGAGGAATGCCATGAAGTTTGACTACTTCCTTGAAGTACAATTCCGCCACTTTTACAAAGATCATCGGTTTTATTACAAGCTATGAAGTGAGCCATTTTAGAGAATCTATCTACAACAACCATGATGCTATCCCTTCCCCTTTGAGTTCTTGGCAATCCCACAATGAAGTCCATGCTAACACTCTCCCATGGAGCATCCGGAACCGGAAGAGGAGTATAGAGACCTTTGGTGAAGTGACCCTTTGCTTTTTGACAAGTAGCACATCTCTCCACAACCAAAGTCACATCTTTGATCATTCTTGGCCAATAGAAATGCTCACCAAGAATATCAAGAGTCTTTTGGATGCCAAAGTGTCCTGCGCCAAACCACCACTATGCACTTCTCTCACCAACAACTCCCTCACACCACTCTTGGGGACACACAACTTGTTACCCTTAAAGAGGTAACCATCTTCTTGCACAAACTCCTTTGATGGACTCTCTAACTCACTTGCAAAATCGGGATCATGTTGATAGCCCTCTTTGAGTTGTTCAAAACCCAAAATCTTAGCATCCACCATAGAAAGCAAGTAGTTCCGACGAGACAAAGCATCGGCTACTACATTACTCTTCCCATCTTTATATTTTGAACTAAAGGTAAATGTTTGGAGAAACTCCACCCATTTAGCATGCCTTTGGTTCAACTTTTGTTGCCCATGGATGAACTTAAGCGCCTCATGGTCCGAATGAAGGACAAAAGGCTTAGGCCTCAAGTAATGAGACCAATGATCAAGAGCCCTCACAATGGCATAGAACTCACGATCATAGGTGGAATAGTTAAGTTTAGCCCCATTTAACTTCTCACTAAAGTAGCACACGAGGCTTCCTCTCTTGTATCAAAACCGCACCAATCCCAATCCCACTCGCATCACACTCCACCTCAAACACTTTGTTAAAGTCGGGAAGTACAAGTATGGGAGCATTACAAAGCATATGCTTGACCTTCTCAAAGGCTTTTTGCGCACTCTCACCCCACTCAAACTCACCTTTCTTTGTTAACTCGGTGATAGGAGCCATGATAGTAGAGAAGTTCTTGATGAACCGCCTATAGAAGGAGGCTAGTCCATGGAAGCTTCTTACTTCATGCACATTGGTTGGAGCCAACCATGATTGTACGGCCTTTACCTTTTCCGGATCAACATGCACCCCCTCTCCTGTTACAATGTATCCTAAGAATACAACACTAGGAGTCATGAATACACATTTCTCAATCTTGCTATACAACTTCATCTCCCTCAATTTTTCAAACAACCTCCTCAAATGAATTACATGATCTTCATTGTTTTCACTATACACAAGTATGTCATCTAAGTAAACAACAATAAAATCATTAAGGAAAGGACGAAGGACTTCATTCATCAACCGCATGAAGGAGCTTGGGGGCGTTGCAAAGCCCAAATGGCATAACCAACCACTCATATAACCCTTGCTTTGTTTTGAAAGCCGTTTTCCACTCATCTCCCTCCCGTATTCTCATTTGATGGTATCCACTCCTTAAGTCTATTTTGGAAAAGACTAAGGAACCACTCAATTCATCTAGCATATCTTGCAAACGAGGCATAGGAAAGCGATATTTGATAGTTATCTTTTGTAATGGAACGACTATCAACACACATTCTCCAAGTACCATCTTTCTTTGGTACTAAAAGGGCGAGAACCGCGCAAGGACTAAGGCTCTCTCTCACATAGCCTCTTTCAATCAATTCATTCACTTGCCTTTCAAGTTCCTTACTCTCTTCCGGATTACACCTATAGGCAGCTTTGTTAGGCAAAGGTGATCCTGGAATCAAGTCAATGGCATGCTCAATGCCCCTTATTGGAGGGAGGCCCTTGGGCAAGTCATTGGGAAACACATCTTTGAACTCTTCCAACAACTCATCCAAAAGTGGTGAGTTATTGTAAGTAGTCTCATTCTCATCTTTGGTCCTCACAACCAAAGCATACCCCCCACCATTTTCTTCCACTATTTTCTCGAACTCATTACAAGATACAAGATAGTTGCTCTTTTCTTTTGTCTTTCTTAACAACTTTAGGGGGTAGGGGAAGCAATTTTACTTTTCTACCATCTTTGGTAGTTACAAGATATACATTAGATTTGCCTTTGTGCTCCGAATCATGGTCAAATTGCCATGGCCTTCCAAGTAACAAGTGACAAGCATCCATAGGAAGAATGTCGCACCATCTCTCATCTTCAAACTTGCTATAGAGTAAGAAACCAAAGCTTGCTTCTTCACCCTAATGCCATTGCCATCATTCAACCAATTGAGCTTATAAGGCTCATCATGATCTCTAGTGGTAAGTTTCAACTTACTCACCGCTTGGATGAAATAACATCCGTTTGAGCTCCACCATCGACTATCACATTGCAAGTCTTCTCTCCATTTTGCATCTAGTATGAAATAAGTTGTTTCTTTGTCTCTCATCAACTTGAGGCTCACTAAACAACACTTTCCTTACAACCATCATATTGTACTCACCCTCGGGTTCTATCTCTTCATCAAAGTCATCTTCTACATAGCCATCTTCTTCTTGCACTACAAAGTTATACATTTGTTCTTCTTCATCCATTATAGCACATTGAGTGGCGGTCAAAACAGTTTTCTTGGGACATTCACTAGCAATATGACCCCTCCCATGGCATTTAAAACATTTTCTCCTAGTTGCAAGCTCACTAGGTGAAATCACTTGTTTTTCTTTCCCCTTATCAGATTTAGAACCGGATGAACTAGATGAAAAGGCTCTACTTTGAAAAGTACTCCCTTTAGAGTTGAAAGGAGTAAATTTTGAAGTACCCTTAAAAAAAGAAGAAAAAGTTTTGGGCTTCTCTTTCTCCTTTTCCTCCTTAGCTTGTGCCTCATATTTCAAAGCAAGTTTACAAACATCACTAAAAGTGGCATAGTGAGTCACTTCTACTTTCTTACTTATCTCTTTGGACAAACCTTTAACAAATCGAGCAATTTTAAAGGTTTCCTTTTCTTGCAAATCACAAATCAAGCACAATTTTTCAAACTCTTTCATGTACTCTTCCACACTCATGTTATTTTCTTGGGAAAGGTGGGTAAGTTTTAGGTACTGTTCTTGCTCATACTCCTTACTAACCCATTTATCCCTCATCTTTTTCTTCAACTTAACCCATGAGTCTATCTTCTCTTTTCCCTCTCTCCTTTTATTTGACTTGAGGTTTTCATACCACAAGGCAGCAAGTTTAGTGAGTTTTAGGACAGCAAGTTTAAACCTTTTTCTATCATCATACCCCTTATAATCAAAAACGGTTTCAATTTGCCTCATCCAATCAAGAAAAGCCTCACTATCATGCCCCCCATCAAATTCGGGCATCTCGATTCTCAAACCCCTATCTTCATCAAAGTTTCTAGGAGTATTAATCTCACCTTCCTCATTTTCAAGAAAATTCAGTTTTCTACTTGCTTGCATCAACATTTCGGACATAGCATCTAACCTAGTCTTTTGTTGAGCCTTATCTTCATCATTTGCTTCTGATTTTCTCTCTAAGTTTTCTAACTTCTGAGTTATTACTTGTAACATCCTAGCAAGATCACCATCAGCCATGATTTCACTATTTTGCTAGACTATTACAAATACAAGATGCAAACTGCCGTAAACTTGAACAACAAAACGAAACTGTAAATGGCCTTGAGACTCTCAAAGGCTTACAGATTAATAAACTTAAGGAAATTTCAAGCGGAATCAAAAAAAGAAACTCTTGAAAACCTTTCCGGATGAAGGAGGAATCGTCGTTTGAAGTTCTGTGTGCCAGATTTGCTCCGTTTTGGCGCAGTTACGAAAAACGTGCCCAGTTTAATATCTAAAAAATTCAAAAAAATCTGAAAAATTCTGTGAGTATTCTAGACAAAAAGTTATGCAGAATTAAAAAAAGAATCAACCAATTTGGACTCCTGAAGGTTGAGAAATCGTCCTTCAAAGTAGGATGAAAATCTGGTTGAATTCTGGCAGTTTCGTTTCTTCTCCAAAACTCGATTTTTCCGATGAATTTCTTCACCAAAGCTCTGATACCAGATGATGTGAATCTAAAAACACCCTTCTAAGAGTTGGACGATGTTTTTAAACTCAAGAACAAGAACACTCACAAGAACACTTTGTAACTCACGATTTTAGGATAAATGACCAAATCACAAGACAAACTCAATGATTTGGGATCTTAGGCCAGAGACAAGACTCACTCAATCTCCCCTAATCTTATCACTCAAGACTCACTCAAAGTAATAAGGGTTAGTTTCAAACTTGAGACAAACTCAAAGCTAAACCGAAAACACAAAGGTTTTTACTTCAAAACTCAAAACTGGTTTCTATTATCATTTGCTGACCTTATATAGAGGTAAGGAGCAGCAAGGATGATCTAAAAAACACCCTAAAAACCGGTCCTTTGAAGAATGGTTTTGAGGAGTTACAAAACTCCTTGATTCAAGCCCTAATTAAGCCTCATTTAAGGGGGCATTTACAAAAGAAAGCAATCAGCAACTATGGAGCTGTAAACAACTCTTAATTACATGCCTAATCAGCCACTAAACACACACCTACTAGCCTTAGTATCATAAGTAATCACTAGGCTTTATTTTAAGCTTGAAAATAAACAACAAAAATAAATAGGAACCCAAACAGAACTTGGGCTTCCTTTACATCCTTGCTTGCAACCCAAAACGAGAACTTGGGCTCTTCAAAATGTGATGCACGCCTCAATCCACCATCCAAGTTAAACATGTAACAAACTCGGGCTTATGAACAAATGGAGAAAAGCCAAGAGCTTCTAAAATAAGTGCAACCGGTTCATGAACCAAAGAGCCTTTAAGTGGGCTAGACTTTGGATCAGTTTTCCTAGGCCTAGTGATATGAATGCTCAACTAGGATAGTTAAACACTCAAAAACACACGCCAACTTGAATAAGGACAATGAAGAAATCCGAAAATAAGAGCAAGTAACAAGGGATATTTCTTAATGAATGATCACTCTGAAACACTCACAAGAATCTTAAACACACTCAAACCACTCCTGGAATTAAGTTGTTTAAACACTAATTAATAAACACTCCTCGAATATCAATTAATGGAAGATTAAAGCTTATGAATTAACTCACAAACAATAACAATATTTAATCATAAAATCACTCTAACCATTGAAGAGGTTAGGCGCCTATTATTTATAAGGGAGTAAGCAAGAAAACCTTGCTCCTCAAGCATACCAAACCACACGGCATCCACCATCAATTTAGGAAAGTATCTCCTCCTTAATTCTAGCCTAGAATCAAGCTAAACTTAAGGAAACTCTAACTTAAGGAAAGACAACAAGTACTTTCCTTAATTACAACTCAAACACACGCCCAAGGCTGCTACCTTGCACGCCACTCCAATCTACCAAATTAAGGAAACTTTCCTAAAATACAACCATGACAACTAAACACCTAACCACCGAAATCTCTAAGGGATTTTCGGACTTTTATTGAACTAAAAACAACTCAACTAATTAACTAACATTTTAAACTAATAATGACACTAATTTAAAATGCAAATCGGTTTCTTCCACGAGCCATGTGACACACGACACAAATGCATGCTTGTTAGCCATCAAATTGAAACCCATGTGTTCCATCAAAAGTAAAACCGGCTCTTCTTGACTTGATGCCTTTGGATCCGCATCATTCCCCCCTTCTTCAAAAGAATTTGCCCTCAAATTCTCATCATTATGGTAAGGAGAAAGATCACCAATATTGAAAGTAGCACTCACATTGCCATAATCACTTGGTAAGTCGATTTTGTAAGCTCCATCACCCACGACTCCAATGACTTCGAAAGGACCATCAGCTCTAGGCATCAACTTGTTTTTCCTTTTGCTCGGAAACCGTTCCTTCCTCAAATGTATCCATACTAGGTCACCTTCCTTGAACTTAGGTTGGCGCCTATGTTTGTTAGCTCGTTCCTTGTATTCTTTGATTCATTTTCTCAATTTGAGCTTTAACTTACGCCTGAAGTCTTGTTAAAAGCTTCCAGCCTTTTCTTTGAATCCGCATGTATCTCACTTCTAGGAAGAGTAACAAGATCAATAGGGAGAAAAGGGTTAACTCCATAAATGATCTCAAATGGAGAACGTAAAGTTGTGGCTGAATGTGAACGGTTGTAAGCAAATTCCGCATGTGCAAGCTTCACATCCCAATCTTTTTGTGTCTTACTCACAAGGCCACGTAACAAAGAACCAAGAGTTCCGTTTGTAACTTCGATTTGACCATCTGTTTGAGGATGATGACTCATGCTAAATAGGAGTTTCGTTCCCACCATCTTCCCTGAAACACCTCCAAAAGTGACTAAGGAATTTAGAATCCCTATCCGAAACAATGCTTCTAGGAATGCCATGAAGTCGAATTACCTCTTTGAAATACAAATCAAGAACATGGGAAGCGTCATCCGTTTTGTGCATGGGAATGAAATGAGCCATCTTCGAAAATCTATCCACAACCACCATGATAGCATCTTTGCCTCTTTGAGTTCTAGGCAACCCAACAATGAAATCCATGCTCACACTATCCCAAGGATGATCCGAACGGTAAAGGTGTGTAAAGCCCTTTATGAAAGGTGCTTTTGGACTTTTGGCACGTTGCACACTTGCTCACTACCATATGCACATCTTTGATCATGCTAGGCCAATAAAAATGTTCACTCAAAGTATCAAGTGTCTTTTGAATGCCAAAATGACCAAAGCAATACCTCCACTATGCACTTCACCGAACTAGAAGCTCACGTACCTTGCACTTTGGGACACACAACTTGTTTCCTTTAAAAAGAAAACCCTCTTGAACCATGAACAACCCTTTAGGAGCAGCAAAAATCGAACCAAAGTCATCATCTTCTTTATAAAGCTCCTTCAAGTGTTCGAACCCCATTACTCTTGCATCCACCATAGCTAGCAAATAAGATCTCCTTGAAAGTGCATACGCCACAATGTTGCTCTTTCCTTCTTTATACTTGGAAGAGAAGGTGAAAGATTGGAGAAACTTCGACCCACTTGGCATGCCTATGATTGAGTTTTTGTTGGCCATGAATGTGTTTGAGCGCCTCATGATCCGAATGAAGGATGAATGGTTTAGGCCTCAAATAATGTGACCAATGGTCCAAAGCTCGAACAATAGCATAAAACTCACGATCATAATTAGAGTAGTTGAACTTGGCACCATTGAGCTTCTCACTAAAGTATGAGATAGGGCGCTTCTCTTGGATCAAAACAGCACCAATTCCCGATCCACTTGCATCACACTCTACCTCGAACAATTTGTTGAAATCCGTGCAAGGCAAGTATAGGAGCACTACACAACTTCTCTTTCACTTCTTCAAAAGCTTTTTGCGCCAAAGGAGACCATTCAAACTCACCTTTCTTCAACAAAGCTGTGATAGGAGCCATAATGGAAGAGAAGTTTCGAATGAATCTTCAATAGAACGAAGCCAAACCATGGAAGCTTCGACATTCACTAGCATTAGTAGGGGGCCGACCATGAAGAAATTGCTTGCACTTTCGAAGGATCAACATGAACTCCTTCCTTGGAAACAATGTAACCAAGAAACGCTATGCTCGACACAAGGAACTCACACTTTTCCATCTTGCCGAAAAAGTTTTTGTTCTCTAAGCTTCTCAAACAAACTCCTCAAATGTATCAAATGATCATCAACACTCTTACTATAAACAAGGATATCATCCAAATAAACAACAACAAATTTGTTTAAAAAGGAACGAAGTACCTCATTCATAAGTCGCATGAAAGAACTAGGGGCGTTGCATAAGCCAAAAGGCATTACCATCCATTCATAAAGACCTTGTTTAGTCTTGAATCTTGGTTTTCCACTCATCCCCTTCTCGAATCCTCATTTGATGATAACCACTTCTAAGATCGATTTTTGAGAAAATCGAGGCTCCATTGAGTTCATCAAGCATATCCTCCAACCTCGGCATGGGAAATCTATACTTCACAGTGATATTGTTCACGGCCCTACTATCAATGCACATTCTCCATGTACCATCTTTCTTAGGCACAAGTAAAGCGGGAACCGCACAAGGACTCATGCTCTCTCTTACATACCCCCTTTCGATCAATTCTTCAATTTGTCGTTGAAGCTCTTTGGAAGCACTTGGATCACACCTATAAGCGGGTTTATTAGGCAAAGGAGCTCTCGGAACTAAATCAATGGCATGTTCAATTCCCCTTAAGGGTGGCAGCCCTTGTGGAAGGTCTTCCGGAAATACATCACAAAATTCCTTCATGAGTGAATCAAGTTGTGGATTACTTGGCTTCACTTCACTTGCAGCAGCATGTTTGATGACTAAGGCATAGCACACGCCTTCATCTTCAATCTCTTTCTCGAACTCTTTGAAAGAAAGAAACAAACTAGTCTTTTTCTCTTCCTTCTTGTGAATCACGGCACTAGGAGCCAAAGGATGCAACCTAATCTTCTTGGAACCCACCGAAACTGTATACACATTGGAGTCCCCTTCATGTATCACCTTTCTATCAAATTGCCATGGTCTCCCGAGTAAAACGTGACAAGCATTCATGGGAAGTACATCACACCATAGCTCGTCCTTGTAATTCCCTATGGAGAAAGAAAGTAATGCTTGCTTCTTCACCCTAAGTCCCGTATCATCAAGCCAACTCAACTTGTAGGGGTGTGGATGATCTCTCACAATAAGACTCAATTTGCTCACCAAATCTGCCGCCACTACATTGGTACAAGACCCACTATCAATGATCATGTTACAAGTGTTTTCACCCACTTTGCAACGAGTATGGAACAAGTTTTCCCTTTGTTCTTTGCTTGGAAGGCAATCAACATGTAAAACCCTCCTAACAACACCCAATAAGCCTACTGTCATCTTCGGCATATGCATCCTCCTCCTCACTCTCAACCGTGTCATCTCTAGGCACAAATTCGTACAACTCCTCTTCTTCATTCAATTCCATGTATTGCCTCATGGTGAGAGCTTTCTTTGTTGGACAATTACTAGCAATGTGTCCTCTTCCTTGGCACTTGAAACACTTCCGATTTTCTTCAAACTTTTCCCTAGGAACGAAAACTTTCTGTTTTTCGACCCTTTTATCATCTTTCGTTGCATGTTCTTTCTTAGACCCTTCATAGTTCTTGTTAGAAGATGAATAAGAAGAATAAGAAGAAGAAGGTTTGAACGAGTTACCAGATTTAGCATAGGAAGTTTTCGGTTTGTCCTCGTTCTCATGAGATTCAAATTTAAGTGCCAATCTACATGCTTCATCAAACGTAGTGTAAGTTGACACCTCTACCTTCCTTGCAAGAGGACGGTTCAAGCCTTTGATGTAACGAGCAATTTTCATTGCTTCCCTTTCTTCTATGTCACAAATAAGGCACAGTTTATCAAATTCCATAGTGTACTCATGCACACTCAACGTATCTTGACACAAAGTAGTCAACTTTATGTACTGTTTTTGCTCGTAATCACTTGGCAAAAATTTCTCCTTGAGCTTCTCTTTTAACTTAGTCCAACTACTAAGCTTGTCTTTTTTCTTTCTTGCACGTTTTGCCTTCAAATTTTCGAGCCAAATACCAGCATACTTGGTCAATCTAACTGAGGCTATCTTGAATCTCCTTTGATCATCAAACCCCCTATAATCACACACCTTCTCCAATTGTCAAATCCACTCAAGTAAATCCTCCGGGCTAGAATCACCAGTGAAATCATCCAATTTTAATCCCCTATCATCATTGAAATTAGGTTTAACAACCCTAACTTCATCCTCTTCATCCGAAAGTCCAATGTAATCAACACTGTTTTTATCCAACTTCTTAGTGATAATAGAAGTTATAGCATCCATTCTAGTTTCAAGTCTACTAACATGATTCGAATCAGCATTATATTTTGCTTGGAAATCAAATTGCATCTTAGCTATGTCCTCTATAGCCTTAGCTAGTTTTTCCATTTCACTTGACATTATAACAATCACAACAAGAAAACTGACCTAACTTCACTAAGAAACTGCAGATTCCACAAGTGGTAAAAAATTACCAAATTTTAACACCAGTAAATTTGGGATCTTATAAGACACCTCCAATTGGAATCATTCAAAAATTCGAAATAGGATGCTCCCAGTTTTTCTTCAAAGTCAGTCGCGCCAGATTCGTACCAAAATAACACGACTCACAAGAAATATCTAAAAACCATATCAAACGAACTCCAAATCTCACGAAATTTTAGAACAGTAAACTAGACTTGGAATAGACCATTTTAGGCTCAAGAATCACCCCAGAAGACGTTCTAAATAGGGAGAACGAGTGGAAACAAAACTCACCAGAAAACTGTTTGTACTGGGATGATCGAAACAGCCACGAAACGTCCCTTCCTCTTCAAGCTCTGATACCACTTGATATGAATGCTCAACTAGGATAGTTAAACACTCAAAAACACACGCCAACTTGAATAAGGACAATGAAGAAATCCGAAAATAAGAGCAAGTAACAAGGGATATTTCTTAATGAATGATCACTCTGAAACACTCACAAGAATCTTAAACACACTCAAACCACTCCTGGAATTAAGTTGTTTAAACACTAATTAATAAACACTCCTGAATATCAATTAATGGAAGATTAAAGCTTATGAATTAACTCACAAACAATAACAATATTTAATCATAAAATCACTCTAACCATTGAAGAGGTTAGGTGCCTATTATTTATAAGGAGTAAGCAAGAAAACCTTGCTCCTCAAGCATACCAAACCACACGGCATCCACCATCAATTTAGGAAAGTATCTCCTCCTTAATTCTAGCCTAGAATCAAGCTAAACTTAAGGAAACTCTAACTTAAGGAAAGACAACAAGTACTTTCCTTAATTACAACTCAAACACACACCCAAGGCTGCTACCTTGCACGCCACTCCAATCTACCAAATTAAGGAAACTTTCCTAAAATACAACCATGACAACTAAACACCTAACCACCGAAATCTCTAAGGGATTTTCGGACTTTTATTGAACTAAAAACAACTCAACTAATTAACTAACATTTTAAACTAATAATGACACTAATTTAAAATGCTAATCAGTTTCTTCCACGAGCCATGTGACACACGACACAAATGCATGCTTGTTAGCCATCAAATTGAAACCCATGTGTTCCATCAAAAGTAAAACCGGCTCTTCTTGACTTGATGCCTTTGGATCCGCATCACCTAGATTGGAGGACATGCTTGATGAGCTACATGGAGCTTCGATTTTTCGAAGATTGATTTGAGGAGTGGTTATCATCAAATGAGAATTCGGGAAGGAGATGAGTGGAAAAGCGCTTTCAAGACCAAACAAGGTCTATATGAGTGGATGGTGATGCCCTTTGGTCTTTGCAATGCTCCTAGTTCATTTATGAGACTTATGAATGAGGTACTACGTCCCTTTCTTAACAAGTTTATTGTTGTCTATTTAGATGATATTCTTGTATATAGTACTAGTGTTGAGTCTCATTTACTTCACTTGAGAGTTTTATTTGAAAAATTAAGAGAGCAAAAGTTGTATGGAAAAATGGAAAAGTGTGATTTTCTTGTTCCTAGTATTGCTTTTCTTGGTTACATTGTGTCTAGGGATGGAGTTCATGTGGATCCGGAAAAGTCAAGGCCATGTCTTCATGGTTGGCGCCTACAAGTGCTCATGAATGTCGAAGCTTTCATGGTCTAGCTTCCTTTTATAGAAGATTCATCCGAAATTTCTCAACTATCATGGCACCAATCACGGATTTGATGAAGAAAGGGGAGTTTTCATGGAACTCTCATGCTCAAAAGGCGTTTGATGAAGTCAGGAGTTACTTTGCAACGCTCCTATCCTTGCCTTACCGGATTTCAACAAGTTGTTCGAAGTTGAGTGTGATGCTAGTGGACTTGGAGTTGGGGCGGTTTTGCTTCAAGAAAGGAGGCCCATTGCCTACTTTAGTGAGAAGTTGAGTGGCGCCAAACTCAATTACTCCAACTATGATCGTGAATTCTATGCAATTGTGAGAGCCTTGGATCATTGGTCTCATTACTTGAGGCCCAAGCCTTTCATTCTTCATTCGGATCATGAAGCACTCAAATACATCCATGGACAGCAAAAGCTCGACCATAGACATGCTAAGTGGGTTGAATTCCTACAAGCCTTCACATTTTCGTCCAAGTACAAGGAAGGTAAAAGTAACATTGTTGCGGATGCCCTTTCTAGGCGTTCCTATCTTTTGGCCATGGTTGATGCAAGGGTGTTGGGGTTTGAGCACTTAAAGGATTTGTATGAGAATGATGATGATTTCCGTGAGTTCTTTAGGAATCCTAGTGGTTTGTTTGTATTACAAGAGGGATTTTTGTTTAAAGGAAACAAGCTTTGCATTCCTAAGAGTGGCGTGAGGGAGTTGCTTGTGAGAGAAGTTCATAGTGGAGGGGTGGCTGGTCATTTCGGTATTCAAAAGACATTAGACACTTTGAATGAAAGTTTTTATTGGCCTAACATGATGAGAGATGTTCATATGGTGGTTAGTAAGTGTGCTACTTGTCAAAGGTCGAAGAGTACCTTCCATAAAGGCCTTTATACTCCATTACCCGTACACGATACACCTTGGGATAGTGTGAGTATGGATTTCATTGTTGGAACTCAAAGGGGGAAGGACGCCATTATGGTGGTGGTGGATCGATTTTCAAAGATGGCTCACTTTGTTCCTATGCATAAAACTGATGATGCTTTGCATGTGGCGGATTTGTACTTCAAAGAGATTATTCGATTGCATGGTATTCCTAGAAGTATTGTTAGTGATCGTGATACAAAGTTCCTTAGTCATTTTTGGAGGAGCTTATGGAAGATGGTGGGGACTAAGTTACTCTTTAGCACAAGTCATCATCCTCAAACTGATGGCCAACGGAAGTAACTAATAGAACTCTTGGAGCTTTGTTACGTGGCTTGGTGAGTAAGACACAAAAGGATTGGGATATAAAGCTAGCTCACGCCGAGTTTGCTTATAATCGAGCTCATTCTTCTACTACTTCTAAGTCTCCATTTTAGGTGGTCTATGGTATCAATCCTTTCCTTCCTATTGATTTTGTGTCACTAACTAAATCGAAATTCATGTTGATTCAAAGAAGAGGTTGGAAGCCTTTAAGAAGACTTGTGAGCAAGTGAAAGCACGAATTGAGAAGATGAATACTCAATACAAAGAACGAGCCAACAAGCATAGAAGACAACCGAAATTTGATTGGCGATTTGGTTTGGATTCATTTGAGGAAAGAACGGTTCCAAGTAGAAGGAAGAACAAGCTTATGCCTAGAGTCGATGGTCCATTCAAAGTTATTAATGTGATTAATGAAAGTGCTTATAAGATCGAGCTTCCAAGTGATTATGGAGGTGTGAGTGCAACCTTCAATATTGGTGATCTTAGTCCTTATTTAGATGATGAAAATTTGAGGACAAATTCTTTTGAAGAGGGGAGAATGATACAAGTCAAGGTCGAGGTCAAGGTCGAGAAGGTCAAGCTCCAAATGATCCAATTTGTTTAGTCCTTGAAGTGTTCGGGTTCAAGTTAAATTCAAACTCCTCATTTGTGTCATTTCTCAAGTGGGACGATGAGTCCATGGATGAAGCATGAAAATGACACCATTTCTAGAGTCTTAGTTATTTTAATTAAGTCTTTAAAATTCGGCAAATAAAGGGCGAAATTCAGTTGCCTTATTTCGTTCCATTTAGGCGTGTGAAGTAGGAACCTTGTGTTCCAAGGTTGCAAGTTGTCATTGAGTTGTAATATTCCTTGAGTTGCCTTATTTCTTTGTTTTCTTAAGTTGATAGGCGTGTGAAGGGGGATTATGGGGCTGATTTGTGGTTTCCTTATTTACTCCTTTATTCTCTCCTAGAATCAAGGGATTAAGATGTAAGGAATTAAGGAATGTTTCCTTAATTCTTACGGCTGATTTTCGACCTTGCTTGGTCCTTGGAGGACAAGTTATTTCTATTATAAATAATAGTTCCATGCTATCATTCAAGGCATGTGAGATTTATCTAAAAACTTTGTTATTGAATTTAATTGTGTGATCAATTACTTTGGACCATTGAGTAATTTTCAGGAGTGATTATTTACTTAGTGTTTAATCTACTTTATTCCAGGGAGTGGTGTAAGTGAGATTAAGAGTTAATTAAAATATTCGGGAGTGATTATTTTAATTATCATATCCAGTGACTTAGAACATAAATTTCGGACTTCATTACTTCTTCAAATTCGAACCTTTGCTCGGATTTCCTTGGTTGCTCTTCAACTTGGACGTGCAATCATATCAGCATTTGAGCTTCATTTTCTTCAATAAGTTTTGTTTGACTTTATTTTACTTTAATTTGAATCAATTAGCTTTGTTGAATGCATTTGAGTTTCATTTGAATCAATTAGCTTTGTTGAATGCATTCGATTTTCATTTGATTCATTTACCTATGTTTGATTTTATTTAACTTTCATTTAATTCAATTAGCTTTGTTTGACTTCATTTGACTTTAATTTGATTCAATTAGCTTTGTTGAATGCATTTGAGTTTCATTTGATTCAATTAGCTTTACTGAATGCATTTGAGTTTCATATTCTTCAATATGGTTTGTTTGACTTCATTTGACTTTAATTTGATTCAATAAGCTTTGTTGAATGCATTTGAAATTTATCTAATTCAATTAGCTTTGTTGAATGCATTTGAGTTTCAATTATATCAATTAGCTAAGTTGAATGCATTTCAATTTTCTTTGATTCAATTAGCTTTGTTGAATGCATTTGAGTTTCATTTGATTCAATTAGCTCTATTTGACGTCATTTGACTTTCATTTGATACAATTAGCTTTGATTGACTTTATTTGACTTTAATTTGATTCAATAAGCTTTGTTTAATGCATTTGAGTTTCATTTGATTCAATTAGCTTTGTTTAATGCATTTGAGTTTCATTTGATTCTATTAGCTATGTTTGATTTTATTTAACTTTCATTTAATTCAACTAGCTTTGTTTGACTTCATTTTACTTTAATTTGATTCAATTAGCTTTGTTGAATGCATTTGAGTTTATTTAATTCAATTAGCTTTACTGAATGCATTTGAGCTTCATTTTCTTCAATAAGTTTTGTTTGACTTTATTTTACTTTAATTTGAATCAATTAGCTTTGTTGAATGCATTTGAGTTTCATTTGAATCAATTAGCTTTGTTGAATGCATTTGATTTTCATTTGATTCATTTAGCTATGTTTAATTTTATTTAACTTTCATTTGATTCAATTAGCTTTGTTTGACTTTATTTGACTTTAATTTGATTCAATTAGCTTTCTTGTTGAATGCATTTGAGTTTCATTTGATTCAATTAGCTTTACTTGAATGCATTTGAGTTTCATTTTCTTCAATAGGTTTTGTTTGACTTCATTTGACTTTAATTTGATTCAATAAGCTTTGTTGAATGCATTTGAGATTTATTTGATTCAATTAGCTTTGTTGAATGCATTTGAGTTTCATTTGATTCAATTAGCTTTGTTTGACTTCATTTGACTTTAATTTGATTCAATTAGCTTTGTAGAATGCATTTGAGTTTTATTTGATTCAATTAGCTTTGTTGAATGCATTTGAGTTTTATTTGATTCAATTAGCTTTGTTTAACTTCATTTTACTTTAATTTGTTGAATGCATTTGAGTTTCATTTGATTCAATTAGTTTTACTTGAATGCATTTGTGTTTCATTTGCTTCAATAAGTTTTGTTTGACTTCATTTTACTTTAATTTGATTCAATTAGCTTTGTTGAATGCATTTGAGTTTCATTTGATTCAATTAGCTTTGTTGAATGCATTTGATTTTCATTTGATTCATTTAGCTTTGTTTGATTTTATTTGACTTTCATTTAATTCAATTAGCTTTGTTTGACTTCATTTGACTTTAATTTGATTCAAATACCTTTGTTGAATGCATTTGAGTTTCATTTGATTCAATTAGCTTTGTTGAATGCATTTGAGTTTCATTTGATTCAATAAGGTTTGTTTGACTTCATTTGACTTTAATTTGATTCAATAAGCTTTGTTGAATGCATTTGAGTTTTATTTGATTCAATTAGCTTTGTTGAATGCATTTGAGTTTCATTTGATTCAATTAGCTTTGTTGAATGCATTCATGTTTCATTTGATTCAATTAGCTTTGTTTGACTTCATTTTACTTTAATTTGATTCAATTAGCTTTGTTGAATGCATTTGAGTTTCATTTGATATCAATTAGCTTTGTTGAATGCATTTGAGTTTTCATTTGATTCAATTAGCTTTGTTGAATGCATTTGAGTTTCATTTGATTCAATTAGCTTTGTTTGACGTCATTTGACTTTCATTTGATTCAATTAGCTTTGATTGACTTCATTTGACTTTAATTTGATTCAATTAAGCTTTGTTGAATGCATTTGAGTTTCATTTGATTCAATTAGCTTTGTTGAATGCATTTGAGTTTCATTTGATTCAATTAGCTTTGTTTGATTTCATTTGACTTTCATTTGATTCAATTAGCTTTGTTTGACTTCATTTTAGTTTAATTTGATTCAATTAGCTTTGTTGAATGCATTTGAGTTTCATTTGATTCAATTAGCTTTGTTGAATGCATTTGAGTTTCATTTGATTCAATAAGTTTTGTTTGACTTCATTTGACTTTAATTTGATTCAATTAGCTTTGTTGAATGCATTTGAGTTTCATTTGATTCAATTAGCTTTGTTGAATGCATTTGAGTTTCATTTGATTCAATTAGCTTTGTTTGATTTCATTTGAATTTCATTTGATTCAATTAGCTTTGTTTGACTGCATTTAACTTTAATTTGATTCAATTAGCTTTGTTGAATGCATTTGAGTTTTATTTGATTCAATTAGCTTTGTTGAATGCATTTGAGTTTCATTTGATTCAATAGGTTTTGTTTGACTTCATTTGACTTTAATTTGATTCAATAAGCTTTGTTGAATGCATTTGAGTTTCATTTGATTCAATTAGGCTTTGTTTGATTTCATTTGAGTTTCATTTGATTCAATTAGCTTTGTTTGAATGCATTTGAGTTTCATTTGATTCAATTAGCTTTGTTGAATGCATTTGAGTTTCATTTGATTCAATTAGCTTTGTTGAATGCATTTGAGTTTCATTTGATTCAATTAGCTTTGTTTGACTTCATTTGACTTTAATTTGTTGAATGCATTTGAGTTTCATTTGATTCAATTAGTTTTGTTGAATGCATTTGAGTTTCATTTGATTCAATAAGTTTTGTTTGACATCATTTGACATTAATTTGATTCAATTAGCTTTGTTGAATGCATTTGAGTTTCATTTGATTCAATTAGCTTTGTTGAATGCATTTGAGTTTCATTTGATTCAATTAGCTTTGTTTGAATGCATTTGAGTTTCATTTGATTCAATTAGCTTTGTTTGACTTCATTTGACTTTAATTTGATTCAATTAGCTTTGTTGAATGCATTTGAGTTTCATTTGATTCAATTAGCTTTGTTGAATGCATTTGAGTTTCATTTTATTCAATAAGTTTTGTTTGACTTCATTTGACTTTAATTTGATTCAATTAGCTTTGTTGAATGCATTTGAGTTTCATTTGATTCAATTAGCTTTGTTGAATGCATTTGAGTTTCATTTGATTCAATTAGCTTTGTTGAATGCATTCGTGTTTCATTTGATTCAATTAGCTTTGTTTGACTTCATTTGACTTTAATTTGATTCAATTAGCTTTGTTGAATGCATTTGAGTTTCATTTGATTCAATTAGCTTTGTTGAATGCATTTGAGTTTTCTTTGATTCAATTAGCTTTGTTGAATGCATTTGAGTTTCATTTGATTCAATTAGCTTTATTTGACTTCATTTGACTTTCATTTGATTCAATTAGCTTTGATTGACTTCATTTGACTTTAATTTGATTCAATAAGCTTTGTTGAATGCATTTGAGTTTCATTTGATTCAATTAGCTTTGTTGAATGCATTTGAGTTTCATTTGATTCAATTAGCTTTGTTTGATTGCATTTGAGTTTCATTTGATTCAATTAGTTTTGTTGACTGCATTTGACTTTCATTTGATTCAATTAGCTTTGTTGAATGCATTTGAGTTTCATTTGATTCAATTAGCTTTGTTGAATGCATTTGAGTTTCATTTGATTCAATAAGTTTTGTTTGACTTCATTTGACTTTAATTTGATTCAATTAGCTTTGTTGAATGCATTTGAGTTTCATTTGATTCAATTAGCTTTGTTGAATGCATTTGAGTTTCATTTGATTCAATTAGCTTTGTTTGATTTCATTTGACTTTCATTTGATTCAATTAGCTTTGTTTGACTTCATTTGAGTTTAATTTGATTCAATTAGCTTTGTTGAATGCATTTGAGTTTCATTTGATTCAATTAGCTTTGTTGAATGCATTTGAGTTTCATTTTATTCAATAAGTTTTGTTTGACTTCATTTGACTTTAATTTGATTCAATAAGCTTTGTTGAATGCATTTGAGTTTCATTTGATTCAATTAGCTTTGTTGAATGCATTTGAGTTTCATTTGATTCAATTAGCTTTACTTTAATTTGTTGAATGCATTTGAGTTTCATTTGATTCAATTAGTTTTGTTGAATGCATTTGAGTTTCATTTGCTTCAATAAGTTTTGTTTGACTTCATTTGACTTTAATTTGATTCAATTAGCTTTGTTGAATGCATTTGAGTTTCATTTGATTCAATTAGCTTTGTTGAATGCATTTGAGTTTCATTTGATTCAATTAGCTTTGTTTGATTTCATTTGACTTTCATTTGATTCAATTAGCTTTGTTTGACTTCATTTGACTTTAATTTGATTCAATTAGCTTTGTTGAATGCATTTGAGTTTCATTTGATTCAATTAGCTTTCTTGAATGCATTTGAGTTTCATTTTCTTGAATAAGTTTTGTTTGACTTCATTTGACTTTAATTTGATTCAATAAGCTTTGTTGAATGCATTTGAAATTTATTTGATTCAATTAGCTTTAATCAAACAAAGTAAATTGAATCAAAAGAAAGTCAAATGAAGTCAAACATAGCTAATTGAATCAAATGAAACTCAAATGCATTCAACAAAGCTAATTGAATCAAATGAAACTCAAATGCATTCAACAAAGCTAATTGAATCAAATTAAAGTCAAATGAAGTCAAACAAAGCTAATTGAATCAAAATAAACTCAAATGCATTCAACAAAGCTAATTGAATCAAATTAAAGTCAAATGAATTCAAACAAAGCTAATTGAATCAAATGAAACTCAAATGCATTCAACAAAGCTAATTGAATCAAATGAAACTCAAATGCATTCAACAAAGCTAATTGAATCAAATGAAACTCAAATGCATTCAACAAAGCTAATTGAATCAAATAAAACTCAAATGCATTCAACAAAGCTTATTGAATCAAATTAAAGTCAAATGAAGTCAAACAAAACTTATTGAATCAAATGAAACTCAAATGCATTCAAGCAAAGCTAATTGAATCAAATGAAACTCAAATGCATTCAACAAAGCTAATTGAATCAAATGAAAGTCAAATGAAGTCAAACAAAGCTAATTGAATCAAATGAAAGTCAAATGCATTCAACAAAGCTAATTGAATCAAATGAAACTCAAATGAAGTTAAACAAAGCTAATTGAATCAAATGAAACTCAAATGCATTCAACAAAGCTAATTGAATCAAATGAAACTCAAATGCATTCAACAAAGCTAATTGAATCAAATGAAACTCAAATGCATTCAACAAAGCTAATTGAATCAAATGAAACTCAAATGCATTCAACAAAGCTAATTGAATCAAATTAAAGTCAAATGAAGTCAAACAAAACTAATTGAATCAAATGAAACTCAAATGCATTCAACAAAGCTAATTGAATCAAATTAAAGTAAAATGAAGTCAAACAAAGCTAATTGAATCAAATGAAAGTCAAATGAAGTCAAACAAAGCTAATTGAATCAAATGAAAGTCAAATGCATTAAACAAAGCTAATTGAATCAAATGAAACTCAAATGCATTCAACAAAGCTAATTGAATCAAATTAAAGTCAAATGAAGTCAAACAAAGCTAATTGAATCAAATTAAAGTCAAATGAAGTTAACAAAGTTAATTGAATCAAATGAAAGTCAAATGAAATTAAAACCAAGCTAATTGAATCAAATGAAACTCAAATTCATTCAACAAAGCTAATTGAATCAAATGAAACTCAAATGCATTCAACAAAGCTAATTGAATCAAATGAAAGTCAAATGAAGTCAAACAAAGCTAATTGAATCAAATGAAAGTCAAACAAAGCTAATTGAATCAAATGAAAGTCAAATGAAGTCAAACAAAGCTAATTGAATCAAATGAAACTCAAATGCATTCAACAAAGCTAATTGAATCAAAAGAAACTCAAATGCATTCAACAAAGCTAATTGAATCAAATTAAAGTCAAATGAAGTCAAACAAAGCTAATTGAATCAAATGAAAGTCAAATGAAGTCAAACAAAGCTAATTGAATCAAATGAAAGTCAAATGAAGTCAAACAAAGCTAATTGAATCAAATGAAACTCAAATGCATTCAACAAAGCTAATTGAATCAAATGAAACTCAAATGCATTCAACAAAGCTAATTGAATCAAATGAAACTCAAATGCATTCAACAAAGCTAATTGAATCAAATTAAAGTCAAATGAAGTCAAACAAAGCTAATTGAATCAAATGAAAGTCAAATGAAGTCAAACAAAGCTAATTGAATCAAATGAAAGTCAAATGAAGTAAACAAAGCTAATTGAATCAAATGAAACTCAAATAAATTCAACAAAGCTAATTAAGTCAAATGAAACTCAAATGCATTCAACAAAGCTAATTGAATCAAATGAAACTCAAATGCATTCAACAAAGCTAATTGAATCAAATGAAACTCAAATGAATTCAACAAAGCTAATTGAATCAAATTAAAGTCAAATGAAGTCAAACAAAACTAATTGAATAAAATGAAACTCAAATGCATTCAAGAAAGCTAATTGAATCAAATGAAACTCAAATGCATTCAACAAAGCTAATTGAATCAAATGAAAATCAAATGCATTAAACAAAGCTAATTGAATCAAATGAAACTCAAATGCATTCAACAAAGCTAATTGAATCAAATGAAAGTCAAATGAAGTCAAACAAAGCTAATTGAATCAAATGAAACTCAAATGCATTCAACAAAGCTAATTGAATCAAATTAAAGTCAAATGAAGTCAAACAAAGCTAATTGAATCAAATGAAAGTCAAATGAAGTCAAACAAAGCTAATTGAATCAAATGAAACTCAAATGCATTCAACAAAGCTAATTAAATCAAATGAAACTCAAATGCATTCAACAAAGCTAATTGAATCAAATGAAACTCAAATGCATTCAACAAAGCTAATTGAATCAAATGAAACTCAAATGAATTCAACAAAGCTAATTGAATCAAATTAAAGTCAAATGAAGTCAAACAAAACTTATTGAATCAAATGAAACTCAAATGCATTCAACAAAGCTAATTGAATCAAATGAAAGTAAAATGAAGTCAAACAAAGCTAATTGAATCAAATGAAAGTCAAATGAAGTCAAATAAAGCTAATTGAATCAAATGAAAGTCAAATGAAGTAAACAAAGCTAATTGAATCAAATGAAACTCAAATGCATTCAACAAAGCTAATTAAGTCAAATGAAACTCAAATGCATTCAACAAAGCTAATTGAATCAAATGAAACTCAAATGCATTCAACCAAGCTAATTGAATCAAATGAAACTCAAATGCATTCAACAAAGCTAACCATTAATCAAATGAAATTAAATCTTCAAAAGTTTAGAAAGCTAATTTTGAATCAAATGAAACTCAAATGCATTCAACAAAGCTAATTGAATCAAATGAAACTCAAATGCATTCAACAAAGCTAATTGAATCAAATTAAAGTCAAATGAAGTCAAACAAAACTTATTGAATCAAATGAAACTCAAAAGCATTCAAGAAAGCTAATTGAATCAAATGAAACTCAAATGCATTCAACAAAGCTAATTGAATCAAATTAAAGTCAAATGAAGTCAAACAAAGCTAATTGAATCAAATGAAAGTTAAATGAAGTCAAATAAAGCTAATTGAATCAAATGAAACTCAAATGCATTCAACAAAGCTAATTGAATCAAAGAAAATTCAAATGCATTCAACAAAGCTAATTGAATCAAATGAAACTCAAATGCATTCAACAAAGCTAAAGTAAAATGAAGTTAAACAAAGCTAATTGAATCAAATGAAAGTCAAATGAAGTCAAACAAAGCTAATTGAATCAAATGAAAGTCAAATGAAGTCAAACAAAGCTAAATGAATCAAATAAAAATCAAATGCATTCAACAAAGCTAATTGAATCAAATGAAACTCAAATGCATTCAACAAAGCTAATTGATTCAAATTAAAGTCAAATAAAGTCAAACAAAACTTATTGAATCAAATGAAACTCAAATGCATTCAATAAAGCTAATTGAATCAAAATGAAAATCAAATGCATTCAACAAAGCTAATTGAATCAAATTGAAGTAAAATGAAGTCAAACAAAGCTAATTGAATCAAATTCAAGTCAAATGAAGTCAAACAAAGCTAATTATATCAAATGAAAGTCAAATGCAGTCAAACATAGCTAAATGAATCAAATGAAAATCAAATGCATTCAACAAAGCTAATTGAATGAAATAAAACTCAATTGCATTCAACAAAGCTAATTGATTCAAATTAAAGTCAGAAGAAGTCAAACAAAACTTATTGAAGAAAATGAAACTTAAATGCATTCAGTAAAGCTAATTGAATCAAATGAAACTCAAATGCATTCAACAATGCTAATTGAATCAAATTAAAGTCAAATGAAGTCAAACTAAGCTAATTGAATCAAATGAAAGTTAAATGAAGTCAAATAAAGCTAATGATATGATTACACGTCCAAAGTGAATGAGCAATCAAGAATCTCGAGCAAAGGTTCGAACTTGATGAATTAAATAAGTCCGAAAATTATGATTAAGTCACCGGATATGATAATTAAAATAATCACTCCCGAATATTTTAATTAACTCTTAATCTCACTTACACCACTCCTGGAATAAAGTAGATTAAACACTAAGTAAATAATCACTCCTGAAAATGAACTTAATGGGCGAAAGTAATTGATCACACAATTAAATTCAATAACAAAGTTTTAGGTAAATCTCACATGCCCTTGATGATAGCATGGAACTATTATTTATAATAATAAAAATAAACTTGTCCTCCAAGGACCAAGTAAGGGCCGAAAATCGACCATAAGAATTAAGGAAACATTCCTTAATTCCTTACATCTTAATCCCTTGATTCTAGGAGAGAATAAAGGAGTAAATAAGGAAACAACCAAATCAGCCCCCAATCCCCCTTCACACGCCTAAATACATAAGGAAACCAAGAAATAAGGAAAGTATTACAACTCAATGACAACTTGCAAACTTGGAGCACAAGGACCAAATCACACGCCTAATGACACGCCTATCTTGGTCGAAATATCACAAGATATTTTTCGGACCTTATTTGCTGAAAATTAAAGACTTAATTAAAATAACTAAGACTCTAGAAATGGTGTCACCTTGAAGCTTCATCAATGGAATCATCGTTCCACTTAAGAAATGACACAAATGAGGAGTTTGAATTTAACTTGAACCCGAACACTTCAAGGACTAAACAAATCGGATCATTTGTAGCTTGACCTTGACCTTGACTTGTATCATTCTCCCCCTCTTCAAAAGAATTTGTCCTCAAATTTTCATCATCTAAATAAGGACTAAGATCACCAACATTGAAGGTTGCACTCACACCTCCATAATCACTTGGAAGCTCGATCTTATAAGCACTTTCATTAATCACATTAATAACTTTGAATGGACCATCGGCTCTAGGCATAAGCTTGTTCTTCCTTCTACTTGGAAACCGGTTCTTTCCTCAAATGAATCCAAACCAAGTCGCCAATCCGAAATTTCGGTTGTCTTCTATGCTTGTTGGCCCGTTCTTTGTATTGAGTATTCATCTTCTCAATTCGTGCTTTCACTTGCTCACAAGTCTTCTTAAAGGCTTCCAACCTCTTCTTTGAATCAACATGAGTTTCGGATTTAGTTAGTGACACAAAATCAATAGGAAGGAAAGGATTGATACCATAGACCACCTCAAATGGAGACTTAGAAGTAGTAGAAGAATGAGCTCGATTATAAGCAAACTCGGCGTGAGCTAGCTTTATATCCCAATCCTTTTGTGTCTTACTCACCAAGCCACGCAACAAAGCTCCAAGAGTTCTATTAGTTACTTCAGTTTGGCCATCAGTTTGAGGATGATGACTTGTGCTAAAGAGTAACTTAGTCCCCACCATCTTCCATAAGCTCCTCCAAAAGTGACTAAGGAACTTTGTATCACGATCACTAACAATACTTCTAGGAATACCATGCAATCGAATAATCTCTTTGAAGTACAAATCCGCCACATGCAAAGCATCATCGCTTTATGCATAGGAACAAAATGAGCCATTTTCGAAAATCGATCCACCACCACCATAATTGCGTCCTTCCCCTTTTGAGTTCTTGGTAATCCTACAATGAAATCCATGCTCACACTATCCCAAGGTGTATCAGGTACGGGTAATGGAGTATAAAGGCCTTTATGGAAAGTACCCTTCGACCTTTAACAAGTAGCACACTTACTAACCACCATATGAACATCCCTCATCATGTTAGGCCAATAAAAACTCTCATTCAAAGTGTCTAATGTCTTTTGCACGCCAAAATGACCAGCCACCCCACCACTATGGACTTCTCTCACAAGCAACTCCCTCACGCCACTCTTAGGAATGCATAGCTTGTTTCCCTTAAACAAAAATCCCTCTTGTAACACAAACAAACCATTAGGGCTCTTAAAAGACTCATGAAAATCATCATCACCATCATATAAATCCTTTAAGTGTTCAAACCCCAACACCCTTACATCAACCATGGCTAAAAGATAAGAACGCCTTGAAAGGGCATCCGCAACAATATTATTCTTACCTTCCTTGTACTTAGACGAAAAAGTGAAGGTTTGTAGGAATTCAACCCACTTAGCATGCCTATGGTTGAGCTTTTGCAGTCCATGGATGTATTTGAGTGCTTCATGATCCGAATGAAGAATGAAAGGCTTGGGCCTCAAGTAATGAGACCAATGATCCAAGGCTCTCACAATTGCATAGAATTCACGATCATAGTTGGAGTAGTTGAGTTTGGCGCCACTTAACTTCTCACTAAAGTAGGCAATGGGCCTCCTTTCTTGAAGCAAAACCGCCCCAACTCCAAGTCCACTAGCATCACATTCAACTTCGAACAACTTGTTGAAATCCAGAAGGCAAGGATAGGAGCGTTGCAAAGCGGCACTTTGACTTCATCAAACGCCTTTTGAGCATGAGAGTTCCATGAAAACTCCCCTTTCTTCATCAAATCCGTGATTGGTGCCATGATGGTTGAGAAATTTCGGATGAATCTTCTATAAAAGGAAGCTAGACCATGAAAGCTTCGGCATTCATGAGCATTTGTAGGCGCCAACCATGAAGACATGGCCTTGACTTTTCCGGATCCACATGAACTCCATCCCTAGACACAATGTAACCAAGAAAAGCAATACTAGGAACAAGAAAATCACACTTTTCCATTTTTCCATACAACTTTTGCTCTCTTAATTTTTCAAATAAAGCTCTCAAGTGAAGTAAATGAGACTCAACACTAGTACTATATACAAGAATATCATCTAGATAGACAACAATAAACTTGTTAAGAAAGGGACGTAGTACCTCGTTCATAAGCCTCATAAAAGAACTAGGAGCATTGCAAAGACCAAAGGACATCACCATCCACTCATATAGACCTTGTTTGGTCTTGAAAGCGGTTTTCCATTCATCTCCTTCACGAATTCTCATTTGATGATAGCCACTCCTCAAGTCAATCTTCGAAAAAATCGAAGCTCCATGTAACTCATCAAGCATGTCCTCCAATCTAGGCATAGGAAAACGATACTTGATTGTAATATTGTTGACGGCTCTACTATCAATGCACATCCTCCAAGTACCATCTTTCTTAGGAACAAGCAAAGCGGGAACGGCACATGGACTCATGCTTTCTCTTACATAGCCTCAGGCCAATCAACTCTTCAATTTGTTTTTGTAGCTCCTTAGAAGCTACGGGATCACATCTATATGCCGGCTTATTTGGCAAAGGTGCGCCCGGCACAAGATCAATAGCATGCTCAATGCCTCTCAATGGTGGCAAACCTTGAGGCAATTCCTCCGAAAACACATCACAAAACTCGTCCAATAGTGCTGCAAGTTTCGGATTTTTAGAAGAAACATCGTTAGTTAAAGCAAGTTTAATACATAAAGCATAACAATGTCCTTCCAACTCTACCTCTTTCTCGAATTCTTTGGCCGAAAGAAACAAGTTTTGTTTCCTTTCAACCACCTTCTTGGGTGCCATGGAACTAGGAGACAAAGGAACCAACCGAATCCTTTTAGAACCCATCAAAACCGTGTACACATTGGTTTCCCCTTCATGAACAACTTTTCGATCATATTGCCAAGGTCTACCAAGAAGAAGATGACAAGCACTCATGGGTAGAACATCACCCCACAACTCATCTTTGTAACCCCCAATAGAAAACGACACAAGAGCTTGTTTTTTCACCAACAAACCGGTTTTGTCATCCAACCAACTCAACTTATAAGGATGTGGATGGTCTCTAACAATCAAATTCAACTTGGAAACCACATTAGAAGCAACCACATTCGTGCATGAACCACTATCAATAATCACGTTACATGTAAATTCACCAATTCGACATCTAGTGTGAAACAAATTTTCTCTTTGATCATGGTTAGGAGAATGATCAACATGCAAAGTTCTCCTAATAACCCCAAGCATCCTAGACTCATCTTCGGCATATGCAATCTCATTGTCATCACTTTCACATTCTTCCTCTTTCTCGCACATAATGTCATACATTCTCTCCTCCTCTTCTATGGTTATGTATTGTCTCATAGTCAAGGTTTTTCTAGATGGACAATTACTAGCAATGTGACCCCTCCCTTGACACTTAAAACACTTCCGAGTTTCCTCCCACTTTTCCTTAGAAATCACCACTTTAGGTCGTTCCCCCTTTTGTTCCCCCTTAGAAGGATTATCTTTCTTTTCAAAGGGTTTAGAAGAATTAGAAGAAGAAGGGACGAAAGAAGACGAAGAATTGGTTTTATTAGGGCCGAATTTTCCCCATATGATTTCTTTTCATCCAATTCATGCCTTTTTAAATTTTAAAGCCAATCGACACACATCATCAAAAGTGCTATAATTCGACACATCAACCTTTCTAGCAATAGATTTATTAAGTCCATTAACAAACCTAGCAATTTTCTCTTGTTCGACTTCATCAACATCACAAATCAAACATAACTTGTCAAATTCAACCATATAATCATGCACACTTGCCACATCTTGAGTCAAAGAATTCTTTCTCATGTATTGCCTTTGAATAAAGTCACTAGGAACAAACTTTTCATGCAATTTCCTCTTAAGCTTAGTCCAACTTTTAAGCTTAGGTTTCCCAAGTCTCGCCCTTTTTGCCTTTAGACTCTCTAACCAAATTCCAAAGATACTTAGTTAGTCTAATGGTGGCAATTTTAAAACGTTTCTCATCATCAAATCCCTTATAATCACAAATTTTCTCAAGTTGACGAATCCATTCAAGTAAATCCTCAGGACTAGAATCACCAGTAAAGTCATCTAGTTTAATCCCCCTATCATTATCATAAGTCGGTTTAACCACGTGAACCTCTTCAACATCAGATTCATAGTCAATGTGATTAGGGTTGTTTTTATTGTTCACTTTACCCGCAAGAATATTATTGAGCTACTGTTAATTTTTCCGTTTTCTCCTTTTCCTCAGTTAAAGTGTTATGGAGTTTCTCAATAAGAGCTTTTATTTCGATCAATTCCGACATTATAACTCAAATAAGATGCTACGTCACGGAAGAAATAGCAAGCCACAACCACACAAAACCCCAATTAAGGATCGAACAAAGTAGAAGCACTTACCAATGAAAGAAGAATCCCTTCTATCCTCACCCTCCTGGAAAAATCTGATACCAACTGATATGATTACACGTCCAAAGTGAATGAGCAATCAAGAATCTCGAGCAAAGGTTCGAACTTGATGAATTAAATAAGTCCGAAAATTATGATTAAGTCATCGGATATGATAATTAAAATAATCACTCCTGAATATTTTAATTAACTCTTAATCTCACTTACACCACTCCTGGAATAAAGTAGATTAAACACTAAGTAAATAATCACTCCTGAAAATGAACTTAATGGGCGAAAGTAATTGATCACACAATTAAATTCAATAACAAAGTTTTAGGTAAATCTCACATGCCCTTGATGATAGCATGGAACTATTATTTATAATAATAAAAATAAACTTGTCCTCCAAGGACCAAGTAAGGGCCGAAAATCGACCATAAGAATTAAGGAAACATTCCTTAATTCCTTACATCTTAATCCCTTGATTCTAGGAGAGAATAAAGGAGTAAATAAGGAAACAACCAAATCAGCCCCCAATCCCCCTTCACACGCCTAAATACATAAGGAAACCAAGAAATAAGGAAAGTATTACAACTCAATGACAACTTGCAAACTTGGAGCACAAGGACCAAATCACACGCCTAATGACACGCCTATCTTGGTCGAAATATCACAAGATAATTTTCGGACCTTATTTGCTGAAAATTAAAGACTTAATTAAAATAACTAAGACTCTAGAAATGGTGTCACCTTCAAGCTTCATCAATGGAATAATCGTTCCACTTAAGAAATGACACAAATGAGGAGTTTGAATTTAACTTGAACCCGAACACTTCAAGGACTAAACAAATCGGATCATTTGTAGCTTGACCTTGACCTTGACTTGTATCAGCTAATTGAATCAAATGAAACTCAAATGCATTTAACAAAGCTAATTGAATCAATGAAAATTCAAATGCATTCAATAAAGCTAATTGAATCAAATGAGACTCAAATGCACTCAACAAAGCTAATTTTATTAAATTAAAGTAAAATGAAGTCAAATAAAGCTAATGGAATCAAATGAAAGTCAAATGAAGTCAAACAAAGCTAATTGAATCAAGTGAAAGTCAAATGAAGGTAATCATAGCTAATAGAATCAAATGAATCTCAAATGTATTCAACAAAGGTAATTAAGTCAAATGAAACTTAAATGCATTCAACCAAGCTAATTGAATCAAATGAAACTCGAATGCATTCAACAAAGCTAATTGATTCAAATGAAACTCAAATGCATTCAACAAATATAATTGAATCAAAATAAAGTAAAATGAAGTCAAACAAAGCTAATTGAGTCAAATGAAAGTCAAATGAAGTCAAACAAAGCTAATTGAATCAAATAAAAGTCAAATAAAGTCAAACATAGCTAAATGAATCAAATGAAAATCAAATGCATTCAACAAAGCTAATTGAATCAAATGAAACTCAAATGCATTGACCAAAGCTAACCGATTCAAATTAAAGTCCAATAAAGTCAAACAAAACTTATAAAATCAAATGAAACTCAAATCTAATTGAATTAAATTAAAATAAAATGAAGTCAAACAAAGCTAATTGAATCAAATGAAAGTCAAATGAAGTCAAACATTGCTAATTGAATCAAATGAAAGTGAAATGAAGGTAGACATAGCTAATAGAATCAAATGAAACTCAAATGTATTCAACAAAGCTAATTAAGTCAAATAAAACTTAAATGCATTCAACCAAGCTAATTGAATCAAATGAAACTCAAATGCATTCAACAAAGCTAATTTTATCAATTTAAAGTCAAATGAAGTCAAATATAGCTAATTAAGATTAATAAAACTCAAATGAAGTTAAACATAGCTAATAGAATCAAATGAAATTCAAATGTATTCAACAAAGCTAATTGAGTCAAATGAAACTTAAATACAATCAACAAAGCTAATTGAATCAAATGAAACTCAAATGCATTCAACAAAGCTAATTGAATCAAATAAATATCAAATGCATTCAACAAAGCTAATTGAGTCAAATGAAACTCAAATGCATTCAACAAAGCTAATTGAATCAAATTAATGTCAAATGAAGTCATACAATGCTAATTGAATCAAATGAAAGTCAAATAAAGTCAAATAAAGCTAATTGAATCAAATGAGACTCAAATTGAATCAACAAAGCTAATTGAATCATATTAAAGTAAAATGAAGTCAAACAAAGCTAATTGAATCAAATGAAAGTCAAATGAAATCAAACAAAGCTAATTGAATCAAATAAAAGTCAAATGAAGTTAAACATTCCTAATAGAATCAAATAAAACTCAAATGTATTCAACAAAGCTAATTGAGTCAAATGAAGTCATCTGTTGGCTTTTGGAAATAACTTGAAATCTTGAACTAAATAGTGAATTTCCGGGCGGGCTCTGGATTTGACCCGAATTTGAATACCTGCATAAAATATAATTAGAAAAGAAAGGTGTCCCTAAGTTTTGCCTAAGAAAAACAATTCTTAGCGAGACTCTTTTTTTTTTTTTTTTTTATATATATATATTCAAAGGGATCTTGAGAAAACGGACCCCCGTGAGGATTTGAAAAGTCAGACCTAGATTTTGAATCACTTGAAGAGTCATCAGTGTCTTCTGATTTGAAAAGCTTTATCAGTCTGCGAGCTTGGGAAGGATCTGCAATAAGCAGTTGAAGAGCTTGATGCTCGGTTTGATCAAGTGGTTTATCCTTTGAGGAAGAAGCCATTGAAGAACTCTTGAGGAAGATGGCTCTGATACCAAAATAAAAGCCCAGGGTACCAAAATATAAAACAACAGAAAATCTTAAGAAAAGTAAAAATTTAAAATAAAGAGAATCAAAATTGAATAACTTGAATTGTATTGATATTAAAACTTACAAAGTTTTGAATCTGGAGATAACTTCACAAAATAAAACTAAAGAAGGAGATTTTAGTGAGGGAGAGTATTTTTGTGATTACAGTAGTGCTTGCTAAACTTCGCTCTCCCCTGAACAATGGCAGGATGAGTCTATTTATAGAAAATGAAAAGTAAAGCCAATAGTTATGAATACATTGGATGATGCCAAGTGTTGAAGTCTTTAAATTGAGGCCGTTGCTTTTGAGATGCTTATCTTTTGTGCTGGAGAAAAAGGAGCCGTAGCTTTTTTGAAAAGTAATTTTCTCCTTTTGAAAATATTGAACTCGTGCTTTTGCTTTTACACCGAAAATAGTATGTCGGTAGATGAAGACAAAAGACCTTTTTGATTTGATGAGTCATCTGTTGGCTTTTGGAAATAACTTGAAATCTTGAACTAAATAGTGAATTTCCGGGCGGGCTCTGGATTTGACCCGAATTTGAATACCTGCATAAAATAATAATTAGAAAAGAAAGGTGTCCCTAAGTTTTGCCTAAGAAAAACAATTCTTAGCGGGACTTTTTTTTTTATATATATATATATTCAAAGGGATCTTGAGAAAACGGACCCCCGTGAGGATCTGAAAAGTCAGACCCAGATTTTGAATCACTTGAAGAGTCATCAGTGTCTTCTGATTTGAAAAGCTTTATCGATGCGAGCTTGGGAAGGATCTCGCAATAAGCGGTTGAAGAGCTTGATGCTCGGTTTGATCAAGTGGTTTATCCTTTGAGGAAGAAGCCATTGAATGCTTTGGAGGGGAAGAACTCTTAAATGACCATTCGACCTTTTTCCCATATTGAATAAAATTACGAACATTATCTCGAACGCATTTCGATAGCGAATCTATCCCACCATTTGATCTTGAATTCTCGGACAAACGAGAGTGGGTAAGGAGAAGGGAGAACTTGTTTGAGTGTATAACACCAACATAAGATCCATGGGATCTTGAATTCAACATGAAAATTAACTTTGCTTTGTATAAAGTTCGCCTTTTGAATTGGTGACAAAGGCTTTGAATCCATCGAGAACATGTTTGAGGGTAAATATCTCGTGGTTGGTCCAAACTGGTACCACCAATTGATGTGAATCTAAAACCACCCTTCCAAGAGTTGGACAATGTTTTTAAACTCAAGAACAAGAACACTCACAAGAACCCTTTGTAACTCACGATTTTAGGATAAATGACCAAATCACAAGACAAACTCAATGATTTGGGATCTTAGGCCGAGACAAGACTCACTCAATCCCCCTAATCTTATCACTCAAGACTCACTCAAAGTAATAAGGGTTAGTTTCAAACTTGAGACAAACCCAAAGCTAAAAACCGAAAACACAAAGGTTTTTACTTGAAAACTCAAAACCGGCTTTCTATTGAACATTAGCTGTCCTTAAATAGAGTTAGGAGCAGCAAGAAAGAAGCACAAAACACTCAAGAAACCCTAAGAAAACGCCCCCAAATCGGTTTCAAGGAGCATGAAAAGCTCCTTGATTCACTCCCCTCATTAAGCTCACTCAATGAGCTGTTACAAAGTTAAATAACCAAAGAACTAAGGAGTTTAAACTCCTCCTAAGCACACGCCTATCTTGCCTAATCATCACTCCTAAGCACACGCCTATCATGAGATACTTTATGAGTAATCTCATGATTTTATTACAACCCAAAACAACAAAAATAAATAGGAACCCAAACAGAACTTGGGGCTTCCTTTACATCCTTGCTTGTAACCCAAACAGAACTTGGGCTCTTCAAAATGTGATGCACGCCTCAATCCACCTTCCAAGTTAAACAAGTAACAAACTCGGGCTTAAGAACAAATGGAGAAAAACCAAGAGCTTCTAAAACAAGTGCAACCGGTTCATGAACCAAAGAGCCTTTAAGTGGGCTAGACTTTGGATCATTCTCCCCTTCTTTTGAAGAGTTTGCCCCTCAAACTTGAATCATCTAAGTATGGAGACAAATCCCCACATTGAAAGTAGCACTAACACCTATCAACTCAACAGGAAGCTCAATTTTGTAAGCACTATCATTCACCCTTTCAAGCACTCTAAATGGACCATCAGAACGAGGCATGAGTTTGTTTTTGCGAAGTTTGGGAAATCTTTCTTTCCTCAAATGAAGCCAAACCAAATCCCCCAGGGTGAAAGATGGGTTGTTTTCGTCGTTTATTTGCTCTCTCTTGGTATTTCTTATTCATCTCCTCAATTCTTTTCTTCACTTGCTCACGGGTTTTTGACAAGGCTTCCACCCTCTTTTTAGCATCTTTCTCCACAATATCCCCTTTAACCATAGGAACAAAATCAATAGGCACAAAGGGATTCACTCCATAAACTACTTCAAATGGGGAGCGAGAAGTAGTTAAGGAATGAGCTCGGTTGTAAGCAAACTCCGCATGGGCTAGTTTCATGTCCCAATCTTTTTGCGTTTTGCTTACAAGTCCTCTCAACAATGTACCCAAAGTTCTATTTGTCACCTCCGTTTGCCCATCGGTTTGGGGATGATGAGAGGTGCTAAACAACGACTTGGTACCAACAAGCTTCCATAGGGTCCTCCAAAAATGACTAAGAAACTTGGAGTCCCTATCCGAAACTATACTTCGAGGAATGCCATGAAGTTTGACTACTTCCTTGAAGTACAATTCCGCCACTTTTACAGCATCATCGGTTTATTACAAGCTATGAAGTGAGCCATTTTAGAGAATCTATCTACAACAACCATGATGCTATCTCTTCCCCTTTGAGTTCTTGGCAATCCCACAATGAAGTCCATGCTAACACTCTCCCATGGGGCATCCGGAACTGGAAGAGGAGTATAGAGACCTTTGGTGAAGTGACCCTTTGCCTTTTGACAAGTAGCACATCTCTCCACAACCAAAGTCACATCTTTGATCATTCTTGGCCAATAGAAATGCTCACGAAGAATATCAAGAGTCTTTTGGATGCCAAAGTGACACCGCCAAACCACCACTATGCACTTCTCTCACCAACAACTCCCTCACACCACTCTTGGGGACACACAACTTGTTACCCTTGAAGAGGTAACCATCTTGCTTGCACAAACTCCTTTGATGGACTCTCTAACTCACTTGCAAAATCGGGATCATGTTGATAGCCCTCTTTGAGTTGTTCAAAACCCAAAATCTTAGCATCCACCATTGAAAGCAAGTAGTTCCGACGAGACAAAGCATCGGCCACTACATTACTCTTCCCATCTTTATATTTTGAACTAAAGGTAAATGTTTGGAGAAACTCCACCCATTTGGCATGCCTTTGGTTCAACTTTTGTTGCCCATGGATGAACTTAAGCGCCTCATGGTCCGAATGAAGGACAAAAGGCTTAGGCCTTAAGTAATGAGACCAATGATCAAGAGCCCTCACAATGGCATAGAACCCACGATCATAGGTGGAATAATTAAGCTTAGCCCCATTTAACTTCTCACTAAAGTAGCACACAGGCTTCCTCTCTTGTATCAAAACCGCACCAATCCCAATCCCACTCGCATCACACTCCACCTCGAACACTTTGTTAAAGTCGGGAAGTGCAAGTATGGGAGCATTACAAAGCATATGTTTGACCTTCTCAAAGGCCTTGTGCGCACTCTCACCCCACTCAAACTCACCTTTCTTTGTTAACTCGGTGATAGGAGCCATGATAGTAGAGAAGTTCTTGATGAACCGCCTATAGAAGGAGGCTAGTCCATGGAAGCTTCTTACTTCATGCACATTGGTTGGAGCCAACCATGATTGTACGGCCTTTACCTTTTCCGGATCTACATGCACTCCCTCTCCTGTTACAATGTATCCTAAGAATACAACACTAGGAGTCGAATACACATTTCTCAATCTTGCCATACAACTTCATCTCCCTCAATTTTTCAAACAACCTCCTCAAATGAATTACATGATCTTCATTGTTTTTACTATACACAAGTATGTCATCTAAGTAAACAACAATAAAATCATTAAGGAATGGACGAAGGACTTCATTCATCAACCGCATGAAGGAGCTTGGGGCGTTGCAAAGCCCAAATGGCATAACCAACCACTCATATAACCCTTGCTTTGTTTTGAAAGCCGTTTTCCACTCATCTCCCTCCCGTATTCTCATTTGATGGTATCCACTCCTTAAGTCTATTTTGGAAAAGACTAAGGAACCACTCAATTCATCTAGCATATCTTGCAAACGAGGCATAGGAAAGCGATATTTGATGGTTATGTTGTTAATGGAACGACTATCAACACACATTCTCCAAGTACCATCTTTCTTTGGTACTAAAAGGGCAGGAACCGCGCAAGGACTAAGGCTCTCTCTCACATAGCCTCTTTTAATCAATTCATTCACTTGCCTTTCAAGTTCCTTACTCTCTTCGGATTACACCTATAGGCAGCTTTGTTGGGCAAAGGTGATCCTGGAATCAAGTCAATGGCATGCTCAATGCCCCTTATTGGAGGGAGGCCCTTGGGCAAGTCATTGGGAAACACATCTTTGAACTCTTCCAACAACTCATCCAAAAGTGGTGAGTTATTGTAAGTAGTCTCATTCTCATCTTTGGTCCTCACAACCAAAGCATACCCCCCCACCACTTTCTTCCACTATTTTCTCGAACTCATTACAAGATACAAGATAGTTGCTCTTTTCTTTGTCTTTCTTAGCAACTTTAGGGGGTGGGGAAGCAATTTTACTTTTCTACCATCTTTGGTGGTTACAAGATATACATTAGATTTGCCTTTGTGCTCCGAATCATGGTCAAATTGCCATGGCCTTCCAAGTAACAAGTGACAAGCATCCATAGGAAGAATGTCGCACCATCTCTCATCTTGAAACTTGCCAATAGAGTAAGAAACCAAAGCTTGCTTCTTCACCCTAATGCCATTGCCATCATTCAACCAATTGAGCTTATAAGGCTCATCATGATCTCTAGTGGTAAGTCTCAACTTACTCACTGCTTCGGAAGAAATAACATCCGTTTGAGCACCACCATCGACTATCACATTGCAAGTCTTCTCTCGATCTTGCATCTAGTATGAAACAAGTTGTTTCTTTGTCTCTCATCAACTTGAGGCTCACTAAACAACACTTTCCTCACAACCATCATATTGTACTCACCCTCGGGTTCTATCTCTTCATCAAAGTCATCTTCTACATAGCCATCTTCTTCTTGCACTACAAAGTTATACATTTGTTCTTCTTCATCCATTATAGCACATTGAGTGGCGGTCAAAACAGTTTTACTAGGACATTCACTAGCAATATGACCCCTCCCATGGCATTTAAAACATTTTCTCCTAGTTGCAAGCTCATTAGGTGAAATCACTTGTTTTTCTTTCCCCTTATCGGGTTTAGAACCTGGATGAACTAGATGAAAAGGCTCTACTTTGAAATGTACTCCCTTTAGAGTTGAAAGGAGTAAATTTTGAAGTACCCTTGAAAGAAGAAGAAGAAGTTTTGGGCTTCTCTTTCTCCTTTTCCTCCTTAGCTTGTGCCTCATATTTCAAAGCAAGTTTACAAACATCACTAAAAGTGGCATAGTGAGTCACTTCGACTTTCTTACTTATCTCTTTGGCCAAACCTTTAACAAATCGAGCAATTTTAAAGGTTTCCTTTTCTTGCAAATCACAAATCAAGCACAATTTTTCAAACTCTTTCATGTACTCTTCCACACTCATGTTATTTTCTTGGGAAAGGTGGGTAAGTTTTAGGTACTGTTCTTGCTCATACTCCTTACTAACCCATTTTATCCCTCATCTTTTTCTTCAACTTAACCCATGAGTCTATCTTCTCTTTTCCCTCTCTCCTTCTATTGGACTTGAGGTTTTCATACCACAAGGCAGCAAGTTTAGTGAGTTTTAGGACAGCAAGTTTAAACCTTTTTCTATCATCATACCCCTTATAATCAAAAACGGTTTCAATTTGCCTCATCCAATCAAGAAAAGCCTCACTATCATGTCCCCCATCAAATTCGGGCATCTCGATTCTCAAACCCCTATCTTCATCAAATTTTCTAGGAGTATTAATCTCACCTTCCTCATTTTCAAGAAAATTCAGTTTTCTACTTGCTTGCATCAACATTTCGGACATAGCATCTAACCTAGTCTTTTGTTGAGCCTTATCTTCATCATTTGCTTCTGATTTTCTCTCTAAGTTTTCTAACTTCTGAGTTATTACTTGTAACATCCTAGCAAGATCACCATCAGCCATGATTTCACTATTTTGCTAGACTATTACAAATACAAGATGCAAACTGCCGTAAAATTGAACAACAAAACGAAACTGTAAATGGCCTTGAGACTCTCAAAGGCTTACAGATTAGTAAACTTCAGGAAATTTCAAGCGGAATCAAAAAAAGAAACTCATGAAAAGCTTTCCGGATGAAGGAGGAATCGTCGTTTGAAGTTCTGTGTGCCAGATTTGCTCCGTTTTGGCGCAGTTGCGAAAAACGTGCCCAGTTTAATATCTAAAAAATTCAAAAAAATCTGAAAAATTCTGTGAGTATTCTAGACAAAAAGTTATGCAGAATGAAAAAAAGAATCAACCAATTTGGACTCCTGAAGGTTGAGAAATCGTCCATCAAAGTCGGATGAAAAACTGGTTGAATTCTGGCAGTTTCGTCTCTTCTCCAAAACTCGATTTTTCCGATGAATTTCTTCACCAAAGCTCTGATACCAGATGATGTGAATCTAAAACCACCCTTCCAAGAGTTGGACAATGTTTTTAAACTCAAGAACAAGAACACTCACAAGAACCCTTTGTAACTCACGATTTTAGGATAAATGACCAAATCACAAGACAAACTCAATGATTTGGGATCTTAGGCCAGAGACAAGACTCACTCAATCCCCCTAATCTTATCACTCAAGACTCACTCAAAGTAATAAGGGTTAGTTTCAAACTTGAGACAAACCCAAAGCTAAAACGAAAACACAAAGGTTTTTACTTCAAAACTCAAAACTGCTTTCTATTGAACATTAGCTGTCCTTAAATAGAGTTAGGAGCAGCAAGAAAGAAGCACAAAACACTCAGCCAAACCCTAAGAAAACGCCCCCCAAATCGGTTTCAAGGAGCATGAAAAGCTCCTTGATTCACTCCCCTCATTAAGCTCACTCAATGAGCTGTTACAAAGTTAAATAACCAGCAACTAAGGAGTTTAAACTCCTCCTAAGCACACGCCTATCTTGCCTAATCATCACTCCTAAGCACACGCCTATCATGAGATACTTTATGAGTAATCTCATGATTTTATTACAACCCAAAACAACAAAAATAAATAGGAACCCAAACGAGAACTTGGGGCTTCCTTTACATCCTTGCTTGTAAGCCAAACGAGAACTTGGGCTCTTCAAAATGTGATGCACGCCTCAATCCACCTTCCAAGTTAAACAAGTAACAAACTCGGGCTTAAGAACAAATGGAGAAAAACCAAGAGCTTCTAAAACAAGTGCAACCGGTTCATGAACCAAAGAGCCTTTAAGTGGGCTAGACTTTGGATCACCAATGATAAAACCATATTGGGAATTCTTTTGGACGGTATTTATTGAAAGTAAAAAACCATGAATGATCAAAGGCTTGGAGTAAAAAGGTTCTATACCAGGGCCATTTTGTAGTCAAAGTATGAGTAAGTTTGGGGAATGAATCTTTTGGTGAAGGTTTTTTCGGCATAAGGTGATGTCCAATCTTTAGATGTTATCACCTTCTTGATGATGCATTTTGAGTAAACAATCTTACCAGATTGATCCTTTTCATGTTTGATCTCGGTTGAATTTGAATCGACAAGAATAAATTCATAAAATTTTTGATTCTTGGCGGGGAGTGTCGAGGAACCATTCGCAACCTTACGGGAAAGTATTGCGATTTAGTTTTTGAATGGTTTGGAGTGGTGAGATTCTTTGAAGGCGATTAGGAATAAAGTTTCGAAAGGATTTTTGTAAAATAGGTGATCGTGCCTCTGTTCTCTCGATTATTTGAAGAGGAAGATGATTTTTGTGGATTTGAAGGAATGGTTTCTTTTTGAATGGTTTGTGCATAGGATAATTGAGGGAATTCAAATCTATTTGAAAGAGGTATATTTGTATGAGTTTTGGGATTTGAAGGGTTTCGAGAGGTTTGAATCTTCATTTCATAATCATCATTGGTTGATAACCTTTTGAATTCTTTTGTGTCTTCGAGACCTTTTGGAGGTCATGTTTTCCTGCAAAAATTCTCTCGTAAGGAAATCGGGAAGGGAATTTTTATCTCCATTAATAAATTGTATATCAAAATCAAAACTTGCTAGGATAGCTTGCCATCTAGCAAACCTGTTGTTTTGAAACCAAATTTTGAACATCTTTTTCTAAAACTTCTTTTCTTGATTTGCAATCAACTCGTAAAAAGAAATTTTTTATTGTAAGATCATCTTGAAATTTTGAAATACATAAAACTATCGATAGAATTTCTTTTCTAACGGTGGAATAAATTTTTGTGGTCAGGAGCCGGACACCGAGAATGAAACCTAACTAATTGTTCTTTCTTTTCTATCTTTTGTTTGAGAATACCTCCATAACCTATATCGAGGCATCTGTTTCTACTATCATGAATGCATCGGGATTGGGAATGCCTAGACAAGGAAGACATTTGACCTTTTCTTTTAATAGTCGAACAATATGAGTATGCTTATCGGACCATGCGGGAGGATTCTTTTGTAATCTTTGAAATAAAGGCATATATGTTTGTCTTAATTTGGGGAAGAAATCGAGATACATAGTTAAGACAACCAAGAAACCTTTGTAATCGAGTCTTGTCCTTGATTTCATCGGGGAATTTATCTCGCAAATTCGATAGCCCTATTAATAGGCTTAATCGTTCCTTGATGAATATCATGTCCAAGAAACCTTATTTTTGTTTGGAAAAGTCTCATTTTAGAGGCGAAACAACTAATCCATTTTTTTCAATGACATGAAGAAATGTATGGAGATGTTTAAAATGCTGATCTAAACTATTAGAAAATATGAGAACATCATCAATATAAACTATTGAAAAAGATGAGTAAGGATTTAAAAATATCATTCATAACGTTTTGAAATTACGAGGGAGCGTTCTTGAGACCAAAAGGCATTACATTCCATTCATAATGACCAAATGGAACAGTAAATGTTGTCTTATACCTATCTTCTTTGGCTATTTGGATTTGCCGAAAACCGGATTTCATGTCAAATTTTGAAAATATTTTTGAACCATAAAGTCTTTTAAGTAAATCTCTTTTGTTAGGAATAGGATATCTTATCCATTGAAGAACCTTATTGAGAGGCTTATAGTTAATAACAAGACGAGGAACTCCCCGTTCCTTCTCAGCTTGGTTCATGACATAAAAAGCTGCACAACTCCAAGGACATAAAAATGCCTGACAACTCCAAGGAGATTTGCACAACAATTTCTTTTGCGAGAATTCTAAGAGTTCAGAATTCATTTGTATTGGTCTTGCTTTGGTAGGAATATTTCTTTCTGAGAAGCCTGGTTCATAAGGAAGTGTCACCATATGCTTTTTTCTATCCCAAAAAGCATTTGGTAAATCTGAATAAACTTTATTTTTAAAAACGTTTTCTAAATCAGTAATCTTCTTCTGAATAGAAGGATGTTGTAGTTGCTCTTTAATTTTATGAAAAGAAATATCATTTTTCAAAACGGAAATTTGATGTTTCATATATTGAATTGAATTTATTTTCTGATAAATGGAAGAGGACTGTAGTAAAGAAATATCTTTTTGCAAAATAGGACAAAGAAATTTAGAGGAAATTGTTTTTCCAAAAATTTCTGTATGAACTCCTTCATGATTAACAGAAAACGGATAGATTTGAGTTAGAAAAGGTGTTCCAAGGATAATTTCTTCCTTGATATCCTTGACTACTGTAAAAGTATTTTTAAAGGAGTATTTATCATTTACAACATAAGCTTTTGAAATCTTGTGCTGAATTTGAAGAGGAGACCCATTAGCCCCATATAATTGGGTCTTAGTACTTTCGTAAAATTTTGAAGGAACCAGTCCGTCTTTGATACAATTTTGATCTGCACCACTATCTACTAGGGCAAGATAGTTTGCAGAAAAGTCCTTAACCTTTAAAGTAACTAAAACATACCATTTTTGAAAATTGATTTTATTGACTCGTTGGACAAAATCAATTGTTTTTGAGGTAGAAGGAGAATTTTCTTGAAGGGAATCCTTCTGAGGATTTTCGATGAGAGAGAGTCTCGTTTCAATCTCTAAATCTTTTAATTGTAGAGACTGAAGATTCTTTTGAATTTCAGAGATTTGTGCTTTAAGAGAATTTATCTCTTGTTGCACTAAATTGGTAGTAAGGGATTTTGATTCTAAAGGAAAATTTGATTTTCCCTGGAATTGTTGAGGATATTTTTCAAAAAATTTTGAAATACTAAAAGGCTCGATTAAAGGAATTTGGGAGCTTGAACTAGGAGTTTCTTTTAGGACCAAAGATTTAAGACGTAATAAAGCGTCTTTTTTGATCTCAGGGTCTTGAACTCTATCTATTAGATCAAAAAGGAATTGCTTGTCATCTTCTTTATTATCAGAGATGACATTCAAAGATTGAATGAAGGGTGTAGAGGATTCTGAGTTTCCAGAGTCAAAATCTTCATGATTAATTTGATGAAGGAAGTCATCATCATCTTTTCGAGATGAGGATGGTGATGAATTGAGAAGTATTCTAGAAAGTTTCTCACATAGATCAGAATTATCTTGAAATAATTCATTGATCTTCTTTTTGGTAGTACATTTATCTGCCTTGTGGCCAGGCTTGCCGCAGGAATAACAAATAATTTCTTTTTGAGAAAATTTATCTTTTCCAAAAGACTTCTTTTTAGAATGCCTTTTCCGTTTATAATAAGGAGGCGGGTTTGAAAATTTTTTTTCCCTTATGGAAAAATATTTCTTCTTTGATTTTTTAAATTCCCTTTTTCTTTTAGAGGAGGGAGCTTGAATTTTTCCAACACCAAAGGCTTCACAAAAACAACCTAATTCTTTTCTAGATTGTTTTTTCTCAGAAGTATATTTAGCTTGTAATTTGAGTTCTTCACATAAAGAAAGTCCTTCATTTTTTACAAAGGCAAATAGTTGACCATAAGTAATAAATTTGAATGGGATTTCTTCTGCTCCTATTTGTTCTCGAATTTTTCGGAAAATTCTTTGAGCAAATAAGTTTGGAAGTCCTGAAACAAATTTTTCTTTCCAAAATGACTCATTACAGTCATTTCTTCTTAAAACGTATGTTAAAAACATATCTTTATACCAACGATAATCACTTAAAGTTGGACATCGAAGATTTGTTAAAATAATTCTTTGAGCAGATAATTCTTCACGTGGATTTCCCACGAAATACATACCAATAGTGAGAATAAGATAGTCACAACAATCAGGAATTGTGAAAGCAACTCCCCTATCATCTTCCATGGTGACAGTATGATTAAGAATGCTCATCTGATCTTGGAGGGTTAATGAATTATCCCACCAATTTTTCAGTTGATCGGTAAATCCTGCAATAATCATTCCAAAGATGACTTGCTCATTGCTTTCTCTTCTTTTATAGGCGGCTCTTGCCATTCCCATTTCCTGAAGAGTATTGAGTATTTCATACTCAGATTTACCATCTATATTCCATTCATGAATAGTATCAGCTTGATACTGATTTGCATGGAACTTAGATCGTTCTTCATATTGAATATCAGGAGGAGTAGGCCTTGGATAATAATTTCTAGTGGAAGTATTTTTCCAAGAACTTTTAATCTTATTAACTTGTTCTGGATTGTCGTTAAATTGACATTCCAGATTAGCAATAAGATCTGTTTCAGAGTTATCTGAATCAGACTCTTCTGATTCAATTTCTTGAGTACTCTTATGAATAGTGGTAATCTGCTTCGAAGAGGAAGAAGATAATTGAGAAAGGCTGTGTGATATCTTGCTAAGTCAAATGAAGTCAAACAAATGCATTCAACAAAGCTAATTGTATAAAATAAAAGTCAAATGAAGTCAAATAAAGCTAATTGAGTCTAATAAAACTCAAATGAAGTTAAGCATAGCTAATAGAATCAAATGAAATTCAAATGTATTCAACAAAGCTAATTGAGTCAAATGAAACTTAAATGCATTCAACAAAGCTAACTGAATCAAATAAATATCAAATGCATTCAACAAAGCTAATTGAATCAAATGAAACTCAAATGCATTCAACAAAGCTAATTGAATCAAATTAATGTCAAATAAAGTCAAACGAAGCTAATTGAATCTAATGAAAGTCAAATGAAGTCAAACAAAGCTAATTGAATCAAATGAAAGTCAAATAAAGTCAAACATAGCTAAATGAATCAAATGAAAATCAAATGCATTTAACAAAGCTAATTGAATCAAATGAAAGTAAAATGAAGTCAAACATTGCTAATTGAATCAAATGAAAGTGAAATGAAGGTAGACATAGCTAATAGAATCAAATGAAACTCAAATGTATTCAACAAAGCTAATTAAGTCATATAAAACTTAAATGCATTCAACCAAGCTAATTGAATCAAATGAAACTCAAATGCATTCAACAAAGCTAATTGATTCAAATGAAACTCAAATGCATTCAACAAATCTAATTGAATCAAAATAATGTAAAATGAAGTCAAACAAAGCTAATTGAATTAAATAAAAGTCAAAGGAAGTCAAACAAAGCTAATTGAATTAAATGAAAGTCAAATAAAGTCAATCATAGCTAAATGAATAAAATCAAAATCAAAAGCATTCAACAAAGCTAATTAAATCAAATGAAACTCAATTGCATTCAACAAAGCTAATTGAATCAAATTAAAGTCAAATGAAGTCAAACAAAACTTATTGAAGAAAATGAAACATAAATGCATTCAGTAAAGCTAATTGAATCAAATTAAAGTCAAATAAAGTCAAACAAAGTTAATTGAATCAAATGAAAGTCAAATGAAGTTAAACATAGCTAATAGAATCAAATGAAACACAAATGTATTCAACAAAGCTAATTGATTCAAATGAAACATGAATGCATTCAACAAAGCTAATTGAATCAAATGAAAATCAAATGCATTCTACAAAGCTAATTGAATCAAATAAATCTCAAATACATTCAACAAAGCTTATTGAATCAAATTAAAGTCAAATGAAGTCAAACAAAACTTATTGAAGAAAATGAAACTCAAATGCATTCAGTAAAGCTAATTGAATCAAATGAAACTCAAATGCATTCAACAATGCTAATTGAATCAAATTAAAGTCAAATGAAGTCAAACTAACCTATTTGAATCAAATGAAAGTTAAATGAAGTCAAATAAAGCTAATTGAATCAAATGAAAGTCAAATGAAGTCAAACAAAGCTAATTGAATCAACAAAGCTAATTGAATCATATTAAAGTAAAATGAAGTCAAACAAAGCTAATTGAATCAAATGAAAGTCAAATGAAGTCAAACAAAGCTAATTGAATCAAATAAAAGTCAAATGAAGTTAAACATTCCTAATAGAATCAAATAAAACTCAAATGTATTCAACAAAGCTAATTGAGTCAAATGAAACTGAAATCTAATTGAATTAAATTAAAATAAAATGAAGTCAAACAAAGCTAATTGAATCAAATGAAAGTCAAATGAAGTCAAACATTGCTAATTGAATCAAATGAAAGTCAAATGAAGGTAGACATAGCTAATAGAATCAAATGAAACTCAAATGTATTCAACAAAGCTAATTGTATCAAATTAAAGTCAAATGAAGTCAAATAAAGCTAATTAAGATTAATTAAACTCAAATGAAGTTAAACATAGCTAATAGAATCTAATGAAATTCAAATGTATTCAACAAAGCTAATTGAGTCAAATGAAACTTAAATGCATTCAACAAAGCTAATTGAATCAAATGAAACTCAAATGCATTCAACAAAGCCAATTGAATCAAATAAATATCAAATGCATTCAACAAAGCTAATTGAATCAAATGAAACTCAAATGCATTCAACAAAGCTAATTGAATCAAATTAATGTCAAATGAAGTCATACAAAGCTAATTGAATCAAATGAAAGTCAAATAAAGTCAAATAAAGCTAATTGAATCAAATGAGACTCAAATTGAATCAACAAAGCTAATTGAATCATATTAAAGTAAAATGAAGTCAAACAAAGCTAATTGAATCAAATGAAAGTCAAATGAAGTCAAACAAAGCTAATTGAATCAAATAAAAGTCAAATGAAGTTAAACATTCCTAATAGAATCAAATAAAACTCAAATGTATTCAACAAAGCTAATTGAGTCAAATGAAACTGAAATGCATTCAACAAAGCTAATTGAATCAAATGAAACTCAAATGCATTCAACAAAGCTAATTGAATCAAATTAATCTCAAATGCATTCAACAAAGCTAATTAAATCAAATGAAACTCAAATGCATTCAACAAAGCTAATTGAATCAAATGAAAGTCAAATGAAGTTAAACATTGCTAATAAATTAAATGAAACTCAAATGTATTCAACAAAGCTAATTGAGTCAAATGAAACTGAAATGCATTCAACAAACCTAATTGAATCAAATAAAAGTCAAATGAAGTCAACAAAGCTAATTGATTCAAATTAAAGTCAAACGAAGTCAAACAAAACTTATTGAATCAAATGAAACTCAAATGCATTCAACAAGGCTAATTAATCAAATTAAAGTAAAATGAAGTCAAACAAAGTAAATTGAATCAAAAGAAAGTCAAATGAAGTCAAACAATGCAAATTGAATCAAATGAAACTCAAATGTATTCAACAAGCTAATTGAGTCAAATGAAACTCAAATGCATTCTACAGAGCTAATTGAATCAAATTAAAGTCAAATGAAATCAAACAATGTTAATTGAATCAAAATAAAGTCAAATGCATTCATCAAAGCTAATTGAATCAAATTAAAGTCAAATGAAGTTTATCAAAGCTAATTGTATCAAATGAAAGTCAAATGAAGTCAAACCAAGCTAATTGAATCAAATGAAACTCAAATGCATTCAAAAAAGCTAATTGAATTAAATGAAACTCACATGCATTCAACAAAACAAATTAAATCAAATTAAAGTCAAATGAAGTCAATTAATGCTAATTGTATCAAAATAAAGTCAAATGAAGTCAAACAAAGCTAATTGAATCAAATGAAATTCAAATGAAGTCAAACATAGCTAATTGAATCAAATGGAACTCAAATGCATTCAACAAAGCTAATTGTATAAAATAAAAGTCAAATGAAGTCAAATAAAGCTAATTGAGTCTAATAAAACTCAAATGAAGTTAAACATAGCTAATAGAATCAAATGAAATTCAAATGTATTCAACAAAGCTAATTGAGTCAAATGAAACTTAAATGCATTCAACAAAGCTAATTGAATCAAATGAAACTCAAATGCATTCAACAAAGCTAATTGAATCAAATAAATATCAAATGCATTCAACAAAGCTAATTGAATCAAATGAAACTCAAATGCATTCAACAAAGCTAATTGAATCAAATGAAAGTCAAATGAAGGTAGACATAGCTAATAGAATCAAATGAAACTCAAATGTATTCAACAAAGCTAATTAAGTCAAATAAAACTCAAATGCATTCAACAAACCTAATTGTGTCAAATTAAAGTCAAATTAAGTCAAATAAAGCTAATTGAGATTAATAAAACTCAAATGAAGTTAAACATAGCTAATAGAATCAAATGAAATTCAAATGTATTCAACAATGCTAATTGAGTCAAATGAAACTTAAATGCATTCAACAAAGCTAATTGAATAAAATGAAACTCAAATGCATTCAACAAAACTAATTGAATCAAATAAATATCAAATGCATTCAACAATGCTAATTGAATCAAATGAAACTCAAATGCATTCAACAAAGCTAATTGAATCAGATTAATGTCAAATGAAGTCATACAAAGCTAATTGAATCAAATGAAAGTCAAATAAAGTCAAATAAAGCTAATTGAATCAAATGAGACTCAAATTGAATCAACAAAGCTAATTGAATCATATTAATGTAAAATGAAGACAAACAAAGCTAATTGAATCAAATGAAAGTCAAATGAAGTCAAACAAAGCTAATTGAATCAAATAAAAGTCAAATGAAGTTAAACATTCCTAATAGAATCAAATAAAACTCAAATGTATTCAACAAAGCTAATTGAGTCAAATAAAACTAAAATGCATTCAACAAAGCTAATTGAATCAAATGAAACTCAAATGCATTCAACAAAGCTAATTGAATCAAATTAATCTCAAATGCATTCAACAAAGCTAATTAAATCAAATGAAACTCAAATGCATTCAACAAAGCTAATTGAATCAAATGAAAGTCAAATGAAGTTAAATATTGCTAATAGAATCAAATGAAACTCAAATGTATTCAACAAAGCTAATTGAGTCAAATGAAATTGAAATGCGTTTAACAAAGCTAATTGAATCAAATAAATGTCAATTGAAGTCAACAAAGCTAATTGAATCAAATTAAAGTCAAAAAAAGTCAATCAATGCTAATTGTATCAAATTAAAGTCAAATGAAGTCAAACAAAGCTAATTGAAGCAAATGAAAGTCAAACATAGCTAATTGAATCAAATGGAACTCAAATGCATTCAACAAAGCTAATTGTATAAAATAAAAGTCAAATGAAGTCAAATAAAGCTAATTGAGTCTAATAAAACTCAAATGAAGTTAAACATAGCTAATAGAATCAAATGAAATTCAAATGTATTCAACAAAGCTAATTGAGTCAAATGAAACTGAAATGCATTCAACAAAGCTAATTGAATCAAATAAAAGTCAAATGAAGTCAACAAAGCTAATTGATTCAAATTAATGTCAAATGAAGTCAAACAAAACTTATTGAATCAAATGAAACTCAAATGCATTCAACAAAGCTAATTTAATCAAATGAAACTCAAAATGCATTCAACGAAACTAATTGAGTCAAATAAAATCAAAGGCATTCAACCAAGCTAATTGAATCAAATGAAACTCAAATGCATTCAACAAAGCCAATTGATTCAAATGAAACTCAAATGCATTCAACAAATCTAATTGAATCAAAATAATGTAAAATGAAGTCAAACAAAGCTAATTGAATTAAATAAAAGTCAAATAAAGTCAAACAAAGCTAATTGAATCAAATGAAAATCAAAAGCATTCAACAAAGCTAATTAAATCAAATGAAACTCAATTGCATTCATCAAAGCTAATTGAATCAAATTAAAGTCAAATGAAGTCAAACAAAACTTATTGAAAAAATGAAACATAAATGCATTCAGTAAAGCTAATTGAATCAAATGAAACTCAAATGCATTCAACAAAGCTAATGGAATCAAATTAAAGAAAAATGAAGTCAAACAAAGGTAATTGAATCAAATGAAAGTCAAATGAAGTCAAACATAGCTAATAGGATCAAATGAAACTCAAATGTATTCAAGAAAGCTAATTGAGTCAAATGAAACTCAAATTCATTCAACAAAGCTAATTGAATCAAATTGAAGTCAAATGAAGTCAAACAAAGCTAATTGAATCAAATAAAAGTCAAATGAAGTCAAATAAAGCTAATTGAATCAAATGAAACTCAAATGCATTCAACAAAGCTAATTTAATCAAAGAAAATTCAAATGCATTCAACAAAGCTAATTGAATCAAATGAAACTCAAATTCATTCAACAAAGCTAATTGAATCAAATTAAAGTAAAATGAAGTCAACCAAAGCTAATTGAATCAAATGAAAGTCAAATGAAGTCAACAAAGCTAATTGAGACAAATGAAAGTCAAATGAAGTTAAACATTGCTAATAGAATCAAATGAAACTCAAATGTATTCAACAAAGCTAATTGAGTCAAATGAAACCGAAATGCATTCAACAAAGCTAATTGAATCAAATGAAACTCAAATGCATTCAACAAAGCTAATTGAATCAAATGAAACTCAAATGCATTCAACAAAGCTAATTGAATCAAATTCAAGTCAAATGAAGTTAAACAAAACTAATAGAATCAAATTAAAGTCAAATGAAGTCAACAAAGCAAATTGATTCAAATTAAAGTCAAATGAAGTCAAACAAAACTTATTGAATCAAATGAAACTCAAATGCATTCAACAAAGCTAATTGAACCATATGAAACTCAAATGCATTCGACAAAGCTAATTTAATCAAATTAAAGTAAAATGAAGTCAAACAAAGTAAATTGAATCAAAAGAAAGTCAAATGAAGTCAAACATAGCAAATAGAATCAAATGAAACTCAAATGTATTCAACAAAGTTAATTGAGTCAAATGAAACTCAAATGAATTCAATAGAGCTAATTGAATCAAATTAAAGTCAAATGAAATCAAACAAGGTTAATTGAATCAAAATAAAGTCAAATGGATTCAACAAAGTTAATTGAATCAAATGCAAGTCAAATGAATTTAAACATAGCTAATAGAATCAAATGAAACTCAAATGTATTAAACAAAGCTAATTGATTCAAATGAAACTTCAATGCATTCAACAAAGCTAATTGAATCAAATGAAACTCAAATGCATTCAACAAAGCTAGTTGAATCAAATAAATCTCAAATGCATTCAACAAAGCTTATTGAATCACATTAAAGTCAAATGAAGGCAAACAAAACTTATTGAAGAGGATGAAACTCAAATGCATTCAGTAAAGCTAATTGAATCAAATGAAACTCAAATGCATTCAAAAAAGCTAATTGAATCAAATTAAAGTCAAATGAAGTCAAACAAAGCTAATTGAATAAAATGAAAGTTAAATGCATTCAACAAAGCTAATTGAAACAAATGAAACTCAAATGAAGTTAAACATAGCTAATAGAATCAATTGAAACTCAAATGTATTCAACAAAGCTAATTGATTCAAATGAAACTTGAATGCATTCAACAAGGCTAATTGAATCAAATAAAACTCAAATGCATTCAACAAAGCTAATTGAATCAAATAAATCTCAAATGCATTCAACAAAGCTTATTGAATCAAATTAAAGTCAAATGAAGTCAAACAAAACTTATTGAAGAAAATGAAACTCAAATGCATTCAACAAAGCCAATTGAATCAAATTAAAGTAAAATGAAGTCAAACAAAGCTAATTGAATCAAATGAAAGTCAAATGAAGTCAAACAAAGCTAATTTAATCAAATGAAAGTCAAATGAAGGTAAATATAGCTAATTGAATCAAATGAAACTTAAATGCATTTAACAAAGCTAATTGAATCAAATTAATGTAAAATGAAGTCAAACAAAGCAAATTGAATCAAATGAAAGCCAAATGAAGTCAAACAAAGTTAATTGAATCAAATGAAAGTCAAATGAAGTTAAACATAGCTAATAGAATCAAATGAAACTCAAATGCATTCAACAAAGCTAATTGAATCACATGAAAGTAAAATGAAGTCAAAGAAAGCTAATTGAATCAAATGAAAGTCAAATGAAGTCAAACAATGCTAATTGAATCAAATGAAAGTCAAATGCATTCAACAAAGCGAATTGATTCAAATGAAACTCAAAATGCATTCAACATATCTAATTGAATCAAAATAATGTAAAATGAAGTCAAACAAACCTAATTGAATCAAATAAAAGTCAAATGAAGTCAAACAAAGCTAATTGAATTAAATGAAAGTCAAATAAAGTCAATCATAGCTAAATGAATCAAATGAAAATCAAAAGCATTCAACAAAGCTAATTAAATCAAATGAAACTCAATTGCATTCATCAAAGCTAATTGAATCAAATTAAAGTAAAATGAAGTCAAACAAAACTTATTGAAGAAAATAAAACATAAATGCTTTCAGTAAAAGCTAATTGAATCAAATGAAACTCAAATGCATTCAACAAAGCTAATGGAATCAAATTAAAGTAAAATAAAAGTCGAAACAAAGCTAATTGAATCAAATGAAAGTCAAATGAAGTCGAAACATAGCTAATAGGATCAAATGAAACTCAAATGTATTCAGCAAAGCTAATTGAGTCAAATGAAACTCAAATTCATTCTACAAAGCTAATTGAATCAAATTGAAGTCAAATGAAGTCGAAACAAAGCTAATTGAATCAAATAAAAGTCAAATGAAGTCAAATAAAGCTAATTGAATCAAATGAAACTCAAATGCATTCAACAAAGCTAATTTAATCAAAGAAAATTCAAATGCATTCAACAAAGCTAATTGAATCAAATGAAACTCAAATTCATTCAACAAAGCTAATTGAATCAAATTAAAGTAAAATGAAGTCAACCAAAGCTAATTGAATCAAATGAAAGTCAAATGAAGTCAACAAAGCTAATTGAGTCAAATGAAAGTCAAATGAAGTTAAACATTGCTAATAGAATCAAATGAAACTCAAATGTATTCAACAAAGCTAATTGAGTCAAATGAAACTGAAATGCATTCAACAAAGCTAATTGAATCAAATGAAACTCAAATGCATTCAACAAAGCTAATTGAATCGAATAAATCTCAAATGCATTCAACAAAGCTAATTGAATCAAATGAAACTCAAATGCATTCAACAAAGCTAATTGAATCAAATTTAAGTCAAATGAAGTTAAACAAAACTAATTGAATCAAATAAAAGTCAAATGAAGTCAACAAAGCTAATTGATTCAAATTAAAGTCAAATGAAGTCAAACAAAACTTATTGAATCAAATGAAACTCAAATGCATTCAGTAAAGCTAATTGATCCATATGAAACTCAAATGCATTCGACAATGCTAATTTAATCAAATTAAAGTAAAATGAAGTCAAACAAAGTAAATTGAATCAAAAGAAAGTCAAATGAAGTCAAACATAGCAAATAGAATCAAATGAAACTCAAATGTATTCAACAAAGTTAATTGAGTCAAATGAAACTCAAATGCATTCTACAGAGCTAATTGAATCAAATTAAAGTCAAATGAAATCAAACAATGTTAATTGAATCAAAATAAAGTCAAATGGATTCAACAAAGCTAATTAAATCAAATTAAAGTCAAATGAAGTTTATCAAAGCTAATTGTATCAAATGAAAGTCAAATGAAGTCAAACCAAGTTAATTGAATCAAATGAAACTCAAATGAATTCAAAAAAGCTAATTGAATCAAATGAAACTCACATGCATTCAACAAAACAAATTGAATCAAATTAAAGTCAAATGAAGTCAATCAATGCTAAATGTATCAAATGAAAGTCAAATGATGTCAAACAAAGCTAATTGAATCAAAAGAAAGTCAAATGAAGTCAAACATAGCTAATTGAATCAAATGAAACTCAAATTTATTCAACAAATCTAATTATATCAAATTAAAGTCAAATGAAGTCAAATAAAGCTAATTGAGTCTAATAAAACTGAAATAAAGTTAAACATAACTAATAGAATCAAATGAAATTCAAATGTATTCAACAAAGCTAATTGAGTCAAATGAAACTTAAATGCATTCAACAAAGCTAATTGAATCAAATGAAACTCACATGCATTCAAGAAAGCTAATTGAATCAAATAAATATCAAATGCATTCAACAAAGCTAAATGAATCAAATGAAATCAGATGCATTCAACAAAGCTAATTTATTCAAATGAAACTCAAATGCATTCAACAATGCTAATTGATTCAAATTAAAGTCAAATGAAGTCAAACAAAACTTATTGAAGAAAATGAAATTCAAATGCATTCAGTAAAGCTAATTTAATCAAATGAAACTCAAATGCATTCAACAAAGCTAATTGAATCAAATTAAAGCAAAATGAAGTCAAAAAAAGCTAATAGAATCGAATGAAACTCAAATGTATTCAACAAATCTAATTGAGTCAAATGAAACACAAATGCATTCTACAAAGCTAATTGAATCAAATTAAAGTCAAATGAAGTCGAAACAAAGCTAATTGAATCAAATTAAAGTCAAATGAAGTCAAACAAAGCTAATTGAATCAAATTAAAGTTTAACGTAGTCAAACCAAGCTAATTGAATCAAGGACAAGTCAAATAAAGTCAAACATAGCTAATAGAATCAAATGAAACTCAAATGCATTCAACAAAGCTAATTGAATCAAATGAAACTCAAATGCATTAAACAAAGCTAATTAAATCAAATTAAAGTCAAATAAAGTCAATCAAAGCTAATTGTATCAAACGAAAGTCAAATGACGTCAAATAGAGCTAATTGAATCAAATGAAACTCACATGCATTCAAAAAAGCTAATTGAATCAAAGAAAATTCAAATGCATTCAGCAAAGCTAATTGAATCAAGTGAAACTCAAATGCATTCATAAAATCTAATTGAATCAAATAAAAGTAAAATGAAGTCAGACAAAGCTAATTGAATCAAATGAAAGTAAAATGAAGTCAAACAAAGTTAATTGAATCAAATGAAAGTCAAATGAAGTTAAACATAGCTAATAGAATCAAATGAAACTCAAATGCATTCAACAAATCTAATTGAATCAAATGAAAGTGAAATGAAGGTAGACATAGCTAATAGAATCAAATGAAACTCAAATGTATTCAACAAAGCTAATTAAGTCAAATAAAATTTAAATGCATTCAACCAAGCTAATTGAATCAAATGAAACTCAAATGCATTCAACAAAGCTAATTGATTCAAATGAAACTCAAATGCATTCAACAAAGCTAATGATGTGGATTCGAAGTGGTTAGTCTCTCTTAGAAAAGAACGTGCTAAGTAGTCCTAGTTCTATTAGGACTCTCCATGTAGTTCCCTAGTTCTATTAGGAAACTATGTGTTTTAACTGCTTTATAACTCTAGTTGGCATGTGATAATGTGTCTAGTTGAGTTCCTTTAGGACTCTTCATATCTTATTGCTTTATGTTTTCTTATTCGAATTGTATTAGGAGTCATGGTTTTGCCTACGTTCTTAAAATGATGGATTTTACATGAATCAATCTTAATTAGAGTTTGAGTAGTAGTATGACTTAGGGAATTGTCCTAAGCATAATAGGAGTTGGTTTTCTAGTCCTAGTATAATTAGGTATTTGCAATGCCTATATAAGGTTTTTTTTCGATCATTAATAAGACAGTGATTATGAGTTTATGAAAGTTTATTTCGTGAGTTTAATTGCTTACAAACCATTAATTAATATTCAGGAGTGTTTATTAGTTAGTGTTAAACAACTTAATTCCAGGAGTGGTTTGAGTGTGTTTAAAAACCATTGAGTTCAATTCAGGAGTGATTTGGATTTAGTGCTTGATTAATTAGGCCAGGAGTGACCTAATTGAATCAAAACCCTATTTGATAGTTCAGGAGTGTTCAATCAAATAGTACTATCCTTTTGTTCGAGTGTTATTTGAGTTTGTTCGTCAAAGATTCAACCAAGAAACCATCAAGAACCAATCTTTCTTTCAAGATTCTTGGGAAATTTAAAACTTCACTAAAGTGTGGAATCACTTCCACATCAAATTGGTATCAGAGCTGGTCGAAAGAAAGGCGGAGAAAGGTGCTTGATTTCGTTCCAGATTCATCCAGAATTTGGTACGTTTTGTTCTGTTACGTTCTCCTACTAGGAAACGAATTTTTCGGAGTTTCTTGATTCTAAATTGGACTATTTCAAGTCTAGTTTTATGTCCTAAAATTTCGCAAAATTTGAAGGTCGTTTGATTCCTTGTCGAGACGATTTTTGTTAGTTGTGTCGGAATCGCTGGAATCTGGCGCGATTGACGTCTGTTGAAAACTGGGAACGTTGTAGATCGAATTTTTGAGTGATTCCAATTCGAGGGGTCTGAGAACATCTGGAAGGTTGTTGTGTTAAAATTTCTTGGAGTTTCATCACGATTTGAGGGAGTTGTGAACCAAGGAAGTAAGGGTTGCGCGAAGGAGTTTTTTTTCGATTTTGAACAATAATTTGGGGTTCGAAATCATGGGGGATCAATCTGAAATCATGAGGGCTATTCAGGCACTCACTCTTAAGATGAACCAGGTGGATGTGATGAACACTAGACTCGATGCACTCGCGAGTATAGTGATGAAGAAAAAGAATAATATGTGGCCCGAAGGAGAGGAAGATTCGGAGGGACGAGTCGGAGAGAGGAGTAGAAATAGCCGAAGTTATGATGAGGATAGAGGGTTGAAGTTGGACCTTCCGGAGTTTAATGGTGATTCGGATCCCGAGGATTTCCTTGATTGGATTCGACAAATAGAGAAGGTGTTCGATTACAAGGGCTATGATGACCATAAAAGATACAAACTTGCTACAATGAAACTAACAAAGTATGCATCTTTATGGCTGGAGGGGTTTAAAGCTCAAAGAAGGAGAGATAACAAAGCACCTATAGATACTTGGTCGAGCTTGAAGAAGAAATTAAGAGCTAAGTTTCTACCTAGGGATTATGAGCAGGAACAATACATCAAACTCACCACTTTAATGCAAGGGAACATGAGCGTGGTCGAGTATACAAGGGAATTTGATAAACTTGGCTTGATTTGTGATATACAAGAGAAGGAGCCCATGAAGGTTGCAAGGTACATTAGGGGATTGGCGAAGCACATAGCCAACCATGTTGAGATCTCTCATTACATCACCTTCGACGATGTGTGCAAACTAGCCTTGAAGTTTGAGAGTAGAGGTAAGGAGCAACAAAAACCCAACTTTGGTGGGGGGTACAAGGCTGGTTCGAGTGGTGCTTACAAAGGGAATTCTTTCCAAAGCACTTATGAAGCTACTTCTTCCACGTTGCAGGAGGGAACAAGGGTTCAAGTTCTCAAATTAAAGAGGACTCGAAGGGAGAAAAGCAAAAAGTGTTTGTACCGAAAGAAGAATTTGAAAGTCGAAGGAAGTGCTTTAAGTGCCAAGGTAAGGGACATATTGCAAGTGAATGTCCAACTAAGAGAGCTCTTACAATGAGGCAATATGAAGAGATGAAGAGAGAGGAAGAAGTATACGAATTTCTTCAGGAAGAGATGAATGATGAGGAGGAAGAGGACGCTTTTGCTGAGGATGAAGAAAGGATGCTTGGCGTTGTAAGGAGAACTCTTCACATTGAAAGTGCTCCTAAGGCAGAACAAAGGGAGAACCTTTTTCACACAAGGTGCAAAATTGGGGATCATACATGCAACGTCATAGTAGATAGTGGTTCGTGCACCAATGTGGCCTCGTCAAACATGGTAAGTCAACTGAAACTACCTACTAGAGATCATCCTAGACCCCATAAATTAAATTGGCTTGATGATAGTGCTTGGAATTAGGGTTAAAAAACAAGCGCTTGTAGCTTTCTCTATTGGAAGTTATGTGGATGAATTATGGTGTGATGTAGTACCTATGAGTGCGTGTCATTTATTGCTAGGGAGACCATGGCGGTTTGATAGGAAGGTGAGCCATGAGGGAGATACTAATGTTTATACTGCAAACGAGCCAAAGCAAGAAGATTAGGTTACATCCATTACCACCCAAAGTGGCGTCAAAATCTACTGAAGAGGCGTCAAAATCTATTGAAGGGGCTGCTATAGTTTCGTTGGTAGGGGATGAAGACACTAAGAAGGGTATGAATCGCAAACAGCGCAAGGAGAATAAAAGGGAGCAGCATGTGTTGCAAGCATGGCAAAAGCCACCATTCGAGATTGGGTGATTATGTATGGCTATCTTTGAGTGCGCAAAAGCTCCACAACAATGCAAAGGGGAAAACCGAGCCAATCGAAGAAAGTCCGTTCAAGGTTGTGCATAGGGAGAATTATGATACGTTCCAAGTCTTGCTTGGAGATGGCGTGTGAGCATCCTTGAGATACTGTTGATTTGGTTCCATGTTATGATTATGGAACTTGAGGACAAGTTCTTTTCTAAGAGGGAGGGAATGATGTGGATTCGAAGTGGTTAGTCTCTCTTAGAAAAGAACGTGCTAAGTAGTCCTAGTTCTATTAGGACTCTCCATGTAGTTCCCTAGTTCTATTAGGAAACTATGTGTTTTAACTGCTTTATAACTCTAGTTGGCATGTGATAATGTGTCTAGTTGAGTTCCTTTAGGACTCTTCATATCTTATTGCTTTATGTTTTTTTATTCGAATTGTATTAGGAGTCATGGTTTTGCCTACGTTCTTAAAATGATGGATTTTACATGATTCAATCTTAATAGTTTGAGTAGTAGTATGACTTAGGGAATTGTCCTAAGCATAATAGGAGTTGGTTTTCTAGTCCTAGTATAATTAGGTATTTGCAATGCCTATATAAGGTTTTTTTCCGATCATTAATAAGACAGAGATTATGAGTTTATGAAAGTTTATTTCGTGAGTTTAATTGCTTACAAACCATTAATTAATATTCAGGAGTGTTTATTAGTTAGTGTTAAACAACTTAATTCCAGGAGTGGTTTGAGTGTGTTTAAAAACCATTGAGTTCAATTCAGGAGTGATTTGGATTTAGTGCTTGATTAATTAGGCCAGGAGTGACCTAATTGAATCAAAACCCTATTTGATAGTTCAGGAGAGTTCAATCAAATAGTACTATCCTTTTGTTCGAGTGTTATTTGAGTTTGTTCGTCAAAGATTCAACCAAGAAACCATCAAGAACCAATCTTTCTTTCAAGATTCTTGGGAAATTTAAAACTTCACTAAAGTGTGGAATCACGTCCACATCAGCTAATTGAATCAAATTAAACTCAAATGCATTCAACAAAGCTAATTGAATCAAATTCAAGTCAAATGAAGTTAAACAAAACTAATAGAATCAAATTAAAGTCAAATGAAGTCAACAAAGCTAATTGATTCAAATTAAAGTCAAATGAAGTCAAACAAAACTTATTGAATCAAATGAAACTCAAATGCATTCAGTAAAGCTAATTGAACCATATGAAACTCAAATGCATTCGACAAAGCTAATTTAATCAAATTAAAGTAAAATGAAGTCAAACAAAGTAAATTGAATCAAAAGAAAGTCAAATGAAGTCAAACATAGCAAATAGAATCAAATGAAACTCAAATGTATTCAACAAAAAGTTAATTGAGTCAAATGAAACTCAAATGAATTCAATAGAGCTAATTGAATCAAATTAAAGTCAAATGAAATCAAACAAGGTTAATTGAATCAAAATAAAGTCAAATGGATTCAACAAAGTTAATTGAATCAAATGAAAGTCAAATGAATTTAAACATAGCTAATAGAATCAAATGAAACTCAAATGTATTAAACAAAGCTAATTGATTCAAATGAAACTTCAATGCATTCAACAAAGCTAATTGAATCAAATGAAACTCAAATGCATTCAACAAAGCTAGTTGAATCAAATAAATCTCAAATGCATTCAACAAAGCTTATTGAATCAAATTAAAGTCAAATGAAGGCAAACAAAACTTATTGAAGAGAATGAAACTCAAATGCATTCAGTAAAGCTAATTGAATCAAATGAAACTCAAATGCATTCAAAAAAGCTAATTGAATCAAATTAAAGTCAAATGAAGTCAAACAAAGCTAATTGAATAAAATGAAAGTTAAATGCATTCAACAAAGCTAATTGAATCAAATGAAACTCAAATGAAGTTAAACATAGCTAATAGAATCAATTGAAACTCAAATGTATTCAACAAAGCTAATTGATTCAAATGAAACTTGAATGCATTCAACAAGGCTAATTGAATCAAATAAAACTCAAATGCATTCAACAAAGCTAATTGAATCAAATAAATCTCAAATGCATTCAACAAAGCTTATTGAATCAAATTAAAGTCAAATGAAGTCAAACAAAACTTATTGAATCAAATGAAACTCAAATGCATTCAACAAAGCTAATTGAATCAAATTAAAGTAAAATGAAGTCAAACAAAGCTAATTGAATCAAATGAAAGTCAAATGAAGTCAAACAAAGCTAATTTAATCAAATGAAAGTCAAATGAAGGTAAATATAGCTAATTGAATCAAATGAAACTTAAATGCATTCAACAAAGCTAATTGAATCAAAAAAAATTCAAATGCATTCAACAAAGCTAATTGAATCAAATTAATGTAAAATGAAGTCAAACAAAGCAAATTGAATCAAATGAAAGCCAAATGAAGTCAAACAAAGTTAATTGAATCAAATGAAAGTCAAATGAAGTTAAACATAGCTAATAGAATCAAATGAAACTCAAATGCATTCAACAAAGCTAATTGAATCACATGAAAGTAAAATGAAGTCAAAGAAAGCTAATTGAATCAAATGAAAGTCAAATGAAGTCAAACAATGCTAATTGAATCAAATGAAAGTCAAATGCATTCAACAAAGCCAATTGATTCAAATGAAACTCAAATGCATTCAACATATCTAATTGAATCAAAATAATGTAAAATGAAGTCAAACAAACCTAATTGAATCAAATAAAAGTCAAATGAAGTCAAACAAAGCTAATTGAATTAAATGAAAGTCAAATAAAGTCAATCATAGCTAAATGAATCAAATGAAAATCAAAAGCATTCAACAAAGCTAATTAAATCAAATGAAACTCAATTGCATTCATCAAAGCTAATTGAATCAAATTAAAGTAAAATGAAGTCAAACAAAACTTATTGAAGAAAATGAAACATAAATGCTTTCAGTAAAGCTAATTGAATCAAATGAAACTCAAATGCATTCAACAAAGCTAATGGAATCAAATTAAAGTAAAATAAAGTCAAACAAAGCTAATTGAATCAAATGAAAGTCAAATGAAGTCAAACATAGCTAATAGGATCAAATGAAACTCAAATGTATTCAACAAAGCTAATTGAGTCAAATGAAACTCAAATTCATTCTACAAAGCTAATTGAATCAAATTGAAGTCAAATGAAGTCAAACAAAGCTAATTGAATCAAATTAAAGTAATGAAGTCAAAACATAAAGAAAAAAAACAATTAAAAAAAAAACTAAAAAAAAAATAACAAAGCAATTGAATCAAATTAAAGTAAAATGAAGTCAACCAAAGCTAATTGAATCAAATGAAAGTCAAATGAAGTCAACAAAGCTAATTGAGTCAAATGAAAGTCAAATGAAGTTAAACATTGCTAATAGAATCAAATGAAACTCAAATGTATTCAACAAAGCTAATTGAGTCAAATGAAACTGAAAATGCATTCAACAAAGCTAATTGAATCAAATGAAACTCAAATGCATTCAACAAAGCTAATTGAATCGAATAAATCTCAAATGCATTCAACAAAGCTAATTGAATCAAATTTAAGTCAAATGAAGTTAAACAAAACTAATTGAATCAAATAAAAGTCAAATGAAGTCAACAAAGCTAATTGATTCAAATTAAAGTCAAATGAAGTCAAACAAAACTTATTGAATCAAATGAAACTCAAATGCATTCAAACAAAGCTAATTGAACCATATGAAACTCAAATGCATTCGACAATGCTAATTTAATCAAATTAAAGTAAAATGAAGTCAAACAAAGTAAATTGAATCAAAAGAAAGTCAAATGAAGTCAAACATAGCAAATAGAATCAAATGAAACTCAAATGTATTCAACAAAGTTAATTGATTCAAATGAAACTCAAATGCATTCTACAGAGCTAATTGAATCAAATTAAAGTCAAATGAAATCAAACAATGTTAATTGAATCAAAATAAAGTCAAATGGATTCAACAAAGCTAATTAAATCAAATTAAAGTCAAATGAAGTTTATCAAAGCTAATTGTATCAAATGAAAGTCAAATGAAGTCAAACCAAGTTAATTGAATCAAATGAAACTCAAATGAATTCAAAAAAGCTAATTGAATCAAATGAAACTCACATGCATTCAACAAAACAAATTGAATCAAATTAAAGTCAAATGAAGTCAATCAATGCTAAATGTTTCAAATGAAAGTCAAATGATGTCAAACAAAGCTAATTGAATCAAATGAAAGTCAAATGAAGTCAAACATAGCTAATTGAATCAAATGAAACTCAAATTTATTCAACAAATCTAATTGTATCAAATTAAAGTCAAATAAAGCTAATTGAGTCTAATAAAACTGAAATAAAGTTAAACATAACTAATAGAATCAAATGAAATTCAAATGTATTCAACAAAGCTAATTGAGTCAAATGAAACTTAAATGCATTCAACAAAGCTAATTGAATCAAATGAAACTCACATGCATTCAACAAAGCTAATTGAATCAAATAAATATCAAATGCATTCAACAAAGCTAAATGAATCAAATGAAATCAGATGCATTCAACAAAGCTAATTTATTCAAATGAAACTCAAATGCATTCAACAATGCTAATTGATTCAAATTAAAGTCAAATGAAGTCAAACAAAACTTATTGAAGAAAATGAAAGTCAAATGCATTCAGTAAAGCTAATTTAATCAAATGAAACTCAAATGCATTCAACAAAGATAATTGAATCAAATTAAAGCAAAATGAAGTCAAAAAAAGCTAATAGAATCGAATGAAACTCAAATGTATTCAACAAATCTAATTGAGTCAAATGAAACACAAATGCATTCTACAAAGCTAATTGAATCAAATTAAAGTCAAATGAAGTCAAACAAAGCTAATTGAATCAAATTAAAGTCAAATGAAGTCAAACAAAGCTAATTGAATCAAATTAAAGTTTAACGTAGTCAAACCAAGCTAATTGAATCAAGGACAAGTCAAATAAAGTCAAACATAGCTAATAGAATCAAATGAAACTCAAATGCATTCAACAAAGCTAATTGAATCAAATGAAACTCAAATGCATTAAACAAAGCTAATTGAATCAAATTAAAGTCAAATAAAGTCAATCAAAGCTAATTGTATCAAACGAAAGTCAAATGACGTCAAATAGAGCTAATTGAATCAAATGAAACTCACATGCATTCAAAAAAGCTAATTGAATCAAAGAAAATTCAAATGCATTCAACAAAGCTAATTGAATCAAGTGAAACTCAAATGCATTCATAAAAGCTAATTGAATCAAATAAAAGTAAAATGAAGTCAAACAAAGCTAATTGAATCAAATGAAAGTCAAATGAAGTCAAACAAAGTTAATTGAATCAAATGAAAGTCAAATGAAGTTAAACATAGCTAATAGAATCAAATGAAACTCAAATGTATTCAACAAAGCTATTTAATTCAAATGAAACTTGAATGCTTTCAACAAAGCTAATTGAATCAAATGAAACTCAAATGCATTCAACAAAGCTAATTGAATCAAATAAATCTCAAATGCATTCAACAAAGCTTATTAAATCAAATTAAAGTCAAATGAAGTCAAACAAAACTTATTGCATCAAATGAAACTCAAATGCATTCAGTAAAGCTAATTGAATCAAACGTAACTCAAATGCATTCAACAAAGCTAATAGAATCAAATTAAAGTCAAATGAAGTCAAACAAAGCTAATTGAATAAAATGAAAGTTAAATGAAGTCAAATAAAGCTAATTGAATCAAATGAAACTCAAATGCATTCTACAACGCTAATTGAAGCAAAGAAATTTCATATGCATTCAATAAAGCTAATTGAATCAAATAAAACTCAAATGCATTCAATAAAGCTAATTGAATTAAATTAAAATAAAATGAAGTCAAACAAAGCTAATTGAATCAAATGAAAGTCAAATGAAGTCAAACAATGCTAATTGAATTAAATGAAAGTCAAATGAAGATAGACATAGCTAATAGAATCAAATGAAACTCAAATGTATTCAACAAAGCTAATTAAGTCAAATGAAACTCAAATGCATTCAACCAAGCTAATTGAATCAAATGAAACTCAAATGCATTAAACAAAGCCAATTGATTCAAATGAAACTCAAATGCATTCAACAAATCTAATTGAATCAAAATAATGTAAAATGAAGTCAAACAAAGCTAATTGAATTAAATAAAAGTCAAATAAAGTCAAACAAAGCTAATTGAATCAAATGAAAATCAAAAGCATTCAACAAAGCTAATTAAATCAAATGAAACTCAATTGCATTCATCAAAGCTAATTGAATCAAATTAAAGTCAAATGAAGTCAAACAAAACTTATTGAAGAAAATGAAACATAAATGCATTCAGTAAAGCTAATTGAATCAAATGAAACTCAAATGCATTCAACAAAGCTAATGGAATCAAATTAAAGTAAAATGAAGTCAAACAAAGGTAATTGAATCAAATGAAAGTCAAATGAAGTCAAACATAGCTAATAGGATCAAATGAAACTCAAATGTATTCAGCAAAGCTAATTGAGTCAAATGAAACTCAAATTCATTCAACAAAGCTAATTGAATCAAATTGAAGTCAAATGAAGTCAAACAAAGCTAATTGAATCAAATAAAAGTCAAATGAAGTCAAATAAAGCTAATTGAATCAAATGAAACTCAAATGCACTCAACAAAGCTAATTTAATCAAAGAAAATTCAAATGCATTCAACAAAGCTAATTGAATCAAATGAAACTCAAATTCATTCAACAAAGCTAATTGAATCAAATTAAAGTAAAATGAAGTCAACCAAAGCTAATTGAATAAAATGAAAGTCAAATGAAGTCAACAAAGCTAATTGAGTCAAATGAAAGTCAAATGAAGTTAAACATTGCTAATAGAATCAAATGAAACTCAAATGTATTCAACAAAGCTAATTGAGTCAAATGAAACTGAAATGCATTCAACAAAGCTAATTGAATCAAATGAAACTCAAATGCATTCAACAAAGCTAATTGAATCAAATGAAACTCAAATGCATTCAACAAAGCTAATTGAATCAAATTCAAGTCAAATGAAGTTAAACAAAACTAATAGAATCAAATTAAAGTTAAATGAAGTCAACAAAGCAAATTGATTCAAATTAAAGTCAAATGAAGTCAAACAAAACTTATTGAATCAAATGAAACTCAAATGCATTCAGTAAAGCTAATTGAACCATATGAAACTCAAATGCATTCGACAAAGCTAATTTAATCAAATTAAAGTAAAATGAAGTCAAACAAAGTAAATTGAATCAAAAGAAAGTCAAATGAAGTCAAACATAGCAAATAGAATCAAATGAAACTCAAATGTATTCAACAAAGTTAATTGAGTCAAATGAAACTCAAATGAATTCTATAGAGCTAATTGAATCAAATTAAAGTCAAATGAAATCAAACAAGGTTAATTGAATCAAAATAAAGTCAAATGGATTCAACAAAGTTAATTGAATCAAATGAAAGTCAAATGAATTTAAACATAGCTAATAGAATCAAATGAAACTCAAATGTATTCAACAAAGCTAATTGATTCAAATGAAACTTCAATGCATTCAACAAAGCTAATTGAATCAAATGAAACTCAAATGCATTCAACAAAGCTAGTTGAATCAAATAAATCTCAAATGCATTCAACAAAGCTTATTGAATCACATTAAAGTCAAATGAAGGCAAACAAAACTTATTGAAGAGGTTGAAACTCAAATGCATTCAGTAAAGCTAATTGAATCAAATGAAACTCAAATGCATTCAACAAAGCTAATTGAATCAAATTAAAGTAAAATGAAGTCAAACAAAGCTAATTGAATCAAATGAAAGTCAAATGAAGTCAAACAAAGCTAATTTAATCAAATGAAAGTCAAATGAAGGTAAATATAGCTAATTGAATCAAATGAAACTTAAATGCATTCAACAAAGCTAATTGAATAAAAAAAAATTCAAAGGCATTCAACAAAGCTAATTGAATCAAATTAATGTAAAATGAAGTCAAACAAAGCAAATTGAATCAAATGAAAGCCAAATGAAGTCAAACAAAGTTAATTGAATCAAATGAAAGTCAAATGAAGTTAAACATAGCTAATAGAATCAAATGAAACTCAAATGCATTAAACAAAGCTAATTGAATCACATGAAAGTAAAATGAAGTCAAAGAAAGCTAATTGAATCAAATGAAAGTCAAATGAAGTCAAACAATGCTAATTGAATCAAATGAAAGTCAAATGCATTCAACAAAGCTAATTGATTCAAATGAAACTCAAATGCATTCAACATATCTAATTGAATCAAAATAATGTAAAATGAAGTCAAACAAACCTAATTTAATCAAATAAAAGTCAAATGAAGTCAAACAAAGCTAATTGAATTAAATGAAAGTCAAATAAAGTCAATCATAGCTAAATGAATCAAATGAAAATCAAAAGCATTCAACAAAGCTAATTAAATCAAATGAAACTCAATTGCATTCATCAAAGCTAATTGAATCAAATTAAAGTAAAATGAAGTCAAACAAAACTTATTGAAGAAAATGAAACATAAATGCTTTCAGTAAAGCTAATTGAATCAAATGAAACTCAAATGCATTCAACAAAGCTAATGGAATCAAATTAAAGTAAAATAAAGTCAAACAAAGCTAATTGAATCAAATGAAAGTCAAATGAAGTCAAACATAGCTAATAGGATCAAATGAAACTCAAATGTATTCAGCAAAGCTAATTGAGTCAAATGAAACTCAAATTCATTCTACAAAGCTAATTGAATCAAATTGAAGTCAAATGAAGTCAAACAAAGCTAATTGAATCAAATAAAAGTCAAATGAAGTCAAATAAAGCTAATTGAATCAAATGAAACTCAAATGCATTCAACAAAGCTAATTTAATCAAAGAAAATTCAAATGCATTCAACAAAGCTAATTGAATCAAATGAAACTCAAATTCATTCAACAAAGCTAATTGAATCAAATTAAAGTAAAATGAAGTCAACCAAAGCTAATTGAATCAAATGAAAGTCAAATGAAGTCAACAAAGCTAATTGAGTCAAATGAAAGTCAAATGAAGTTAAACATTGCTAATAGAATCAAATGAAACTCAAATGTATTCAACAAAGCTAATTGAGTCAAATGAAACTGAAATGCATTCAACAAAGCTAATTGAATCAAATGAAACTCAAATGCATTCAACAAAGCTAATTGAATCGAATAAATCTCAAATGCATTCAACAAAGCTAATTGAATCAAATGAAACTCAAATGCATTCAACAAATGATACGAAAACGTATATGAAAATATAACTCAAGCTCGATAAGCTTCACTCACTTATTTCTGCTTAAGGATTCTAAATCGGTTTGGAAGTTTATCTTACTTAAAACTGATTTAGGAGGGTGTTTGAGAGTGGATTTAATTAGTTTAAGCTCACTAATTATATTAACTCTCTTCTTAAATTAAGTTTCACTTACTTAACTCAAGGGTTTCGAAATTAAGATTACTTCTTAATCACAAGCGAAATTTCGGATTTTTCAATGTCCAAAAAGCCGAATAAACATGAAGTTCAAATCAAAACTAAAACTGATTTTTCATTTATGATCCACAATACATATATAGATTACAAGCAATTCATTCCCAAAAAGATCTAAGTACTTAGAAGATTAAACAAAGCATTAAACAACAAATATCTCTAATTCCAACCAAAGTGTAAGAGGAATAGTGTTGTTGTGTGTTTTGTTGACTAAAAGGAAGGGGGCCCGGTTTCCACACCCAAGTGGAAGGCTTCCCTTAGCTTGCAACACAAGCTCCACAAATATCTCTAAGAACCTCCTTTCACACGTCCCTAGGGTGATTCGCATTCCCAAGGATGGTTCGTCCAATATTACAACTTACGCTAACAAAATAATTCCGGGTTTACACAAACCGAAAATTACAAAAACGTTAATTAAATTAACTAGCTTTTAATTAACTTATTTTCCTACGTTGCTCAACATAATTAAACTAGTACTAATCCTTAAACCGTGAATTTCTCCCTTGTTGTGATTGAGATTAGTACTTAGTAGAATTTCGGAATTCGCAACTGATTTCGGATCATCCTCTCCTTCTTCAAAAGGAATTGTCCTCAAAAGCCGAATAAACATGAAGTTCAAATCAAAACTAAAACTGATTTTTCATTTATGATCCACAATACATATATAGATTACAAGCAATTCATTCCCAAAAAAGATCTAAGTACTTAGAAGATTAAACAAAGCATTAAACAACAAATATCTCTAATTCCAACCAAAGTGTAAGAGGAATAGTGTTGTTGTGTGTTTTGTTGACTAAAAGGGAAGGGGGTTTTCCACACCCAAGTGGAAGGCTTCCCTTAGCTTGCAACACAAGCTCCACAAATATCTCTAAGAACCTCCTTTCACACGTCCCTAGGGTGATTCGCATTCCCAAGGATGGTTCGGTCCAATATTACAACTTACGCTAACAAAATAATTAGGGTTTACACAAACCGAAAATTACAAAAACGTTAATTAAATTAACTAGCTTTTAATTAACTTATTTTCCTACGTTGCTCAACATAATTAAACTAGTACTAATCCTTAAACCGTGAATTTCTCCCTTGTTGTGATTGAGATTAGTACTTAGTAGAATTTCGGAATTAATCGATTTCGGATCATCCTCTCCTTCTTCAAAAGGAATTGTCCTCAAAAGCCGAATAAACATGAAGTTCAAATCAAAACTAAAACTGATTTTTCATTTATGATCCACAATACATATATAGATTACAAGCAATTCATTCCCAAAAAGATCTAAGTACTTAGAAGATTAAACAAAGCATTAAACAACAAATATCTCTAATTCCAACCAAAGTGTAAGAGGAATAGTGTTGTTGTGTGTTTTGTTGACTAAAAGGAAGGGGGCCGGTTTTCCCACACCCAAGTGGAAGGCTTCCCTTAGCTTGCAACACAAGCTCCACAAATATCTCTAAGAACCTCCTTTCACACGTCCCTAGGGTGATTCGCATTCCCAAGGATGGTTCGTCCAATATTACAACTTACGCTAACAAAATAATTAGGGTTTACACAAACCGAAAATTACAAAAACGTTAATTAAATTAACTAGCTTTTAATTAACTTATTTTCCTACGTTGCTCAACATAATTAAACTAGTACTAATCCTTAAACCGTGAATTTCTCCCTTGTTGTGATTGAGATTAGTACTTAGTAGAATTTCGAAATTCGCAACTGATTTCGGATCATCCTCTCCTTCTTCAAAAGGAATTGTCCTCAATTCTTGCACATCTTCATCTTCTAAATAGGGGGATAAGTCCCCTATGTTGAATGTTCTTCTGCCACACCATAGTCTCCGGGAAGGTCTATCTTGTAAGCATTGTCCCCATAACGTTCAAGAACCTTGAAAGGTCCTTCACTCGGGGGCATGAGTTTATGCTTTCTTTTACTTGGAAACCTCTCCTTCCTCAAGTGAATCCACACCCAAATCCCCGGGAGCAAACAACCTCGGTTTTCGACTTTTGTTTGCTTTCTTTTTGTACATCTCATTTGTCTTCTCGATGTTGGTGCGTATTTGTTTGTGAACCTTCACCATTGTTTCGGCTTGTTGCCTAGCATCTCCGTGGACATAAGAGTCTTTAGGCAACGAAATAAGATCAATAGGTACATACGGATTAACTCCATATACCACTTCGATCGGTGAATGTTTTGTTGCAAAAGTTGGAGTCCTATTGTAGGCAAACTCCGCATGGCATAACTTGACATCCTAATCCTTTCCCGTCTTGCTCACTAAGCCCCTTAACAAGGTGCCTAGAGTTTGGTTGGTCACTTGGTTTGACCATCCGTTTAGGGGTGGATGTGAAGTACTAAACAAAGAACTTAGTACCCATCATCCTCCATAGGGACCTCCAAAAATGACTCAAAACTTACTATCTCGATCCGAGACAATAGTTACAGGTACTCCATGCAAGCGAACAATTTCCCCAAAATATAAACAAGAAACATTAATAGCATCTTCCGTTTTATGACAAGGCACGAAGTGCGCCATTTTTAGAATCGGTCCACCACCACCATGACCGAATCCTTCCCTCTTTGAGTCCTAGGAAGAGCCACAATGAAATCCATACTAACATCCTCCCATGGTCTCTCCTGGTGTCGGTAAAGGAGTGTACAACCCCTTATGGAACGTGCTTTTAGCCCTTTGACAAACACCACAACGAGCCAAACAAAGCATGCACCTCTTTGATCATATGAGGCCATGAGAAATGTTCTTGTAACAACTCCATAGTCTTGCCGACGCCAAAATGGCCCGCCAACCCACCTCCATGAGCTTCTCTAATTAGCAAGTCTCGAACGGGACATTTAGGGACACAAAGTTTGTTCCCCTTGAACAAAAACCCCTCCATTTGATGATAATGGTCTTTTGGACCATTCTTGGTAGCCACGAACAGTCACGTGTCTCCTCATCAAGAACATAGAATTCCTTAATCAACTCAAACCCAAGTACCTTGGAATCCACCATAGTAAGCAATACGTGTCTCCGAGATAAAGCATCGGCTACAATGTTGGCTTTTCCCGCCTTGTACTTGGCAACAAAATTGAAAGATTGTAAGAATTCCACCCATTTCGCATGACGAGCACTAAGCTTATGTTGGCCATGAATATACTTCAACGATTCATGATCGAATGGAGAACAAAAGCTTGTGGTCGTAAATAGTGACTCCAATGATTAAGAGCTCTAACCATGGCATAAAACTCTTTATCATACGTGGAATAATTCAACTTGGCTCGATTTAGTTTCTCGCTAAAATAAGCAATAGGTTTGCCACATTGAATTAAAACGGCCCCAATACCCGTTCCACTTGCGTCACACTCAACTTCAAATGGTTTAGTGAAATCGTGTAAAGCCAAAACAGGCGTGTCACACATTTTCTCCTTAACAAGTTCAAACGCCTTTTGAGCCGCGTCACTCCATGTAAATTTTCCATGTTTAGTGCATTCAGTTATAGGGGCTAATAACGTGCTGAAATTATTTATAAACCTCCTATAAAATGAAGCTAAACCATGAAAAGATCTCACCTCGGTGATAGTTGTGGGAACCGCCAAGAAGAGATTGCTTCTACTTTGGAAGGATCCACTTTCACACCTTCATCGGCAATGATGAAACCAAGGAAGCCAATCTCCTTTTGCATAAACGTGCACTTCTCAAGTTTCCCGTATAATTTGTTCTCCCTTAGAACTTCGAACAATTGTTGCAAATGACTCAAATGATCCTCCTTGTTAGAACTATAGACAAGAATATCATCCAAATACACCACCACGAACTTTCCCAAAAATGGCCTAAGTACTTCATTCATCAATCTCATGAACGTACTAGGGCCATTTGTGAGACCAAACGGCATAACCAGCCATTCATACAACCCATACTTCGTTTTGAAAGCCGTCTTCCACTTCATCTCCCTCTACCCATGCATATTTGGTGGTATCCACTTCTCAAATCAATTTTTGAGAACAAATTGGATCCACTCAACTCATCCAACATGTCATCTAACCTAGGGATGGGAAATACGTATTTGATAGTTATATTGTTTCACGGCACGGCTATCAATGCACATCCTCCATGTTCCGTCTTTTTTGGCACAAGTAAGCCGGAACAAGACACCTGAACTCTTACTTTCCCTCACGTAACCTTTCTCCATCAATTCACCGATTTGGCTTTGTAACTCCTCACTTTCTTTGGGATTACATCTATAGGAAGGTTTATTTGGAAGTGGTGCTCACGGGAATGAGATCAATTTGATGCTCAATTCCACGTTTAGGGGGTAGGCCATTTGGTAGGTCATTAGGAAACACGTCTCCAAATCCCTCCAATAACTCCCTCAAATTCGAATCTTCAACTTCCATTCCCTCATTCACTTCCTTAGCAACTAGAACATACACGACCCGGTTTGTCCCCAACTCCCTCTCGAATCTTTTTCTCCCTAAAAACACGCTACCACACACGAGGTTCTTTTTGCTTAGGTGTTTGTGTCTCGGATTTTTGAAGGGGGTAATGGTAATAAGGTTTTGGTTTTGCCATTCTTGTTTACCTTATACACATTCAAACAACCATCATGCATTACTTTTCGATCAAATTGCCACGGTCTACCAAGGAGAATATGGCACGCAAATATAGGAATTACATCACATAGAATTTCATCTTCATAATTTCCAATGGAAAACGTGATTAAAACTCTGTTCTTCACCCTTACTTCACTATCATCATCTAACCATTTCGCTTTATAAGGATGTGGATGTTTAGTAGTAGGTAATGCTAACTTCTCTACTAGTTCAGTTGAAGCTACATTAGTACAACTACCACCATCAATGATTAACGTGCATAGCTTCTTATTCACTAAGCATTTCGAATGAAAAATGGTTTCTCTTTGTTCCTCATTTTCAGCCACGACATTGGAGTACAAGGACCTCCCTAAGAACCAACATTTCACCCTCCATTTCCGGGATTACACACGTCCTCATCACTTTCATTTCCGAAATCGATTTATCATGTTGCTTTTCTAAGAGATATATCCTCTCCAATTCATCTATCTCCTCTATGTCCCTTATAGTCATGACTCTTTTAGTAGGACAAGTCGATTGGTAATGACCATAACCTTGACACTTAAAACATTTCACTTTAAAGGCTTTATCATCTACAACTTTCTCCTTATCTTTCGGAATGAAATCGAATTTTTTGTTCTTATCAAAGTTGCTAGTACTAGTATTAGCTTTAAAAGTACTAAATGGCTTTGAATAAGACTTACTTGTTGTTGCTTTCTTCTTTTGGCAGCGATTTTTAGAGCCACTTTGCAAGCCTCGTCGAAAGAAAGGTAATGGGTACACCTCCACTTTCTCACGCACATCCTCATTTAGGCCTCCCCAAGAATCCGCCCAATTTTTGCTCCTCCATTTCTTCTATTTCACAAACAATGGAAAGCTTTTCGGAATTCCTTGATGTACTCATCCATGGGCGTGGTGCCTTGTTTGAGTGTGGACCATCTAACATACTCGATTTTGCTTGTAGTTAGTTGGAACAAAACGCCTCGTAATTGCTTCTTCAATTTCTCCCAAGTAGCAATCTTGGATTTGTTCTCCTTCACTCTTTGCCTCTTCAATCCTTCTAACCAAATGGATGCATATTTGGTTAGCTTCAAAACAGCAACCTTGTATTTCTTGTCATTCGGAGTGTCTTTGTAATCAAAAAACGCTCCAAAGAACGTTCCCATTCAATGTATAATTCCGGATCACTAGCTCCATCAAAATCCGGAACTTCAATTTTTAAAACCCCTATCATCTGCCCTAGAACTCCTTTCTTCCTCATTGGGTTTCTTTTTAAACAATTCTAAGGTTATCTTTGCCATCATGTCGTGTAATGCATCGTTTTGCTTAGCTAAAGCTTCTAGCATCGCATCTCTTCTAGCATTATCATTCATTTCATCGTCCATTTTGAACTCGGCTCTTGATACCACTTGATACGAAACGTATATGAAAATATAACTCAAGCTCGATAAGCTTCACTCACTTATTTCGCTAAGGATTCTAAATCGGTTTGGAAGTTTATCTTACTTAAAACTCGATTTAGGAGGGTGTTTGAGAGTGGATTTAATTAGTTTAAGCTCACTAATTATATTAACTCTCTTCTTAAATTAAGTTTCACTTACTTAACTCAAGGGTTTCGAAATTAAGATTACTTCTTAATCACAAGCGAAATTTTGGATTTTTCAATGTCCAAAAAGCCGAATAAACATGAAGTTCAAATCAAAACTAAAACCGATTTTTCATTTATGATCCACAATACATATATAGATTACAAGCAATTCATTCCCAAAAAGATCTAAGTACTTAGAAGATTAAACAAAGCATTAAACAACAAATATCTCTAATTCCAACCAAAGTGTAAGAGGAATAGTGTTGTTGTGTGTTTTGTTGACTAAAAAGGGAAGGGGCCGGTTTCCACACCCAAGTGGAAGGCTTCCCTTAGCTTGCAACACAAGCTCCTACAAATATCTCTAAGAACCTCTCCTTTCACACGTCCCTAGGGTGATTCGCATT